>JAOTIZ010000003.1:33806158-33817975 GCA_027123425.1 Erythroxylum panamense | reverse complement strand
CCGGGTTTTATCTGGCTGAAAACGAGGAGGTGTTTATTAAACAACCATGGAGCCCCTGTGAGTACACGTTCAAGATCCACAGAATGGAAAAAGCAGAAAATGTATCGTTTGGCTCCCAACTCAGAAATTGCGATTCCCCCTAAGGGGTGCCAGAGATCTGCAAACACTTCCCGCATAGAGAGAAAATTGATGCGGTTGTAAGTCAGAAACATACCGACCAGACAAAGCTCATAGGACACTGGGGATGGCGGAACTGAATGTGGGATGACCAATTCCTAGTCCTCCTCAGCCGAAATAGAGAGATGGGTGAAGTCAGCTTCCATAGCCAAACCCAACAAAGATCAATTGGGTAGATCGTTGGAAGCCAAGGTTAAAGGGTAAGATCACTAGGAAGAGTGCCAAACGGCAATGGAGAGCCAGAATAGAAAGCACATTTGAGGCGTTGGAGAGCCAGAATAGAAAGCACATTTCAGACGTTGGAGAGCTAAAAGCCAGGCAAAAGACGTGCGGTGAACAGAGCCGAGGCGCCCCCTGCGAACTGCGGTGTCAACCGTGAGTTGTGACAAAACAGAAGAGGAGAAAGCACTGTTGCAGGCAATGGAGGCCAGAGAAGAAAGCACGTTGCAGGTGAGAGAAACCAAAGCCAGGCGAGGACGGGCGGTGAGGAGATCTGGGAATGTACGATGAGATAGGGAAGAAAAACAAGAAGATGCAGAAAGCATACGAAAACACTGTGCACTTGCAGGCAACGGAGATCCACATTATTGTGCACACTTGCATTGTTTAATATAGCATATGAATGCAAAATAGAAATTTCATCCTTTTCTTGCTCTCTTCAAACTTCCTTTGTGTTACTTTTTTAATTTTTAGATTATTGAGTATTTTGAAATTATAATTCAATTTGAATTGAGTGAAATTATAAGAGAGTAGAACTCTTTTTTTACTTTTTTTACTCTCTTAAAATTATGATTAAACTTAGACTAATTTAATTATGAGTCGAGTAAATTTATAAAAGAGTAAAAATATATATATATATACTTCATTTTTTGACGTTAAACTCAAACTGGTTTAACCCAAGTCTATTTACTTTATTTACAAGACTTGAATCCAAAACTTCGTTTAAAAACAACCAAATTCCTTGCTACTTGAACCAACATGCTTAGCGTTAATATCATCTTTTTAACATTTCACAATTTTTTTTTACATCATACCCTTTTCATCTACTAGCTAGAATTTGAAAGTTATAGATATATATATTGGGCATGTTTGATAATCAACTGATTGCATTAGTTGTTAGCTGATAGCTGATTATATCAGCTGATTTAACCAACAGATTGCATTAACTGTTTGTTAGAGATGTTTGATAAAAGTAGCTGTTTAGTATTAGCTGTTTATGCGTAAAATGACTTATGAGGACATGATTTTAAAAAAATTATATGGATATGAATATTATATATCTTAGTATTTTATTGAATATTCTTATAAGAATTTAAACTTTAGAAAAGTCATGTTCACCTATACTATTTCATCATCTATGAAAAAATTATGCAACTCTTTCTATTTTCATTTTTTATCAAGGTCAACATTTTATTTTTAACCTATAATTATATAAAACAATTATAAGAACAAATATTGTTCTTAAAATGTAGGTATCTAGGAACCTCAATTAAAAGATATAATTGACTTTTAATAGTTAAAATTTTAGCCAATCGATGAAAATATTCCTATATAGAAGCATTTTCATTTTTGGCTGTTTATTTTAAATTAATCATCGGATCTGCTGCTTTCCAACTAGCTGAAGATAACCAATCAACTGAAAAAATAGATGATTGGTTGTCTACCGAGCTCATTATATGGGTGGGTGAATTAGATTCAAGCAAAGCTAGGAAGGTGTTAGACGTGCCTATTGATAATGTTTGCTCATGAAGCAACTCTCATGATTAAGCAAGCAACGTCTACTCCCAGTCACGAAAAGAAAGAAGCAAACATCTCTATCAGATAGTATCAGAAGAGCCTCTAAATATTCATTTACTTGGCATGCAATCCATGGAAGAACTAAGATATAATGTTACTTTTATCTTCGACATCCGAAGCTTTCCTTTTGTGTTGGTACTTTTTGAGCTCTCACATGCTTCCCTATCTCACTGGCATTAAATTGGATAAGGATTTCTTGTTATATGGTTTTGAACTTTGTGTGATATTTTAGCTTATCCTTTTGTCCTGATAGCAACTTGTTATTCATGCCAGTTCCATGCTTGAAGACAATGACTGCAAAAATGGTGTTTGTGATTTATTAATGATATAAGAACACAAACTTTCTGGTAATCTACGATTCTCTTTAATAATTAAAGCATGAAATCACTCGTTCTTGAAAGGGAAATCCACGTTCCAGTGCTTTTTGAGAACTCTTGAATACACGTAACAATCTGCAAATCACGGAATGAACTCAGACTCGAAACTTGAAAACTTTTCGTTAGTAGGTATTAGTCGGATCGGCTGTGTTAGGCCCAAATTTAATAAAAACGACTCATGGGTTCATCGGATCCACGCACCCATGGCCCACTCGCAAGCGGAAATCTCCCATGCGGAAGTAGAGATCTACGTAAAGACTTAACTTAGCGTCTACTCCATATATAAGGTATTGTTTTATCACGAAAGAGATACGCAACTTAAAAACCCTAATTCTCCTGCTTCTCTAGCCTGAGAACTCTTCAAGAAACTAACTTGAGCGTCGGAAGGACTTATCGGGATACAACCTCCGACGTGCCTTCGTTTGTTTTGCAGGAACCTTCAAGCCAAAGCTAAACAACCTCAGGGATCCAAACGGCAACGTGCAGCTTCATCATAATCTGACTGAACCAGGTACAAAGGAACAAGCTTTTACCAGTCACTAAGGCCATCCTTTGTAGGTTATCAAATATAGAGTGATATTCATGCATGGAAGGAGTCTGCCATGTGAAATTTTCTAAGTGGAGGAGATGGTTCCTAAGTCTAGGCTAAGCCCATCTAAGGTCTTGAAGCATAGAACCTAACTCGTAAAAAGACTCTGCTTTGTATTGTACCTGAAATTCAGTGAACTCGATCCAAAACATACTTAATAAAGACTAGTTTAATTAAATTTTAAGGTAATATGGGATCCAAAATATCTGATTTGGTCCATTTAACTAATTTAAACTTAGCCAAAAATGTTGGAAAGGCTTTTGAGTCGAACTCTTTTGAAAAGACCCGAGTCTGGTCCAATTCATAGGCATGCATACTTAACAACAATGATGACAGAATGATCGTGTAAACACGAAATAATTTCAATGATGCATGTACATGATCCTTTGTATTCTTTATTTTGTTATAATCTTGCGCTACTTTATTTCAACTATATATTTATGTAGGTTTCTCACAAATATATGAATGGAATAAAGTAGAGAAGAATTGGAATAGAATAAAAGCTCCACTTTATTTCAACTATATATTTATATGTGTTTCACACAAATATATTAATGGGATGAAGTGGAGCAGTGTTGGAACAGAATAGAAGGTACAAAAGATTTATGAAGGTATGACAGACCAGACCATATCCTCCTTTCCATAAATCAATTTCTACCATATTTTATTAAATCTTATATACATATTTATATAAGACTCGCATAAATGTGTGAATAAAATTGACTGAAACAGAAGATTTGGTATGTGTATGATGGAGGGGATGAAAATTTAGATGAAGTCATAGCTTTATTTCTAGCAAAAAAGAATAACTTAGCAATGTTTTGAAAATTAGACTAAAAATTAAACTAGTAAAATAAGAAATTTAAAATTTAAAATTTAAAAAATTTAATCAGTATTAGAATATTATAAAATCGGTTCATAATTAAATAAAATTAAATAATTCAAAAATTGCCATTAATTTAAGATTTAATTAAAAATAAAGACTATTAAATCAAAACTAATTAATTAATTTTTATAAACCAAAATTAATTAATTGACAAAATTATCTAATTAATTAATAAATTGATCAATTTTTAACAATAAAAATTATTAAAATAAATTAAACAAAGGTTAAAATTAGACAAAATTTTTACGGTTAAACTATTTAAAATTTAAACCGGTTTAATTTATTGCCTAGAAGATAAGAACACGGAGGTGGTAGGAAATCAAACATCAGATATAAATATAAGCAAGATTCTAGGCATCGTTCTTGATGAACTATATCCACTTTGATCATCATAGTACTTGGACCAGACCATAACTCCTCCGTACTTGTTGGAACCCTTAATTGCACGAAGTACTATGGAAATTAGATCGGCTACAGGAATGAACCCACTTCCTGCTGCTTTTGGAGATGCAGTTCCGACCCAAGAATTTCCGACCAAAACATAGTAAAAAAATCCTGTCTTCCGGGTATTTCCTGCCCAGGAATCAGGGAATGAACATTGAGGAGCTGCTGTTAAGTTCACTCTCGGAGCTCCATTGCTGTATCCTGAAAGATAGCTCGCAGGATCGTATCTGTACAGGTCGGTGCGTCCTTCAATGTCGAAGTCGATGAAGATTGCCCACCTAAGCAGCAACTTTTCTAGTATGCTCAACAGAAGCTAGTGTGTAGCTTCGTGCAACTCCTCCACTGGATATTATCACTTTTAGCTTGGCGGGAGTTTGTGTAAGAGCTCAGGCTCGTGCAGCCATGGCTATATGGATCACAGTGACCTGCGAGGTTTATCGTAGCCTGGACATTACCAAAAGTTGACAGGAAAGCTAAGTGCACAGATTCATAGTTTTGAAGCCATAGGAAGTAATTTTGCTAATAGTTCTTCGCCTGCTTCGGCTGCAAGTTTCAATGTCAAATATACTCTCATCTTCTCCGTTGATGAGCTTGCAGGAAAGGAATTTATAGCAGCAGAAGGGGACTAACCTGAATGCTGGAGTTCGTCTTTTTACCTATCATAATTTGCCTTACAAGCGTTATAAGGAATCCGACTTGAAAATTTTGTAAGGCCTAAAACCTAACTCGATTAGGATTGAGTGATCCAAAGTGATTATAGGCCCAAATAAATTGAATCCGACACTTTTCAGCCTAACCAGACCCATTCAGAACTAGCCCGGTCTATATAATCTCAATAAACCCTCTTAACTTCTAGGGTTTCATATCCACGGGCGTTAGGGTTGTTGCAGCCAGAGAAACGAAGAAATGGGTAAGTGAAATTGGAACTTAGTGAGTTTAGTTTTGATTGGATAATTGAATGTGTAAAGTAATGATTTTTGTGTTGGTGTTGATGTGAAAATGGAACAGCTAGAATAAAAGTCCATGAGCTCAGACAGAAATCAAAGGCCGAGCTTTTGAATCAGCTCAAGGATCTCAAGGCTGAGCTTGCACTCCTTCGGGTCGCAAAGGTCACCGGCGGTGCTCCTAACAAACTCTCCAAGATGTATACTCTCTTTGCCCCTGTTTTTTATATGAATGTAAATTATGTATCTTCGTACTTAGAATCTGCATTTGGATGTCTATCTTCGTACCTATAATCTGCATTTGGATGCATTTTTCTGCTTTGAAGTCTGTTTAATTTATGATTGTTTCCCATTGTAGACTTTGGCTTGTGGTTTTTTTTTATAAAGAATGCGAAAACGGAACTTAAGCTTGTGATATAGGTTATTGTGTGCTATTTTTTCCTTTGTGGGATTATAGTTTTTGTGGTCATCAAAATATCAAATGTCTTTGCTGGATTTGTTGATGGCAGCAAGATCGTGAGGTTGTCAATTGCGCGGGTGTTGACCGTGATTTCACAGAAGCAGAAGGCTGCACTGAGGGAGGCATATAAGAACAAGAAATTCTTGCCACTTGATCTTCGTCCCAAGAAGACCAGAGCCATTCGCAGGAGGCTTACCAAGCATCAGGTACTCCTACTTTATAGTGAAATGCTTCCCAAATGGTGTTTGATTGATGTGCATTTCAAATTGATTAGGAAGGAATATTTGTTGGGATGTCACATGTAGAGTTGTAGTGACCAGATGAGAAAGTGGCTGATGTACAAGAAATGACTTATAATTAAGTGCTAAATTAGGTTAAGAGATAATGTTCTTTATTGACTTACTAAAGGCTTAAACAAGGTTTTTGCTTTGTTAAGATTCGGACACTTTCCGTGTCAAATCTAGTTTGTATAGATAACCTCGAGTAGCCTTGTTGCATCCTGCATGATAATGTAGCATTATTTTTGTCTTCAACTTACCAAGGTTTGATCATCTTTTTCGTGCAGCAATCGTTGAAGACAGAGCGCGAGAAGAAGAGGGAAATGTACTTCCCCATGAGAAAGTATGCGATTAAGGTTTAAGATGTCTCTGTTATATAGGGCAATTTTAGTATCTTGAAATTATAAACTCACTCAGTTAACAAGTTGACTGATTACTTTTGTTATGTTCCCTTTTCATTTGATTTCATCTTTGTTACTTGGGAGGGTGTACATTAGTCACTCTGTCCAATATTTTAATGCTGGAAAAAGCAGTTGAGAAGTATTACCGTTAAAGCTTATTGAGTTCATTTGGATCTCGATCCCCATTGCTATAACCCATTGCCTGTGCATTACCTTTGACTCCCAATTAATAGGAACATGGACATGTAATAATCCACGGTTATAGCAATTAATTAGCAAGCTTGATCTCGAGCCTGTTCAGGTTTAGTGCAACAAGCTTTGTCCTGTTTGTTGGACCGAATTTTGAGTTTTGTTGTTTTGGATCTGGCACGATGAAGCTCGGCCCGGCCCGAACCCAAAACAATTTTGGACTTGATTGCCGATTTTATGTTGGACTGGGACTGGCCCATTTTGCCATAACTATGACCTCAAATTCCTGATGAGATTGGTCATTGTAGAATTTCATAGCCTGCGTTCTACAAGTCTGTTTCAAGTAGCTTGATCTTCTTTTCCAATGTGAAGAAGCACCACACAACTTTCCCTTATTACTTTCATCATGAATTGGGCAAAATAAGAAAAATAATGAGAATAATCCGCCATTATCTGATGTTTCTATTTAAAAACACCTACAATTATTGAAATTCGGTAATTGAAAATTTGCAAAATACGTATACCTGAATGCTTTGTTTTATGGATGATGACAAATTAGAGGTAAACGAGCAATTAGAGCCATAAGTGGAAAACAAAGTCAAGTCCAAAGCGCACATAAAGGGTGACCACTCAATCGCTCATTATTATTCAACTCATTTTCCAAACCGCAATCGTCTTTCAGCCAATCAAGCAAGTTCTGGGCAATTTCTCTTTGTGCCTGGTGGCCTTCGTTAGGTGGGTTTATATTAATAGAGTTTTTTTTTAGAAGAGCTTTTTTAAGAAATCAGTTGATTGTTAGGTTATTATTTAAAAAAGAGATTTTTTAAAAGAGTTACAATAGTTTGCTTGGCAACACAAAAATAAAAATCACTTTTAATTGTAATTGTATTCTATTTTATAATAAAATTATTTATGCATATAAATATAATTTAAAATATAATAAACAATATAAAAAGAATAATATATTAATTATTATATAATTTTAAACCATATGAAACATAAATGAAAATATATCTAATCAAATCTTTTATATTGATTATAGCATAAGTAAAACTAATATTAAAAGTAAATATTAAAACATATGAAAAGTCAAATAATATTATATAAATGTCAAAATAAACGTGAAGATGTGTTTGCAGATATTGTGAGAATTCTGTGTAAAACATAAGGACAAAAGGAACTAAAAATAGACTCATTAATTAATATGAAAAATTCACTAAAAAATGTACTTTTTTTAGAAGCTCTAAATTTGAGCTTTTTAAAAACTGTATTTTAACTACAAAAAAAGTTATATCTATTAAAAAAGTTCTTTTTCATTTTACAGTCAAACATTCATTTTTTAATAAAACTTTTGCTGTAGAAAAAAGTGTTTATTTTCCTTCCAAAAATTCAACCAAACATACACTTAGTTAATTTTATAACAAACTATGTTTTATATATAAACCTAACATAGTTTGTGGATTGGTGTGAACAGAGGCCCTTCTAAGATTCATTTCTCTGAGATAAAATCTTGTATTCAGGTTTAGTTGGTTCAAGTTTTTATGATAAAATACTAATAAAAAGAAGATAAAAGGGATTAAAAGAGAAGGTGAGATAATCATATTTAGACTCTCTTCTTAACATAAATCTTATTTAGATTACATTAATTTGTCAAATTGAATTACTTGATTTTAAATTATTTTAAGACTAATTTATACTCAACTGGTTCAGATCTCCTGTAATTAATATACACCACTCATTACTGAATCTTATAATGGACAAAACCTATCCCACCAACACCAAGAAATTGATTATTTTCATATTCTAGAGGGCATCGATTTGACCAACTCTAAAGTTGAATTGAAATATATACAAACAAGACCTTTACTCCTAACAGCTGCCATGATTTGAACCCCAATCTTCTGACAAACTTAAGGTCGGTATGTGACTTATCAGGACTTCTAACAGACGATCAGCTTATCATATTCTTTTCAAACCAGATGTTAATTTACTCTTATATTTTAAAAAAATAAAAAATTCTATACTTATACTATTCAAATATCTCTTATATAATAACTCAACTTAGTTCTTCACTTTAAATTGATCCTTTTGCTTTTCTTTACTTTGTATTGAATTTTTAATATGAGCAGAGTGTAGAGTCCACTAATAAGAATTGAGTTTGGGTCAATTATTGTCCAAATAATTAGAACTAGTTGTTTGAATAGTTAACCTTTACCACTTATAAACTCTTTAACATATTCATGTTTAGTCAATATGGGACACTCTAACACTTCCCCTCAAATACAACTGAGACTGGACATCCAGTTGTCACTTGAAATATACGCAGTGGTAACCAGACCGGGCCGATAGACATCCAGACGGACAACCGAAAAATTCATAATCCGGTCCAAACCTTCTCTGATACCATGATAAGTAACCATTTTACCACAATAGCTTAAGCTGTTGTGTGAGGCCAACTCAATTGGTTTTATATATTTTCTAACACACCCCCTCAAGTGAAAACCTTTTAGGCTTGAAACTTGCACATGCCTATTTTACCTGTGCTTAATTTAATTAGAATAGGTGGGTAGTAGGATTCGAACTCATAACTATTTGGTCATAGAAGCTCTGATACCATATTGAATTTTTAATATGAGCAGAGTGTAGAGTCCGCTAACAAGAATTGAGTTTGGGTCAACTATTGTCCAAATAACTAGAATTAGTTGTTTGGATAGTTAACTTTTACCACTTATAAACTCTTTAACATATTCATGTTTAGTTAATATAGGACACTCTAATACTCCCCCTCAAATGCAACTGAGACTAGACACCTTGCAATAATTTGAGATCGAATCTCGTAGGATGATGACGTCTATACGTAAATTTATATGTATAGTATATATGGATACTCTAGTGGATTTTCGAAAGAAAGAGTTGCTTAATTACGTTATTGCTAATGCATGTTTCATCGTTATTTTTCAATCGAAGTTCAAATAAATTAAAACTAAAAAGTTGTGAAAATTTCCAAATTCAAAGATTTGTTTCTAAAATTTTTATTATTCTTATTATTATTATCAATGGTGGGTAGCTAACTAATCTTTTGATGAGTGGTGCTGGTCCAATGATCTGGTCAAATCGGGACCAAATCTAATTGTCTGAGGATGATGGTTGTGGTTGAAATGAGCATGCATGGAAGTTTCAGAGAAAATCTCTGTATCCCCTTGTCTCTTTCGATCAACCTTCCCAAGTGATCACCTTCTGATATTTAGTAACACCTCCCTTAGGAAGTGGTTTGATCAGTTATTAGATGGATTCTATATTATCTTATTATAAGTCTAACATTCACCAAACATTGCATCATATTTGTATTCTGTGAAGTCGTATTTCTTACGTGGACTTAGTAATGCCACAAAGAGTCTGATCACCGATTAAATTAAAAGTCAGCAGTCATGAGAGACGATTTTGCTCTGTTCAAATATTCCTGCGGTCCGTGTAGGGCATCCTTCTATTTTCCAAGTCATAATCCTGCCCTGGCGTTACTTCCATGTGGACTATAGTGCACACAAGCTTGTTCCCTATTTGGAATGCTGCCTATATAAAGTTAGCCATAAATCGAATTTTAGTGAATTGTAAAAATAACATAAATGAGTTAACATTTCGTAAAAAAACTATTTTCAAACAACTCAATAAGAATTCAGCTGATACGTGAAATTTGGAGAATTCTAATAATACACAACCTTAGTTCTAACTGATAGACAGACTATTTGTAAATAGCTCATACGAAGAAAGAGAAAGTGAAAGTTTTAAAATAATAAATTTACGAAAATAATACATCAACATCAAACATAATTGACATTTCTATAGGTTGAATATAAAGCTAGCTAGGAAGAAAAACTAAAGAATCTTAAACCTAAATATTTCTCCACATCACTATCTAAATACGAGATCTAAAAAGGTTTAATTGTACGCAGTCTTATCTCTATAATTGACATTTCTATGACTTGAATATAAAGCTAGCTAGGAAAAAAAAACTAAAGAATCTTAAACCTAAATATTTGTCCACATCACTATCTGAATACGAGATCTAAAAAGGTTTAGTAATACGCAGCCTTATCTTTAACTAATAGAGAAATAAGGTGCAATGATTACTAAAAATTAATTTAAAATATCATAAATTTAAATGGCGGTGTAATATTATTTTCGTGTATTTTATTACAATTTTGGTTCTAAATTTACTTAAAATCCATATATTTATCTCAAAAATTTTCTCTTTGGAAAATAAGTAGGCAAAGATAAGAAATCTGAAATCATATAACTAACCTAAGAAAATAACCGAAGCAAGTCTATGTTAAATAACACATGTGGATAACATTTTAAGGTTGTCAATCCAAGTCCTTACGTTGTTGACGAGAAAATATACTGCAGAATAGAAGCATCTGCTAAAAATAACTTCAAGACTTGCTTACTTCTCTTAATTTCTCATGCATGAACCTGAAGATTCTTCCCATCCTTTGACATTTCTCTGGTTGCATAAAATTGACACATTGCTTGATTGATTATGGATAATTGATTATAGATAAAGGACAAACTCACCAATTGTATACAGCTTTCTTTTGTATTTTACAAAATGGCTATTTTCGTAATTCGAATTCATGACTTTTTGATTACGAATGAGTAAATTACCGGTTACTTTAAAATTATATAAAATAATACATAAAAGATCTTATTTTTGTTTATTCATAGCAGGAAATCATTATATAACGTTAGTCTATGTCAATAACATGTGAATAATATGTTAGGATGTTTAGGACGTCAATCCAAGTCCTTACGTTATTGACATTAACAAAGAACAATCCAAAGAATATAAGCATCTATTAAAAATAGCTTCAAGGCTGACTTTTCTTAATTTCTCATGCATGAATTTAAGATTCTAAGAAATTTCCAAATGGGTTTGAAGAAAATTCATTATCAATCACAATTTCCCCCCCTTAGTTTTTCTTCTTTAATAGGATGTTTGATTCGCTTGCTGGAGTATATAAGAAATAGAATGGTTATTATTAAGAATAGAATAGATGAATAATAGAATGAAATAAGTATTACTTAGTTTGGTTTATCCTAAAAATATCTGATGACGATTTATGCCAATGTTTGGTTTTAAAACATAAATTTGAGATGACAAAAGAATAACTACCAAAAAGATCAAAATATCTATCATAGTCCACTACAAGGAAAATGTTAAATCGCGACGGAAATATACCGACGGACATTATGTCGTATGTGATTTGCGACGGTACCC
>JAOTIZ010000003.1:33762276-33794182 GCA_027123425.1 Erythroxylum panamense | reverse complement strand
ATAAAGCAAAACGTCGACGTTTTGGTTTTGGCACAGAATAGGTACAGAATTAATGGGACAGACGATCTGATCCCCAATTGGGTTTATAACTTGATCATTATTTTAAAATTGATGTTGTTTTATTAAAAATGAACTCATTTTTTTACAGTTTTTTAAAAATATGGTGTGTCGGATTGACCAACGGGCCGGTGGCCGGTCAGCCTGTGGTCACGCAAGGTCATGGGTCTACCTATCCCAGCCCGGCCCATTAATATGTCTAAGAGTGAAGTGTGTTTTTGGACTCATCTATAGACCAATTTGGTTCCAAAAAATTTCATAGTCCAGCAAAAGATGATTGAAAAAGAAGAAAAGTATACCAATTGGGCTTTTGAGAGGCCTTAAGGCCTACGATTTTAACTCATTTTTGTAGCATATTTTTGTATAGACTCTTAAGTAGTAATGTTACTTCCAAAATATTTGGATAGAGTATGTTACTTAAATTTTAAAAATTATTAAATTATCAATTAATTTACTTAAATTATGTAATTTATAAATTATTGCATGTTCAAAAAAATAACAATTCCAATTCCATTGTAAAGAAAAGCAATAACTCATTGATTTAAGAAACCCTTTTTTTTAATGAAATTCTAAAAACTAACTAATATGTGATAATTTGAGTTAGGAAAAGATTTAGTATCAATATTATTATTTTGAAGAATTCATTTAAACTCTCTTATGATTCTATTTATGAATTAATATAAACATTAATTATATTGACAATTTTGTTAATTGATGTGGGAAAAATTAACTAACTATCACAAATTCCAATAAGATGGATATTTGTTAAAGAAAAAATAATTTATCTAAATAGATTAACACTATTCACAAAATAAATATATGCTTATGAAAGAAGAACGATATTAAATAAAATAAAACCCTTATTAAATATATAAATAATTAGGAATTAAAATTATCTTAATACTTTCTTCAATAAATTTTATGAATGAATATTTTTTAAATTTAAAGTACACAATTTATAAATTATTATAGTTGACTCCTTTATTGCAAAAAAGGAAGAAAAAAAAGTACGGATGACATTAGGCTCAACATACGAGTTAGCTGGCTCGGTCTAGTCTTATATGTGTTTTACAAAAATTAAAAAGACGTTGTTTTAGACAAAATGACATCATTTTGTTTCTTCTTGTCGGGTCACAAGTCGAACAGTTTTAGTATGTGGCCTAGTCAACCAAGGCTAAAGTCGAGCCGGCCTAGCCCAATTTTTTCGTTCTTAGAAAAGAGAAAAAGATTATAGATTTTAAAATTACTTTTAAACCTTTTATTTTGTGTTATTATTTCAATTTATTTTATTTCAATAAAAAATATAAAAATTATAGAAATTATGCGTTCGATCCCCATCAAAATTTCAACATTATGTAAAAAAAAAAGGATAGTATTTTTCAGAATTTATTTTTATCACATAAATAATCCAAAGTACAAGTGAAAGGTGAGGCTTAAAGAGTAAGTAAAGAGGAACATGGTGGGCAGGAATGAAATGTTACTGCCCTGCCGTCCATGGTGACGACTTGAGTTGGTGAAGCAGATCCTCCATTAAATTGTACCAGCTCAGAGTTTTAAGAGAGAGGTAAGTTTGTGAGGTTCAAATTCCAAGATCTAACAAGTGGATCATTTACTTCCAGGACAAGATCACCTGCAATATATCTTTAGAACATCCAGCGTATTTATCATCCATTTGACCTGTTTTTTCTCTTCTCTTTGGTCAGCTTTTCCACCTTTTTTCCAAGTAAAACAACACTATATTTGCTTTCATTTTCTTTTTAATTTCCTCCTAATAAGTGCATTTCAATCCATAATATCAACCTGTTTCTTTGAATCTTTGTTTCTAATGACAGATACATGTGTTGGATGCCGCGAGTGTATTTTTTAAAAAAGAAAAATAAAATGAGCAAAATGGATACAAAATATTTAATGTGATTCACCCTTAATTTTGGGTTACGTTCACGGACAATACTCATAATGATTTTTTTACAATTATAAATAATAGGTATACAAAGATAAAACTAAAATAGTGGCTTTTAAGGTGTTTCTCAACCTAAAAATACTAACTTCGCTATTTTGTCACTCACCAACTCCTCAAGAAAATATTTCCTAACATTAAAGCGTTGCTTTGCTCTGGTTTTCTTCTATGTTTTTGTTGTATGTTTGTATGAAGCAGGGAGTGCTTTATATAGGCACTCCACCGCGTGAGGCAGCTGCAAAAACAACTGTCTTCTTTCCCTTTTCAACTAATGCAGCACTGATTTGTTGAAAAAAATGATGTTCCTCTATATGAGGGACCCATATCTAATAAATCTCCCCCTTCCGATTACATTGAGTGCTCTATCATGTCTGTTACTGATCAACAATACTCGAACTTACCTTTTTGTAGAACCTGGTTAACATGTCTGATCCATTTTCATCAGTATGAATTTTTTCTAACTGAAATTGTTTAGTCTCCATCACGTTTCTGATCAAATGATATCTCACATCAATGTGTTTTGATATTGACTGACAAGAGACATTCTTACAAAGGTGAATAGCGCTATGACTGTCACAAAACAGCTGATACTATTCTTGCTTGATACCAAATTCATTAAAGAATTTCTTCATCCATAACAACTCCTTACAAGCTTCGGTTGCTACAATAAACTCCGTTTCAGTTGTAGAAAGCGCAACACACTTCTGTAACTTTGACTGTCATGCCAGAGCTTCCCTTGTAAAAGTAATCAAGTAACCTTATGTAGACTTTCTCGAGTTAGTATCTCCAACTATATTTACATATGTATAACTAGCTAATACAGATTCTGTTCTTTCAAAACATAAGCATATTTTGGATGACCCTCGAAAATACTTGAGAATTCACTTGACTACAACACAATGTTCCTTTCTAGGATTTTAAAGGAAACAACTCACAACTCCAACTGCGTGAGCAATATCTGGCTGTGTACAAACCATGACATACATCAAACTTCCAACTACTGATGCATATAAAATTCTGGGCATTTCTTCCTTCTCTTTATCTATAAAATGGCTCTATCTGGAACTCAATTTAAAGTGATTAGCAAGAGGACAATTAACCGCTTTAGTTTTGTTTAGTTTAAATCTCAGAAGTACTCTATCAATGTACTTCTCTTGTGACAACCATAGTTTCTTAGCGCTTGTCTCTGATAATCTGCATGCTAAGAATCTGCTTTGCTGATCTTAAGTCTTTCATGGCAAAAGACTTATCCAATTGTTTCTTCAGATTGTTGATTCTAGAAACATTCTTACCAATAATCAACATATCATCTACATGGAACAATAAAATAATGAAATTATCATCAGAGAATTTCTTCACAAATACATGATGATCTGAAGTAGTCTTTTTGCAACCTTGCTTCCCCATAATAGACTCGAACTTCTTATTCCACTGTCTTGGTGCCTATTTTAGGCCATATAGACTCTTCTTTAGTCTACAAACATAATCTTCTTTCCCCTAATTTATGAAACCCTCTGGCTATTCCATATATATCTCCTCTTCCAGATCCCTATGTAGGAAGGCAGTTTTGATATCCCTTTGTTCAACCTCCAGATTAAAACTTGTGGCTAGTCCTAGCACTGTATGTATAGATGTCGTTTTCACCACCGGTGAAAATATCTCGTCAAAGTCAATACCCTTATTTTAGCTAAATCCTTTGACCACTAATCTTGCTTGAATCAAGGATGGTTGTTGTTTTCTTCATATTTGATTCTGAACACCCATTTATTCTTCAATGCTCTTTTGCCTTCTAGCAATTTCATTAGCTTGAATATTTTATTCTCATGCAGGATTTCATCTCGTCTTGCATGGTTTTTTTCATTTCTTCTTGTGTTCATCATTCATGACTTCATCAAAGCTTTCTAGTTTTTCCCTGTCAATCAGTATTATATATTGATCAACTAGATATCTAGTAGATGGTTGTCTACTTCTACTAGTTAATGGGACTGAAAAATCTTTAGGTGCTGGTGGTTGAATATGAACATCATCATCATCCTTTGGTTCAACTTCATTGGGGGAATCTGTATTATCAGCTTCTAGTTAATCATTCACTTCATTTTCAACTTGTCTAGGCACCATTGTTGGAGGATTCAATCGGAAGCTTGTTGAGTCATTATCAAAGCTTGGAAATTCCTTCTTCGCTTTGTTGATATCTTCAATAGTTTGATCTTCAACAAACATAGCATCATAACTCCTGATAAATCTTTTCTACACCTGATCATAAAACCTATAGCCAAATTGATCTTGACCATAACTAATGAATACACACTGTCGTGTCTTGAAATCAAGCTTTTTTCTTTCATCTTTAGGAATATGAACAAAGACTTTGCAACCGAAGACTCGGAAATGATCATAGGAAACATCTTTTCCTAACCACACATTTTCTGGAACTTAATACCGGAGATGAACACATAGTGAACGATTTAATGCATACCCAAAATGTCTTTGGCAATTTTGAATTTGAAAGTAGACATCTGACTCTTTCCATTAAAGTCCTATTCATCCTCTCAGCTATGCCATTCAATTGTGGTGTTTTTAGTGGTGTCATTTTATGTTGAATACCATACTCTTTACAGTAAGCATCAAATAATCTTATATACTCTCCGCTATTGTCTGTCCGAATGCACTTCAACTTCTTTCTAATTTGTCTCTCAACTGAGGCGTGAAATTGTTTGAACACATCTAGCACTTGATCTTTAGTCTTTAGAGTATAGGCTCACGTTTTCCTAGAATGATCATCAATAAAAGTCACAAAATACTGTGCATTATCAAGTGACTTTGTGCATTACCAAGTGACTTTGGCAATGGTCCGACAAATCTGAGTGAATCAGATCTAGAATATTCTTCATTCTGGATGAATGAGAATCTGGAAAGAAACTCTGTTTTGTTTCCCTGCTAGACAATCTGCACATTTCTTTTGATGTATTTAGTTTAGACCAGATAGCATATTCCTTTTTACAAGCTGAGTCATCCCTTTCTCACCAACGTGGCCTAGTTTTTTATGTCACAAATCAATTGCATTATCATTCTCCACTATACTAACAACATCACTGGAGAGTTTTCCCTACATCATATACAGTCTTGAGTGCTTGTGACCTTTGGCCACTACTAAAGAGCCCTTAGTAAGCTTCCTTTTTTTGTTTTCAAAAGTATTTCGGAAACTTCATCATCTAGCTTATTTACAGAAATCAAGTTCAAACGTATATTAAGAATCTACCTGACATCTTTCAACAACAGTCTTGAACCATTTGCTATCTCTAAAGAAACATCTTCTTTGCCAACAACGTTTGACAGATTTCCATTTCCCATCTTAACAACGCCATAATTTCCAAGCGTGTAAGATGAGAAGAATTGTTTGTGAGATGTAATATGAACAGTAGCTCTACTGTCAACTATCCAACTTGTTTCTTATGACACTAAGTTGAGTATCTCTGTATCAATAACAAGGTTGAATACATCAACAATATTACTTTGTTCATCATCATTGCTTTCTTCTTTCTTCACATCTTTGTCTTTTTCCTTCTTCAACTTTCGGTAAAATTTCTTGATGTGGCATTTCTTCTTGTAGTAATGACATTTCACATTTGCATATTTGTTTGACTTTCCTATGCTCTTGTCTCTAGACTTTGAACCTCTGAATTGACTCCTTCCTCTATTTTCGGTAAGCAGAACATCTGAATGTAATGAAGAGGCTGCATACTGTGATTTATGTCTCATCTCTTCATTTAATATACTACTTTTATCAGACTCCATATTTAATATTCCATTTTGTACAGTATTTGTCAAAGACAACTTCAAAGTCTCTCAATACTCTGGTAATGAACCTAGCACCATTAGAGCAATTACCTCGTTGTCAAACTTTATGCCCATCTTTGATAACTAATTAATCATCCATTCCATATTGTTTGAATGATCAGCTATAGAAGTACCCTCCTGGTATTTTACCTGCATCAATTTTGTCAGATAAAACAATTTGTTGTTGCCGGTCTTTGAAGTATACAACTGCTCCGACTTAGTCTACAGTGTTCTTGCACGAGTCTCGTTACAAATGTGATTATACACATTATCATTGATAAATTGTCGAATATAACCACACGTTCGTTCATGTTCAAATTTTCAATCTTCATTGGACATCTTCTTCGGTTTAGTTGTCAAAATACTAGCAAATGCATCTTTGTAATCATCAATAGATCCTTCATCTTGATTCACCATATACGGTAGTTAATATCGTTTAGATTGATCATTTTGTTCGTCTTCATCTCCATTTGTCAAATAAAGTTAAATTTAAGAAAACCGACCTCAAAGATAGAATCAAGACTTCAAAATTTGGCAGAAAAGATATCTTCTAAATTTTCACAACGGGATCCGATAAATATTAACTTGTGAATAGTGCTCACTGAAATAGTATCGTCGGACCCCATTGAACCTTGCAAATTTCAAATTGAAAAACTTGAGAGTATTATTTATCAACTTTGTCGTTTTACGTCAACATTTTGAACGGAATCACGTAAAAAAATTCATTGTAAAGTCTTCCCTATAACGTGTTTCTTTTCAAAAAATACCTTCAATAAAAACATAGCTCTGATATCACTTGTTGGGCACAGCAGGCGTATTTTTTGAAAAGAAAAATAAAATAGATACAAAATATTTAACGTGGTTCACCCTTAACTTTGAGTTACGTTCACGGATAATACTCAGAATAATTTTTCCACCATTACAAATAGTAGATATATAGAGATAAAATCAAAATAATGACTCACAAGATATTTCCTGACTTGAAAATACTAACCTCACTATTTTACCACTCACTAATCCTTTAAGAAAATATTTCCTAGCATCAGAGCGTTGCTTTATTATGATTTTCTTCTATATTTTTGTTGTATATTTGTATAAAGCAAGGAGTGACTTATATAGGTATTCCACCGCGTGAAACAGTTATAAAAGTAGCTGTTTTCTTTTCACGTGAAACAGCTATAAAAGTAGCTGTTTTCTTTTCTTTTTTAACTAATGCTATACTGAAATTGGTGCCGTATTTATTAGAAAATAGTGTCCCTCTACGTGAGGGACAGTATCCAACAATATGTTGCCGCAACACTTGTAAAGATCCTACACCATTACGGGCTTTTAATCCCCACAGGTTTTAATAACTTAAATAACTTTCCAAGTTTTTCACACCATTTATGTGAACAGTTCAATAAATTATCAGCTTACATCTGTTCCGACTCGAGGCTCTAGAGCTCCATTATGTTAGATATTAATGGTGGATGTGCTTAATTATCCATTAATGAATACTATTTATGACATTATAAAAAGTTTCTTCACCTTTCGCAGATTCCTTCTCGATTCTGTGTTCCGCAGCGGTTTCAACTTGTCAAAAAGTTGCAGTAAAGTAGCTTTTTTTTTTCAATTATGTGTGTGGTCTAGGTAGGAATTTGGTGGCCTCTTCTGTCAGGACAACCTGACAACCTATTACTGCCTCACGTCGACTTTGTACCACAAAAATTAAGGCTGATTTTGGAGTAATTGAACGTGGAAATATAATCACTACGACAGGTGGGAGTAATTGGTGAACTACTGACTGTAACTGTCCTTGTTAGAGGTTCTTGCGTGGAAAATCTATATAGTGGTGCAATGAGAAGCGAAGTTTCATATCTGCAGAAAGAAAACTGCTTGCCCGACAGACATTACACTTCCAATGGACCCCCTATTCGTAAATTGCCTTGTTCTTCTCTTCTGTTCAGTTCTCTACTTCTATAAGGTGGTTTTCCTGAGAAGAAATCGGCGTTGTTACATGCTGGCTTATGAATGCTACAAGGGTCCTGAGGTCAGGAAACTTGACTCTGAAACCTGTGCAAAAATCGTTATGCGAAATAAGAACTTGGGGTTGGAGGAGTACAGGTTTCTGTTGAAGACCATAGTCAACTCAGGAATTGGTGAAGAAACTTATGGTCCTGAAAACATCATTACAGGCCAAGAAGAATCTCCTACGTTTAAGGATTCTTTGTCCGAACTGGATGATATCATCTTCAGCACACTTGACAAGCTCT
The DNA here is from genome assembly GCA_027123425.1 of Erythroxylum panamense. NCBI lineage: Eukaryota > Viridiplantae > Streptophyta > Magnoliopsida > Malpighiales > Erythroxylaceae > Erythroxylum > Erythroxylum panamense. The sequence continues at coordinate 33,786,082 of JAOTIZ010000003.1, read as the reverse complement.
TCGATAGGTCAGGAATTTCTCCTTCAGAAATCGATATACTTGTCATCAATGTTTCTTTGTTCTCTTCTGCACCATCTCTAACGGCTCGAGTGATCAACCGTTACAAGATGAGGGAGGACATTAAAGCTTTTAACCTCTCTGGAATGGGGTGTAGCGCAAGTGTTGTGTCCATTGATTTGGTTCAGAACTTGTTCAAGACCTACAGTAACGCACTTGCTGTTGTTGTCAGTACAGAATCCATCGGTCCAAACTGGTACTGTGGAAAGGAAAAGTCCATGATCCTTTCTAATTGCCTGTTTCGTTCAGGAGGGTGTTCAATGCTACTGACTAACAATGTAGCATTGAAGCATCGAGCTATCTTGAAATTAGATTATATCCAACGAACCCATATTGGCTCGACTGATGAAGCATATGGTTGCTGTATAAAAGTAGAAGACGAGCTTGGCTATGCAGGTTTCCTACTTACCAAAAGCCTGTCAAAGTGTGCTTCTAAAGCTTTAACAATGAATCTCCGGTTGCTCATCCCTAAAGTGCTGCCACTAAGGGAACTAATTCGCTATGTTTTTGTATCTTATCGACGAAACAAAAGCAAGAGTCCAAGTCCTGAAGGATCAGGAGTTGGTTTCAATCTCAAAACTGGTGTTGATCACTTCTGCATACACCCAGGTGGGAGAGCTATTATAGATGGAATAGGTAAGAGTCTAGGTCTCAGTGACTATGACCTTGAGCCAGCTCGAATGGCACTTCATCGATTTGGCAACACTTCCGCAGGAGGTCTCTGGTATGTTTTGGGCTACATGGAGGCAAAGAAGAGACTCAAGAAGAACGACAGGATATTGATGATCAGCTTGGGAGCAGGTTTTAAGTGCAACAACTGCGTGTGGAAAGTGATGAGAGCCCTGAAAGATCGTAATGTATGGGAAGACTCCATAGATTGTTACCCTCCAAAAGTTCTAGCCAACTCTTTCATGGAGAAGTATAGTTGGATCAATGACGAATACTTGAGCTTTGCTGGACTAAAAGCCTTGCTCTAGATTCCCTGGATTTTCCAAGCTTTCTTTGAGTTCAAGTTAGCTCTGCAATGGAGTTCATGTAATTGGTACATGGCTACAAGTTATGTCAATTTCACATTATTTTAATTTACTTTTAGATCTCTGAGAAGCTCATGAATAACTTGGAATCATCCTTATTGCGCGACATCTTTGCTGTTGCTACCTGTCACTACCATCGTTCTTATGTCTTCCTACGAAATTAATGTCCTTATTGCCCGACATCTTTACTGTTGCACCATGTCACTACCATCGTTCTTGTGTCTTCCTAATGTATTAATGATTTCTGAGTTGAATTTTCAACTCTGAGAAATTTACGTTCGTTTGTACAAGTTTCAGTGATGTAACTTGTGCATATTCACATGTCACTCGATCCTGTGCTCTTTATATCAAACCATTAACGATCTGATCCGCCATTTTTAACTATAACAAGCCCTAATTAGCTATAATCTGCAGATTTAATGGTACCAGTTTAGATCCAACTTTCTGCAGATTTATTGTTGTTCTGCCACTGCCTGGCCTTAACATTGTAGTTTCTTCCACCAAACGTGCTACGTAGTGGAGCTCATGCACGCTATTCTGAGTTCTGACATAATGAAAGAGGTTTAGTAATTGAGATGATAGATCTGATATCTTAAAGAGGTCTTTCTACTGACATGTTCGATCAGAAATCTGAAACTGTCGCAGCTACTGTTTCTCATGCTTAGGAGTTTTCAGCTTATAGATTGCTATGGAGGTAGCAACCTTATCTTCTGTTCAGATATGAACTTCTTATACATACAATGCAAGCTAAGCACTTGGGGTATGCCATGTTTTCTACAGAGATAAATGGATAAGCAATCATTACAACTTGTATCAAATAATTATTCATCTCATCAAAGATTCAATACGATAACTCTGAAAGTTTAGATCTTCTTCGAGTTGAATGAATGCTCTGAACAACTTAACTCATACGTGGGGTAACTTTTATTTCTGTCCAGAGAAATTTCTCTGCAAAATACAGTCTTGCATTCATGTGCAGTTAAAGCTGGTAAAAATTGTGATTCTTGTAAAGATCAGAAGAACACAAGAAGATCCCATGATTCTTCAGCCAACCCTTCTCAAGTACTGATGCTTCTTCGTGCTTAACTATGCAGGATTATTCAAACTAAGGACTATGAACTTTTATCTGTGTTACTGAACAATATCTTCAGACAATTTAGGAGAAGAACAACGGTTGAGGAATTCACGTCCAGACAATATAATCGTTATCACCTGGTCTTGCTCGATCCATGTACGTTGGATTTGTGATCCAACTACCATAAACATTCTGGTCCTTGTAGAAGGGAGAAATGTCCAATGGCGGAATATGTGGGATCAAGGAGAGAGTATATCAGAACAGGCCCGTTAAACTTCATTTCAGGAATCTTCATTGAAAACACATCCAGGGCCATGGCTCACATGTTAACACTAAACAATGACAGAATGTGGGAGGCCCAATATTGTTCTTTATCCGTTCTTTTTTGTTGGTTTTTTTTTTCTTGTTTTCTTCTTCAAGTTTGAGGTTCTTCCAGTCCTCCTATTCTACTTGCATGATACACTACCAAACGTACTCATGATCATGCTTTGCACATTATTGGACGATTTTTAACTTACGAATCCACCACTTTGAAAGTGGTTTTAGGCTGTTCAAGTATGAATTTCCTCTGCTAACCCAAAAAAAAAAGTATTCCGCATGTACTTTTTCTTACAGGTGACTGTTCAGTGTCGCGTTGGAGCTACGAAGGAGTCAAATTATTGGCCCACGTGGAAGGGTAAGAGTAGACTCAGAAGGCAATAGTATCAATTATTTGTGGAAGTCTAGTCTGATAAAAACTGCAAACTCATTTTCTCACTTGGACCCTTCTTTGAACTTTCCTTCGGTGGCTCCTTTTGTCGTCTTTTAATCGCTTTATTGTCTTAAAGATTCGATCTTTTACGACGCACGCCTCCTCTTCTTTCTAATGTTTTCCTCAATTTCTCCTTTCTCCCTTTCATGAGCTCTTAGCGTTTACACTTTGTTAGCTTACAATTCAGTGAGATCATGGCCTCACCACGCTTAGAAGGTAAATGTTTCTGTATCTGTTCATGGGATCTACGTATTTGCTTGCGTCCGTTGAAATTTATGTAGTTGTTGATTTCTGGGTTTCTCTTGAAATTTCATTTCATGTGCAGTTTTATCTATAGATAGTAGTTGGTTAATCTTGTTTTAGGGTGTTTTCTCTGTGAATCTAGCAAAGCTTGGATCAATTATTTAAAGAATGTTTGCTAAGTTCTAGTTTCGCAACTTGTAAAGTTTCCATCTTTAAGAATTTCTGTTTTTGCCATATGATAATTTCACTCTTCTTTGCTCCTGCTAAGTTCCTATAAATCCTGATCTTTATTGACTCGTGAAGAATATGATACAGCCGTTTTAAATTTAGCAGGCTTTTTACCATTTCTAGATGTGCAGATTATGGAAATCTTGAAAAGATAAAAGAAAAATTACATCCATAGGGAAAAATATAGGAGAGGAAGAAAGTTTGTCTCACTTGTATAATTTTTGTGATTGATGGTTATGTAGTAGGCGAGAGAGATTTGGAGAAGGGATTAACACAACCCCAGCTCAACCACAACCCACTTGGAGAGCTTTCACCTGCACCATCTCCATCCTCATCATCAACAGCTCCAGCTCTAGTTTTGTCCAACTCTGGAAAACGAATTGACCAAGCAGGAAGAAAGAAATATGTAAAGCAAGTGACCGGGCGCCACAATGATACTGAATTGCACTTGGCAGCTCAGCGTGGAGATTTGGCTGCTGTCAAGCAGATTCTTGATGATATTGATTCACAGATGGTTGGGACTTTGAGTGGGGTGGATTTGGATAAGGAGGTAGCAGAGATAAGGGCATCGGTAGTGAATGAGGTAAATGAATTAGAAGAGACGGTGTTGTTTACTGCTGCTGATAGAGGTCACCTTGAGGTGGTGAAGGAGCTGTTGAAGTACTCTAGTAAGGAGTGCCTTTCAAGAAAGAATAAGTCAGGGTTTGATCCATTGCATATCGCTGCTTTACAAGGGCATTGCGGTAATGTATTTGAAAATTTTTTTCCTTATTTGGTTTTAATCGTTCAGGCTATCTTTAAGTTCAGTTTATAATTTATTGAACTTGACAAATCAATGTGATTATAGTTGCATACTTGACATATTGGACTGTTAAGTATCATATGGTAAGTAGTAATCTTGTAGAAAACATAATCAAGCCCCTGTAGTAGAAAAATGTATGACACAGTGAAAAACAATATGATCATGAAGCCCATATATGTTTTAGTTTCATACCTTTTCTTTCTCTCTCTCAGTAGTTTGTCAATTTATGCTGTGGTCTACCAAGTAATGAGCTCAAGAGAGTGATTGCTTGACTTTTGACAGTTGCAATTTGTTGAAAAATTGATGTCCTCATAGTCAATGTTTTCTTCTGCTTAAAATGATTCCCTTCTTACAGAAATCGTTCAAGTACTGCTGGATCACGACCCAAGCTTGAGTCGAACTTTTGGCCCATCCAATGCCACTCCTCTTGTATCTGCAGCTGTAAGAGGTCATACTGCTGTTGTGAATGAGTTGCTGACAAAGGACAGCAGCTTGTTGGAGATATCTAAGTCCAATGGGAAAAATGCTTTGCATTTAGCTGTACGGCAGGGGTATGTAGATGTTGTCAAAGCATTGCTAAGCAAAGATCCTCAGTTGGCACGAAGGACTGACAAGAAAGGACAGACAGCATTACATATGGCTGTGAAAGGGCAGAGCTGTGAGGTGGTGAAATTGCTTCTTGACGCAGATGCTGCTATTGTGATGCTCCCGGACAAGTTTGGTAATACAGCATTACATGTGGCAACCCGGAAAAAGCGGTCAGAGGTATGTCTATTGCATCATTCATACCTCTGGTGATTATTTTTTGGTTCTTTTGTTATGTCATTCAAGGCCTTAATCATATAATTGATATTGGTTTTGAACTCTGTAGTTTTTCCTTGAATTATATTTTGAAGACAAATCCTTGTGTCCCACTATAGTTGCCGAATTTTAGTTTTCAGACTTCTATTATGCATGTTGCATGATTTCTCAATGTAATCATGTAGCTTTCAACAATTTATTAAGATCCAATCTTGAATTTTCTGTGTATTTGCAGATAGTGAAGGAACTGTTGTTACTTCCAGATACAAATGTAAATGCACTGACAAGAGACCATAAGACAGCTCTCGACATAGCTGAAGGGCTTCCCCTCTCTGAAGAATCCTCTGATATAAAGGAGTGCCTTGCTCGGTATGATGCTGTTAGAGCTAATGAACTGAACCAACCGAGGGATGAGCTCAGGAAAACTGTGACTCAAATTAAAAAAGATGTTCACACCCAACTTGAGCAGACCAGAAGGACCAACAAGAATGTTCATAATATTTCTAAGGAGCTCAGGAAGCTCCACCGTGAAGGCATCAATAATGCCACCAACTCGGTGACGGTTGTGGCAGTTCTATTTGCAACAGTTGCCTTTGCAGCCATTTTCACGGTGCCTGGTGGGGACAATGATAACGGAATGGCAGTGGTAGTAACCCATGCTTCTTTCAAAATTTTCTTCATCTTCAATGCTATTGCCCTGTTTACATCCTTAGCTGTTGTTGTGGTTCAAATTACATTGGTGAGAGGTGAGACAAAAGCTGAGAAACGTGTAGTTGTGGTGATTAACAAACTAATGTGGCTGGCTTCTGTGTGCACTTCAGTAGCTTTCATTGCCTCTTCTTATATTGTGGTTGGCCGGCACCATAAATGGGCAGCGATTTTGGTGACAATAGTTGGTGGAGTGATAATGGCTGCTGTTCTTGGGACAATGACTTACTATGTAGTGAAATCCAAGAGAATCCGCTCAATGAGGAGGAAGGATAAGCATACAAGGAGAAGTGGATCGAACTCATGGCATCACTCTGAATTCTCCAATTCAGAAGTGGATCGAATTTATGCCCTTTAATTCGACACTGCAACTGCTGCCGAGAACCTGAAGATTGTATCTAGCAAAGTGAATGTTAAAAGAGAAGTGGATCGACCTCATGGCATCACTCTGATTTCTCCGATTCAGAAGTGGATCAAATTTATGCACTTTAATTTGACACTGCTGCTGAAAACCTGAAGATTGTATCTGGCAAAGTGAATGTTGAACTAGACAGTAACAATATTCATCTAAATAAATCTTTTACTTCCATGAACTGGTATGCTACTAGTTACATTTTTTTGCCTAGTTTAGCCAAATTTGGATATGCCTAGAAAGGAAAATGGAAAGTTTAGTACTCTGAACTTGGAAAGATCTCAACTTTTTTGCAAGAAAATGACATCCATGTGATGTTGATTGTTTCAAATTCAATGGTGTCAGCATCACGTCTCATGCACTTCAGTTGGACAACATATGAATGAAGGTCCTTGCGTTCCCATTTGATCAGGGTCCAACCGGGCGTGACACCGTCTGAATTCTAAGATAATACTGGAAAAGAAAAACATAATGAAAACCATAAACTAAAGATGGTTCCATTCAGAGTCTACAAGTTTCCTGCAACTGTGCGTCACAAGAGAGCGTTGGAAGTTGGAAGCTGTTCGTTTAGGTTTATCCAGAGGAAGGTAAAGGTACAGTCTTGATACAGAATTCTGGACTTGAGAACCTGAAACAGATAAAAAGAAAATGGTCTGAACCCAAATGAAACAGTGAGAGAGCAAGCAAGCAATGGGAGCCCGAACTAGTTTCTTTACGAATGCGATAGCTCTTCTCAGATTGAAGACATTGCAAAAGATGTTCTTCAAATTTCCAATCTCCAGTTTAAGGTCAACCACTTGGTTGTTGAGCTTGAACCTCTCTTACTTCAGCCTCATGACCATCCAAACGGTCCCTCTTCGTTGTCTTTTTTTTTTTCTTTTTTGGTGTTTTTCTGCTCTTCCTTGTCCTTCCGTCATCTTTAACCTCTGCTCTGTATTTTGAAGTTCTCGTCTTTTTCTGTTGGCTTGCTTTTCCTGATCTGAAAATGCAGCTGTTCTTCTAGTCAGACCTCTCTGTGAGGTCAAGTCTTAAGCTTCCGAGCTCTGTGTTATGTCTGTAGAAGAAAAGGAACTATCTTTCATTACTTTAGTTTGAAAGATTCAACGGTCTGGCTTTAGCATTCATTTAATTGTGCAGAAAGTAACAGGTTTTTCTATAAATATAGATTGGTTTCATGGATAGAGACTTAAACTGAGGCTGTTGTTGTTCTTTTCAGGAACAGGTTGCTTAGGATAGAATTCTAGCAGGTACTTCGCTTGTCACTTGAGATATGTTGGCATCGTTTTTCAAATTTGCAATTGCATCCACAATATTGTGATTGCGGTATTGTTGCCACAGATCAACACAATTTTGGATTACCTGCAGGATGTTCTACGATTCCTTCCTCGGAAAATAAAATCAATATTACAAGATTGCTAGTGTACATTGTATGAAGTTCTGAATATAATCATGCCTAACAGATCATCAAGTTTCAAGTTTCAGGTCACCGATATTTTATTGTTTACTCGCTCTTTTCGTGCTTGCAGATTGCTAAAAGAAGTAGTTGCACAAATGAATCCATGAAGCTTTCCTGCTGCAGTCTATAGAAAGTTACTTAGGAATAACAAAGCTTGCATTTTGTTCTATGGAATAAATATCATCTTGAGAAGCAAAGTTAAATTCTTTATTGCGGAAGATTATGTAAGGTCCGATTTTTGTTGGCTTTTTTTGGTAGAAGTTAGTGAAAAAGTAGTATAAATGGCAATTTTTGGCTTATGGGTTAAATTTAACCATTTTCAATAGGCTAATTTATGGGTCAAATCTAAGTCTAGATAAATTCGATGGCTAATTATTTTAAATAAAACAATATCGTTTTATTTAGAAAAGTTAGGCCTTGAGCAAGAGTCTGGGTTAATTAAAAAAATAAATTATTCTATATTTTTAATTTTTTTATAATTATTTTAAAAAATTTGACTGGACCGACCATTGTCATCTCCAAAAAGTAGAGTAGGGAAAAGCTTTTCTTGTTATATGCTTATCAGTAGACCTTAGTGTTAAACATCATCAATTAGCCTTTTTCTTGCTTTCTTTTGTTCTATTCTTGTCAAAGTTCTGGGTGACACGTTCACTTATATTAAGGTTTAGCAGACTTACTTAATAAATCTAAAACTTAAAAAGGAAGCCCTGGAATGATGCAGATCTAAACTTGAAGATATTCTCTTCCTCTGGATCCTAAACCAAATGATCTGCCAACCTTACTATTTTGAACTGAAATATCATATTATTACAAAGTTACTTGCTTTCCTTTTGTCGAACTTCATGCAATTTTGAATACTATTCTAAACATAAGTAGTGGGCATCTTCAACTAAGTACCAACAATTTTTTACACATGTTGATAATAGTTTACTAGTTAGTTGGAAGTGTCATGTTTAGACTTTGATCCAGGATAAAATTTTCCTTGTTCATTTGTTTAATTCAGGTGGGTCTTACTCATTTGATCTTACAGGTAGGCTCTGCTTATTTTTGTTGTCATTATCAAATCCCTTATCCTATCATTGACTAGAAGCTAATGATATTTACCTTCTCTAATGTTTAGTTTTTTCTTGTTGGTGATTAATTTACATTAACTTGTCTTATGGTTAGCCCTTTCTAGCATGTAAGATTGATGACAAGTAAAGCTTGATATATACCCTTTAAAGCTAAGCAATGTCAAGTATTTTTATCAACCCTTACTCTTAAAGGAGTTAGAAACTTGGTGGAAGAGAGTTCTTGGAAGCAATGTCAAGTTGATAGTGAAACAAGTTGATGATTGGAAGATCAATCTTGTTTTTCTTTGATCATTGAAAATAATGAGGAACATTCAGATTCAATTAAAGGACCTTGTAAAAGCCATGAATGATAACCACTAGGTCTGCTTTTAATCCTGTATCAGAAGGTTGAAGGGCAGGGTGGTGCTCTGAGAAATACGCTTAAGCTGTTTGAATCCGAATAAGGGTTCTTTCTACGGAAAAGGGGAGTTCAAGAGCTCCTCTGGTCATCTTTAGGAATGTTCTCATTACAGATAATGAAAACCATTCTATTACTCCCAACTCAGGAAAGACGAGGGCTCTAAATGTTCTGTTTATGGAAGTCGGATTAATATGGAAACATTGGAATTTTACTTATAGACTTTCAAAAGCACTTTTAACTTAAGACCATGTGAACTATCAGGAGTAGCCATAGGATATATCTTTTGTTGAATAGGTGCTGATTCTAAACTCATGTCTTGGATTTTAGGAATGAATGACCAATTATTTTTCAGTTGCATAAACTTCCATTGGGATATGATCTGCTCAACATTTAAGGACTTGGTACTAATAACAACTCCTGCTCAACAGAAGTAAGCATGAAATCAGGATAATGAAAGGCATAAAAAAAGAACATCAGAAAGCAGCCTAGATTCTATGCTTTTCCTTTTTCTGTTGAAGTTCATCCCCTGCAAAGAACAGATCTTTCTTGATTTTCAATTTTGGAAGTTGAAAATGAATAAAACCCCAATTCACTTGCAGTCTTCCTTGCGTGGGACAACTGTTGTGATTGCTTGCAATGAGCTATTGCCCCTTGTATTGGATTCTCAATCTCTGAATTTGTACTGCTGCTTCTCTTGAGAAAAGGCAGCTCAGTAGACCTGTTTGAATTGGTTGAGCTTGAAGAAGAAGAAGAAGAAGAACCTGATGATGAAGAAGAAGATGAAAGCTTGGTTATGGAATGCCGTTTGATTGACATTGAGAAAGATCTTCTGTGAAGCCGACCACTTCCATCCTCAGTTTCTTTGCTCAACTTCTGGCTTGCGTTTGTTGATAACTGGTACTTTTCTCTCTGTATTTGCCCGAAAGGATTTTTCTTTCCAGCCTTTACATGTCTGTTCATTGATTCTTTGGCTATTGAAACTGTCCCTTCGTCTGCAACTTTTGTAGCAGCAGCACAGGAATCTGCTGAACAACCTGACCTGCCAAACAAAGACTTGAGATAAGCCCTAGAAGCCTTCAACTTTGAACCAATTGATGAAGACTGTTTGATTATATTGAGCTTTCTGGACCATGGTTTCTTTGTATTCTCTCCAGTGAAATCACTGGATTCAGTTGAATTATACTCGAAGGAGTACTCTTCAGGATTCAGTTCTCTACTAACATAGCAAGACTCAGCAGGAGAAACATTGCAGGACTCAAATGGGGTACTTCTGGTTGTTGGTGTAGCTGCAGTTGTCATCGATGGTGTGCCATAGAATTCTTCATAAGCATCTTTTCTCTCATTATAGCCAAAGTTGGAGCTTTCCAAGAGCTTTTCAACCATTTGTAAACGTGGTGGGAGGTGAAGAGGAAGGAGCTTTCCTTTGTAGAAAAGTTCATCAGCTGGTGAAGTTGTACTGTACTGCTTTTCTAGTGAATTGGAAGACATTTGGAACTCAAACTCTCTTTGATGTGGAGGAGAGCTTATAGAGCGGCACATGAAGTTGGAGTATGAGCTAACTTCCATGTCAATATACTCTTCCTCTGCATGATCATACAACTGGAGGTTCAAAGCCATCTTTAGCAGATCAAGTACAGAAACTATGATTGATCTCTCTCTGTTAGGTATGCTCACTTTTTGTGCCTAGAGTGAGTAATTGTGTGCTTAGAAATGGTGGAGCAATGAGAAAATGAAGGGAAAGTTCCAATATTTAAAAGCCTGACAAAGCTAAGAAACTGTAGACAGTGTTCAGAATCTTTTTAGTCTTTTTATTGCTTCCAGATATGTTCTAACATTATGAAAATGGGAATTGCTCTAATGGTCCAACATTGAACCATTTTTGTTCTTTCTTTTTCTTATAAACTGATAGCTGATTTGCCATTGCCTGTTACACTATAAAAGTGGGTAAGGAAGTCATCTCAAGCATCACACATCACACATCACACACACACACACACACACAAGCACAAAGTTTTCTTTAATAAAGTTTGTTTAGGAAGAGACTCATGCACCTCTTGTTAGTTCAAGAATTGGTCATATTTTGCTTTGTTTTGCAGGATTCCCTGAAATTATACTTTCCTATGAGTAAATCCAAAAATTTAAAACGACTTTATTCATTTAAGATTATGACTGGTCAGAAGCAAAAACACATTAGATTTATTAATATCAATCGATAACTTATTCGAATTATGTGATTTAAGGACTATTTACAAAGAAATTTTTAAACAACATATTTTTGATGATCAAAAGTCTATTCCCATTATAATTAACAAATTCAAACAAAAACAAGACAAAAACAAGCTCCAATACAGTATTTGGAGCCTGAAATGCTGATAAGACAAGGCCATGTCCTAGAAAACTATTTAACATTTCTTTTGTCTTATGCAACGTCTTCTTAAGGTCAAGTGGTTGGAATTTCAAACCAGCCCATGTCTTTATATACATTATTACTATATAACAAATCATTTGTTTCTTCTCTTCCCTTTAATTAAGTGAACAAGTTGAAAAAGCTAATAAATTTATACCTAAAGGTTACTTTTAACACTTTACTAAGTGTCACTACTTTTACTGGATTCCTGGGATTGTTTTGTTTCACTTGATATAAGTGTCTGCCTTTTGCATCATCTTGTTAACAATCATATCTTCTTTTTGGTTCACAAAAAGTTGTTTAAGTCCTTTTTTTTATTCTTTTCATAACAATTAAAACCCTCTCCATAAAAATGAATCAAAAATCCAAACCTAAGTTTGATAGGCCAATCCTTAAATGGAGATTGTAGTTACCATGAAATGAAGTGACTACAGAGAATGAAGTGTTAGCTTCACTAAGAAAACAACACATAGGCCGACATTTTATGGTGGAGATAAAAGGAATTGTGGATGGTTATGCCCAACAAAGCTCGAGACTTTTGTTGGTCTTTCCTTTTGTCACACACTCCTCCTGTATTTAAGAACTCACCCTATCTTTTTGTCTTCTTGTATTATTAGTATTACTTTATATAACAGTATGAAACTCATGACTTCAGACAAATGTCAATGGAAGAAACATACCATCGGAGTTCAAGAATTTTCTGATCTTTTCCTTTTTGTTTTATATTCATTTGAAAAGGGTCTATACCACATTATGCAACTACTTTCTCTTGGAACTTGCAAGTCCTTTTTAGGCACCACCAAGTGGATTGTCAAAAGCAAGCTGTTAGCCTCAGCAAATCCATTCATAAGCTTGACCTTACACACTGGTTTGAATAGGAAATGGGAATAAGATAACTCAGTCCATCTGAAGATAATTCATACTCGAAAACTTCATCACTTCCATAAAATAGGCATCATTGGCAGGCAACTATCATGCCTGAAGTATTGGACATAAATTGTCCCTTCTACCTGTGTATATCCGAGCATCGTATTGTATTCCGACACATTCCATCGGTTCTTTTTTTTCTCAGAACTAGTTTACCACATCTAGCTCTGCTGAATGATACCTTCACAAACTGTTGGCTCTGTCTCAGATATGAAACTAGGATTCTGCTGGGACATAACCGAAGCAGAAGTAAAGACTAGCCACAGATGTGTCTATCCTGTAGACCCACCACCCAGAAAATATGGTTGCCAAGGTCGTTTTCTACCAACCTCCAAGTTCAAGCAGTCTTTGTTCTGAGCTAATGGGTTCCATTTGCTAGATATCCAACCAGCAACAGATGTAATAAAACTACAATAGCCACAAAAGTGGCAGTCGTTTCAATGACTCTCTTTAACAGAACTCCAGTGGGGGGGCTATCAATCCACCATCTCCTGTACTCTTGCCTTGGAGGCATCCATGGCCCTGCATAATCATTATGTTCACCAAAAGACAGAATCACAATTTCCAGATCAGGAAACTTTTTATCACTATATGTGCCTACCTTTCTGATTTTCCATAAATTTGTATAAACTGAGGTGTTCTAAATCCCATTCTACTTGAGGGTCATCTCCACAACCAATGAGTCGTCCCCACTGCCACCTTTGGCCATATACCTTTCTGAATTTGACTCTTGGTGGAAGAGCGCAAGGACTCTGACCGGCTTCTATTTCTGCTGCACGATATGAGCAAGCAATGTCCCAGAAATCATTAAGATTATCCATATACATTCAAATAAACTTTCATTGATACAGTTCATCAAATCCGCGATACAACTTTGACAATTTACAGAAGAATCAACAAGTATAAACTTCAGTACTGTTATAAGTATGTTACACCAAAAGCTTTTAATTTGGTTATAGCTTCCGGGAAGGTCAGGGAAAAGACGAACATCACGTCTCATTGATTAAGATCATCACTACCTCACATATAATTACAGCAATAACCTATACGAGAAGAGCTTTCTATTACTTGCTTGCAGCTGCATCACCAGATCTCAGCTCTCGTTCAAGCTCATCGAATTCCCAGTCACCAATCTCTTCTCCTGAGTAGTCTCGACCAACTTTTCCAATCTCTGACTCCAGCTTTGCTAGTTCTGCTGCATGGTCAAGAACCGACTGTACCTCAACAGCGGATGCCTTGGGATCATCATCTGACTCAGATTTTCCCATAGTAGCAGGATCTTCCATTGGCTGGTTGGATGAACTTCCAACCGACTTCTCTGATGCAATTTCTGCTTTTGGAGATGGCATCTCCACATCCAGATCCGGTCTTTCAATGGAGTCAAATTCCACCCTTAACTTTCCAATATCCTCAAATAGCTCTTTAATGCACATGTCATCTTTCCTGAATCAGAAAGATCGAAATTTGAATATTTCCATACAATATGCAGCTAAATAATGTAAATAATGAATAATGTCCAAAAGAAGGACGAATACAACAAAGGAATACTGGACTGAGATAGAATACCACCTAGAACTTGCCTCCTGTGAAGCATAAAATTGCTCTTTCATGTTGTCCACTACGCTGAAGATGGCAATAATCTGAAATAAGGCAGGATAAATTTTAAGATTTGTGATCTATCCCCCAGGAGTTGTGCCCTTAATATAATGGGATATTAGGCCATGTTGGAAATCTTACACTGCAATAGTGCATCTAATCAAATTTCTCAAAGATCCAGTAAACATTACTTTGGGCACGTGGATATCAATGAGGAAACTTCAATTTCAAAAGTTACAAACATAGAATTATTTTGTAAAAGAAGCCATGGATAACAGAACAAATAAGGCAGAAATCACAGGTGTTCCCAGAAGCTGCTGAAGTTATGGTCTTGTTCCATTTCCCGAAGAGAAGGGAGAAAATTGGAAAAGAAGAGGGGTGTCTAATAACAACCTGATAAGTTGATTACACTATTAAATAGCAAAAGCATCAATAATCATAAGACTCCTGACCTCAACACGATATGCATAATGTAAAAAAAATCAGAAATGCAATCCCTTCACGTTCTTTATCCAAATGTAGGCAACCAAATTAAGATATGTTTCCATGTAAACTAAGGGTACATACGCAATATCCATCATTAAAGCATCCTGTGCAGGAAGAGAGAAAAAAAAATAGCCATTTGCAGTAAATGCAGAATGCATAAATCTTTTGTTCAAATATAGGAGCACTGACTCAGCAAGCAGGAAACGAAACCTAGCCTACCTTAGCTTCATAGCCCAGATATTCTTCCTCAAGATTTTTCCTTGGGTTTAGTACTTTAGAATCTTCATTCTCTGCACTAGATGCCATCCCCGACCTGTATCATCAAGTGGACTAAAAATTTAATAGGGATTCAAGACATAACTCATCATGTCAGCCTATTGCATTACCCTTCACTTAGTTGCTTTAGGTTCTCTACATATTTTCCAATTCGGGTGACTGAAGGTTCCAACTCTTTCTGCATGATAGATGGGTGTGGAGTATGAGGAACAATGCGTACATATACAGCGAGAGAGAGAGAGAGGTGATAGACAAGAATTCCCAATTTGGTTAAATTTTATTCACAAATAAACCAAACCTTGTAATCGGAGAGAAGTTGGATAGCCAAATTTGTAAAATACTCCTCGTGTCTCCCCAGCTCATCACTTGAAAGAGTAAACAATCATCCACAAGATTGGAAGGCAATTTCAATAATGAGGAATGAGACACAACAAAGATAAATTTGCTCCCCCTCATAAACCTCCACAGGCAAAACAAATCAACTACAGTATAGAAATGGGGAATGTCACCAACTCAATAACATAATATTACTTACTTGACCTGCTTCTCCTTATTTTCTGTAGCATAGCGTTGAAGAGTCCAAGAATCTTCCAGAAAATTAATCCATGTGCTGAGAACATCTGCTTCTACTTTGCATGCAGAAATTGATTTTGACAGTTCATCTTCCTACAAACAGATTAAGAAAAAACAACAAACATGCAAATAATGAGAAGACCAAAGACCTCGCACTAAATAATTGCAAACTAATAAATTTAGAAGGAATGCCCAAGAAGAAAATTCAAAACCTTTGTTGTTAAATGCTCCAGAATCTGATTGTTAGCTTCGTCAAATTGATCTCTTTCTTCCCTGGCATTCCTAAGGCGTGCATTTGCAGCAGCCAAAGAGATATTAACCTAAAAGAATGAACTGTCATTATGTACTTGTCATCACTAAAGTATAAATAGCTGATTCTAGAGTAGGCATATCAGTTCAAATAATTCATTGACCAATCCATTGAATGATTCATATGAGGGTACAAGAATGCCTACAAATCAGAGAATACATGGGGTGCAGCTAGTTCAGAAGTCCATCAGAAATGGAATCAGGATATGCCACTATAAAATTGAAGTTGTTTTAAGCCTGTTTTGATGCCACTTAAACATCAGATCTCTAATCGCAAAGCCTGTTTTACGTCAGCTTTGCGAAAAGTATTTGATAACCAGAAGTTTATGCAGTAAAATAAGTTATGTAGCAGCGTTAACATTAAAATAAGTATATTCCGAAGTATAATATGATAAAACAAATCCCAGTTACAGTGGTACCAAACCAGCAGTAAGTTGAAGGAGAAGGGGTGACTTGGAACAGGAGAATTGGGTAAGAGGAAAAACCTTTTTCAGTTGAGCTTCAAGTTCATCTCTTTCTTTTTCAAGCCCTGCAATCTCAGCTGATATTTCCTAGAAAGAACGGAAAGAAAAATAAAATTTCCATTACAATAAGGGGAACAAAACTCTAGCATGCTTAGCAGTAGCATCTATTTCTCTTCCTATGTAGGCCGAGCACAAAGCTTAGAAAGATCATAAACCATGAAGAAAGCTATGCCTGGGAAGAAATAAAGTTTTCAAGTAAAGTGTTATAAAAAGAATTTCTAACTTCTAATGTGCAATGGCTTATCTAAGGAACATTATGCAGCTAACTGAAAAGACCTTTCCATATATGCCAATCAAACCAAACAGACAGCAACACTTAGAATAGCAAAAGAACTTGATTAAATATATCAGAATGCCTATATATATATATATATATATGTATATATGCCAAGTCCCAAGCGTTAAATAGGTAAAAGTAAAATATCACTCGCATAGCAAAATCGTGTCAACAGCTTGCGCAAGAGGGCACAAAATTTCAACAGTATAGCTCCCACTGCACAACTTCTCACGGGAAGATATATCGCTTTTAAACAAAAAACTTCCGAAAATTTGCAGTAAAGCCTGAGTTAAAAATGCAGTTTCTTTTTTGGGTCTTTTTGTTGGATATTGTGCTTAATTTAACTTAAGAGTGCGTGTTTTGAATTAATGTAGTTTGAGGGTAAAATTGTTATAATTAGTTAGTAATTGCACTCACTTGGTTTCTAGGACAATTGATATTGCAAACTATTGCTTTTCATTACAGGACACTCAAGAAGGAGAGTCAAGAGTGAAGACCAAGAAATTGCAAGTCACAAGATCAAGCAAGAAGACCTCTCGGAAAAAGTTCATCGTGGCGAAGTGTTTGGGTTGCTGATTGACTTTGTCGCAGCGAAACCTTCGAATCAGCAACCCAGACCCGAACACTTACTCATTCGTGCAAACTGACACGAATACCGATTTAGAAACCCCATTTCGAGATAAGTGACATATGAACTCAAGAGGGAAGAGCCTCCATCTTAGTCCTCTCTCATCTTTCTCTCGTTTAACCCTAATTTCCTCCATTTTTCCACTATCAAACCTCCACCATGGTTGACTCAAATTCATTCCCAGTTGTGAAGCTTCCGAGTGCAATGCGTGGCTAGGCGTTTCTTTTCCTCTTGAAGGTGTAGCAATGGCTGGAATTCAATGAGCTTAAAGGGAAGTAGTTTAATCCATGGTTCAGCTACGAATTTATAAATTCCTAGGTCTAGGATTTGTAATTTGTAGCTGAGTTACTTAATTATAGTTTTAATCAAATGTGGGATATTCATTATATGTAGTTTGGATTAGTTTATGAAGAACTTTGAGCTTAAATATATGAAGTTTCATATATGTCTATTTGTAATCTTCTTGATTCTGTCTTTTATCTTGCTTGGTTATGTTTGATATTGAGTTGATTCTAGATTTCGTTTGACCTATTGCATTGGCTGATCCTACTACACACACTAAGAGCCCTTAACAAGATCTTGAGAAATGGAGTTCCATTGATTAAGATCCTGAACTTAAAAGAGTACTTTACGGTTTACCATTTTGAAGCTTAGTGATTCCTATTCCCACTAAAATCAATTTCGACTATGATAGCCAGAGTTCATTTTCAAGAGGATTCTATCATTGTTTAATCTCCTTTTTTTAATCTTTCCATTTTCTAAAATCCAAAAAAAAATATTTTATAATTCAATTTAGTTCAATTAATGATTTCAAAAATCAAAACCCCTCTTTTTCCCAATTAGTTGGCATAGCATGGCATATAGGTTAACTTAGGTCCATTTATTTTAGGTTCCGATTAAGTAAATGACCCGGGGTTGCACCTTATAGTGCAATCCTTGGATTATTTTGATTTAACCTCCAAGGGCTTTACGACTAGGTTTGAATCATAGAGCAATCTAACAACAAATGAGAATCCAAAA
Source organism: Erythroxylum panamense (assembly GCA_027123425.1). Lineage (NCBI taxonomy): Eukaryota > Viridiplantae > Streptophyta > Magnoliopsida > Malpighiales > Erythroxylaceae > Erythroxylum > Erythroxylum panamense. The sequence continues at coordinate 33,768,019 of JAOTIZ010000003.1, read as the reverse complement.
TATGGATGCAAAAGCACACTACCTTCTCTTTTTCATTAGCTTCGTCAGCTTTGGTAACACGAACTTTAAGTGCCTCTTCCTTTTGCAATCTGCCAAATACAGGAGGATAAAGGAAAGAGAAAACAACATGAGTCTCACTCTAGTTTACTCATTTCATCTGTTCACCATTATTTATATGCATGATGATTGGGACATGCATCATTTTCCTTAAAATGAGACAAAACATGATTCACCGATTCCTCCAAGTAACTAAGATCATCATTCTTGTTAAAACTAGGACCAAATCATGAGTTAGATCTCAAGTCACCAACCAAAAATCCATGTTCTCTAAACATAATTTTAACTCGATCTTCCTTCAAACGCATAGAATTCATGGAACATCTTAATGCAGTGATATAATATTTCCAGTAATAGAACTAAAAAAGAGCAGACAAAGCCTGAATAAACAACTATTATTACACACCCAACTACGAGGTGGAAGTCAAGAGAATAGAGAAAATGATTCGTGCTTCAATTAGGTTCTATACCTGCTATCTAGTATACGCTTTTCAGATTTTTTCATGGAGTTAGCCAGAGATTCTGACAACACCTTCAACTTGTCAATCTGCTCATAAAAGAAAAACAGGTGAGTGACAATGGACACAACTTTGTAGTCTGGGCTAAATATCATCTCTGGTTGATATTAGAAAGAATATTATAAAAAATAACGCTTCATGTCAATTTTAAGGAAAAGTAAAGAGATGAAGAGACATCCAAGCAGGCACCCATATTATGATATATATTCAAGTTCCACGAAAAGAAAAAAGCGAGAACAGCAACTGTCAACCTGTATCCAGTTGATGACACAACGACAGAAAGCATATCAAAACCTTTAAGACAAGCATGTAACTATAAAAGACAATCCAACAGTGCAAGCATAGCCTACCTTTTGAGCATGAATCTCAGGAGAGTCTCCAGAGTTCAAGTTTTTCTTTCTCAATAGAAGTCCTTCTAACTTGGAACAAATTCGGATTTGTGCGAGAGCTTTTCTCAGGACCTACATTATACACATTTATTCATAGTTTTCCAACATCGACATGCCTCTATTAACACATAAAAATAGACAAGATTCTACAAGTATTCTCATGCTTAAGGCGATTTCAAGAATGAAATCAGAAATCAGGAAGTTATTTGTATGCAAGTTGCAACGCATTGTGTTTCTGGGCAAACTTTTTTATATAACTTCAATGATTTTTTAAATAGTATCATGGTAGCCTTGTGTATCTTTTCCAGTTATTCTTATTGGACTTGATAAGGGCCATTTGGAAAATAGTATAAACACCTGCCATGAATAAACTTAACTCAGAATGCATAATTTTGACATGACAGAGGAGAAATAAATTGTCACCATTGTCCAAGAAAAAATAAAGTACACTAAAAATCAGCATGCTAGAATGAAAGCCATTATTATGGTCACTCCAAATACAAGTGAGGGAAAAAGAAAACAATTTATTCAGCTCACCTGAATAGCATCTTCACTAGTTTCATCAGAAGTTTTTTCTTGACCTTCATCCAATGGTTTCTGTGAGCCACTAATTTCATCAAGTTTATTCCTCAGATTTGAGGCTTCAGCATCTATTCTGTGACCAAATATGCATCAAATAACATATTAAGAAACATCAACTAACATTTTTCCTTCATATATTCAATATACTATGTGCTAAGGATTTCGGAGGTGGGAATATGACCCATAGCATGTTTCCTTAACTTGCACAGATAGTAAAACAAATGAGTAACTATACTTTCACATTATTTTGGTTTCCTGAGTAATTAACAAGGAAAAATAACTTTCCTCCACTCCATCATCATCCATCATAATTCAAATACATACCGCAGTGAAAACATAAAACTGCACAGTTTCATAGAGTCAAATTAAACTTCAAAATCAATTTCACAGAGCAAGAACAAGAAATGGGCCACAGCAAAGATGAGATAACCAAAATCTCAACAATTACCTGCTAAATTCAGCACTAATTTTTAATCCAGTTATTGCTCCTTGCACAAATTGGAGCAGTTCCTCCCGCTTCACCTAAAGTCAGGAAAATAGAAAGAAAGGTCAAATAATCCATCTTCATTTTCATTACAAAAGAATAAAAAGAAAAGTAAGCAGTCATTGAGAAGTCCTCCAAAAATGCTCAAGCAAATCATCCTGTTATTCCAACTTGACGTAATCACTCACCAAATTGATGGAGAAGCAGGATTATGTAATCATCTTATTTCAGAATTGTCAAGACCAGCATTGTATTCCTAAGTGGATCTCATACTCACTTCTGTTAGTCATTTTTTCCAAACAATGATTCTCAGCTCAAAGCATTAACCAATTCAAGTTTAGAACATATATTCTCTACCAGGCGAACAAACATCAGCATGTTGTTAATGAATCCAAGAAGAATTCTTAGAAAATGATTTTAGTTCATCTTCATTTCTTACCAGCACTTCATCTTGATATCTTGCAAAAGCTGTGGCAAGATCCTGTATACTACTCACAATAGCATTATGAACTTCTTTCCCTCCAGTTAAACAATGCCTGCATGTAATTATATTTGAAGAAAGTAAATGAAAAGTATGATTATTTTCAGGCTCATATTAAGAGCTAGATTCTGGCTCTATACAAATACCATGCTACACTACATATCCAAGCAGATCCAAGTGAATTGCCAAATTAAACTAAGATTCTGGCTCTATATGTATACCAAGCTACACTACATATCCAAGCGGATCCATGTGAATGGCCAAATTAAACTAAGTACTTGTTTGTAAAACTAGAACTAATAAATTAAGCTCCCCATGAAGCCTTGGAAATTATAATGTTTTTGCCTAATCAAAAATGATACGTTTCTAATGGCCCCACGAATAGCCAAATAAAGTAATATCATCTCAAACCATGATTTGACCGCTGAATTAATAATCAAGTAGCAAGCGGAATCACCTGAACATCACCAGAAGCAAAGAAATTTCTTCTTCGGTTGGCGGTTCAAGAATCTGAATCATAGAAAACAGTTAGCCTGGAGTTAACCTTCATGCCCAGGAATTATATGAAGCTAGTAGTTAAACATAAGGATGTAGGACATCCACATTACAGCTGCTTTTGTGTTTGATGAAGAAGAACTAAAGGGCTATGCGTCTACAACTTCGATTAAGCAAACACTCCAAATTTCAAACCCATATGTGCACTTCATTACACGAAGATGAAGTCTATGTTGGCAACGAGTGTTTTCAAGGTTTATTATATCACAGGTTTAACTTGAATTAGAAACTGAAATGCTGAACTTAGTTTACCATACCATGGATAATGTTATGCCCTCCAGAGCCTGACTTTGAAGAAAAACATCTCGAAAGTTCATTGGCTCACCTCCAACATCCGAATCGAAATATAACACCTACTTGATTCAGCAGCAAACACAAAAACAATTTCCGTCAAAATCGTTCTAAAACAAATTTCACAATGGACAAAATTTTGGTATGTTACCTAATGATGCATTGACTTACCACAGCTGATCGTTTTGGGCTATCTTTACCGTCATCGTTGACGAAGTGTTCCTCAAGACTATTCCTTTTATCTTCAGCAGAACTAGCCACAAATTTCTCAACCTCTTTGAGCACAACCAACCATCTTTTCAACAACATAACTCTCTCGGAGCCTCTACAAGAGACCGCAGCCTCCTCTAGTCTCTTCACTGTTTGCTTAACGCTTCTAAAGCTCCGATTCCCCTGAAACGCATCGCCGAATCAAAACAAGAAAGAAAAGGAAAGTCAAAATCACAAAACCTCTCAATAAAAACCCCTAAATGCAACAGTTAACCGATTACAAGAGTTTCCAGGAAGTAAAATTTGAAGGAAAAAAGAAAAAGAACAGGTAGAGTTTTGAAAAATGTTTACAATGCGATCTTGCAGGATTTTGGCGCCTTCAGCGACAGCTTGGCCGGCGTGTTGGACGACGGAGTCAGCGTAGTTCCTGACAGCGCGAGTGAGGTTGTTCTTGTTCCCCACCTGCACTGCCTTGTTAACTGCGGATCTCAACCACGACATTTTCCTTACTCTTTCTCACGAAAATTCTCACTTTCTTGGGAAAAAAAATGTTTCGCGAAACAATCAGCAGATGTGACTAAGAAAGAAACAGACTTCTGTTCTCTTTGGTAATATGAAAATCAAATATTATCCTTCCGGTTTTTTAAAGACCATCTGTTGTTTTATCGGTAAACATGTCAATGAATAATTGACCAACTGTACACCAAGAATTGGTTTATTGATTATCGAAGCGTCTATCGAAAGGGCAACAAATAATTTTAAGGTGCAGGTAAATTGGTAAGGGGTTTTTCTGATTTAAGTGAGGTCATAGATTTGAACCATTCTCATATATGCAACTATTTAAAACTTGAAGTTAGAGTTTTGTTTATAGTAAGGGACTTATCCAGTTTGAGCGGAAATTAATTTGAAAGTAGATGGCTTAAAGGTGTCTTCTCATAATTAAGACCCTCCTACGACACCTCGTGAGCAACTAAAAAAAAAAAGAGCAACAGATGTATTGACTGGTTTATTATTTAAGTTGTCTATTCTGATATTGGAGTAACCTATTTTGCTACTACATTCATTGGATGCCATCATATCTTATCTGTCAGGGATTTGTCTCCTCTAACTTGTCTTGTAATTTGGTATTTTGTTTCTTTTTATACAAAAAATAAGGCTGAAGCTTAAGATACGGTGCAGATAAGTTGGTAGGAGACTCTTCTGATTTAGGTGAGATGGTAGGTTTAAACCTTTGAAACTTTGGGTTAGAGTTTTGCTTCCTGCAAGAAACCTACCCAATTTAAGTAAGGATTAATCTGAGTGTAAATGATTTAAAGGTGTCTTTTTATAATTAGGACCCTCCTAAAATTATTCGTGAATAAAAAACAAAAAAGTTGGAGCATGCGATGTCGTTTACGCGGGTTGTGGAGGAAGAAATGGTCGGAAGTTCTCCACTCATCTCTTGGAGTTAGGTGGTTAAGGGGCAGAACTCGGTGCGACGTCGTTTAGAGATTCTCTTTCAAACATCAAATGACTTATACCTACCGGTCTTTTCTTTTCTTTTTCCCTTAATGTAATTAACCTACCAGTCCTACTCTAATGATAGTTAAATTTGAGGATCTAGGCATCTAGATTAGGGTTATAGGATTGGCTTCTATAAGGGCAATTTTTAAGCTTGATGGGTTATAAAGCAGGTTCAACCGTTTCATTGATGACTAACGAAATAAGGCTAAGCTCAAAGCCCAATGCTAGAGTTGTAGCTAGGGGTGGCAGTAAACCTGGCCGGCCCACCCAGGCTTGAGACCGACCCAACAGCTTCTACTTGAACTTGGGTTTCGGTTTGATACGTGATTGAGCCCCACGTAGTGGAGCCCAAGCTCGACTCTATCAAGAATGACCTAATTTTTTAATTTTAAATTAAAAATAAAAACAACCTAGACAAATTGAGTGACTAAACTTCTGTTCGATTAGGTTTATATCCCCGTAACTTTTATCAGTTGAATTTTTTTCCTGTACATCTGTTTTTAGAATAACTTTTTTTAAAAATCAGTTAACTGTTTAACTGTCATTTCATTTTTAAATGAGCTCTATACAGTAGACTGTTTGTTAACATAAAAATTAAAAATATTTTTAATTTTAATTATATTTTATTTTGTAATAAAAATTATTTATGCATATAAATATTATTTAAAGTATA
>JAOTIZ010000003.1:33722449-33750802 GCA_027123425.1 Erythroxylum panamense | reverse complement strand
ATGATGGGCTAAACTAGAAATTAAATTAGGGTTTTACCCTAATATAAAAGGTTATGGTCCCCAAATTAAATGTAACCGAATTCTTGTCTGTAATCCCATCATCAGAGCAAGAGAACAGAGATCTACGGAAAACTCTAGAAAAGGGTTACGTTCTAATTTGGAAGACAAAACCGCAAAACTTCAGTGCAGATTTTACAATGGATTCAGGTATGCTTCCGCGTTTGTTTTGTTCTTGATGATTTGATATGAATCGATCTTGGATTTTAAAGGGATCTAAATTCCTACAGACAGTTCATAGAGTTAACATGGGCAATCAAACTGTGTATCCACAGAATGATACTCTCTGGAGGCTCTGGGTTTCTGATTATGCATACCTTAAACACAATAACTTGGGACGATCTGTGTCTAATGTAGGAGCAGTCAACGTCAGAAAAGGAAGTACAGCAGAGGACATAGCACCTTCTATTGTTTATGGAACTGCAACCACTTTGAATTCAGCCTTTGATCCACTAACCAATGCCAATGTCACTTGGCTTTTTGATGTAGATCCTGGTTTTGATTATTTGGTTCGGTTTCACTTCTGTGATATACTGATCGATCAGCAAACAAGGTTCTTATTCAATGTCTATCTGGGGACTTCTTTTGTTTATCAGAATCTTGATCTGCAGAATGTCACAGGCGCTTCTGGTGCTCCATACCATATGGATGTCATCAGCAAAGTGAATGATGGTCGTAAATTAACTGTAAGTGTTGGTCCATCTGCTATAGACAATAGTAACCCAAATGCCATTCTTAATGGGTTGGAGATCATGAAAATAAGCAATTCTAAGGACAGTCTTGAAGGGTTGGATTCTGTTTTTTCATCGAAAAGTTCGAAGATCAAAGTCATCTTAGCTTCAAGCTTGGCTGTTGGGTTGCTTCTTGTCATTCTTTTCACCTTAGTCTTCTATGTACTCTGCAGAAGACAAAGAACACAAGGAAAGCTTGGTCTATTTCCCATTAGTAATCAAAATGCGTTCCTCTCGACTTCGGAATTCGGGTATCGTTTTCCTTTTGTGATCATTCAAGATGCTACTGATAACTTCAGCGAAAGATTGGTTCTTGGTGCTGGTGGCTTTGGGAAGGTGTACAAAGGAGTACTCAAAGATGGGACAACAGTGGCTGTAAAAAGGGGAAGTTCTCATTCACAAGGTTTCACCGAATTCCGGACCGAGATCGAGATGCTGTCTCAGTTCCGACATCGCCATTTAGTCTCTTTGATTGGGTATTGCGATGGGAGGGATGAAATGATCAACATATATGAGTACATGGAGAAAGGTACACTCAAGGAACATCTCTATGGCTCAAACCACCCAACCTTAAGCTGGATACAAAGGCTTGAGATATGCATTGGAGCAGCAAAAGGACTACATTATCTTCACACAGGTTCTGGTAGCATTCACCGGGATGTTAAATCGGCAAACATACTGCTAGATGAGAATCTCCAGGCTAAAGTTGCAGATTTTGGGATTTCAAAGACTGGTCCTGAGATAGATCAAACTCATGTTAGTACTGCAGTGAAAGGAAGCTTTGGATATCTTGATCCAGAGTACCTGATAAGGCAACAACTGACAGAAAAATCTGATGTCTACTCTTTTGGAGTTGTCATGTTCGAAGTTCTTTGTGGTAGGCCTGTCATCGATCCTTCACTTCCAGGAGAAAAGGTAAACTTAGTTGAATGGGTAAGAAAATGTCAGAGGGAAAAAATTGTTGATCCTATGCTCCAATGTCAAGTAAACCTGGAGTCTCTGAACAAGTTCATCGAGATTGCTTGGAAATGCTTGGCGGAACATGGGATTGACAGGCCGTCGATGGGAGATGTCCTGCGGAATCTAGAGTATGCACTTCAACTCCAGGGAAATGAGCAGACATCAAGTCTCAGGAACCTGTCAATTACACAAACTAGTCGTGCCAATAGCTTTCAGAGCATGGTGTCTACTGGAAAGCTCAGCACAGAAAGCATGCATGACCTTGCTGGTGTTTCAATGAGCAAAGTATTTGCTCAAATGGTGAGAGAGGAAATGAGGTAGAATCCTGAAAATTCCTGGATTTCTAGCCTGAAGAATTGGAATTCTTACACTCAGGGGCAAAATTTGTGCAAGATTGGAGCCAAATTTATTGCTTAACATCATGCTAAAATCATTTTTATATCGGAAACAACCTCTTTATTAGTTAAGAATAAGATTCGTACTTTTAAACCTTTCTAGGTTCAGCATTTTAGGAAAATTTCTATTAGAACATCGTTAATTGTTGTTATGACTGTATCAAATTCATTTTTGTTACTCTCTTTTAGCCATCTAGTGAGTTTTCATTTCTTGAGACTATTCCTTTCTTGTGAATTTGCATGTAAGATTGGTAATATGTCTGACTAAGTTTGGGGGGTAGGTTTTTGACAACTTGAAATTTGGTTGTACTAGACTAAACTTAGACTTCAATTAAATAAGATTATAAGTTTAGATCGAATTCAGGCACAAAAAAAACCTTAATTAAAAATCTTGAAATACTGTATATGTAGAGATGATAAAGTGCCAAGTCGGAGGTTGGATCTAGATTGCTTTCACGTGGACTCAAGTATAGCCCAATGTTAGATCGGGCCTAGGGTAGTTGAGTTTAAGAGCAACTAGGCTCGCCTCAACCTAATTTTATAATTTTAATTAACATAAAAAATAATGTCATTTTTTATAATTGCCAGGCTTTAGATTGGGTCAAACCATGCCTGATTTTTTGAACAAATATGTCTAAAGCCCAACTGAAGACCCAACCAACCTTAGCCTAACCTGTTGATTTTGAGTCGGGCCGAGGTGGACCGTGCTTAGCCTAAGTCCAAATATTATCCCTACATACATATATATTGGTGTGGGTCGAGTTTAGATGAAAAAGGCACCTTATGGGCATAACTCCGATCTGATTAACTCATTCCTATGACGGAATTGTTTATGATGCCCTGTTTATTATAAGATAGAAAATATGTTAGACCGTTATATCAAAATCATATCATTTCACTTACATTTTGAGTTAGGGAGCATTTTTTTGAAAAATACACCCACAGGATGCTTTTTAATCTTATTAGAGGATATGTCGAGATTTGTTTCTTACGATTAGTAACGTAATTTGTATTAGGTTTTCTTTTCTTTCCATGTAAAAAAACAATCATATCATTTCAATTTCATGAAACTTGGACCCAGTGTGACGTCTTTCTAAGGGAATTGGATCTAATCCTGTTTTATTCTCCTCATTGCTGTTTTAGACACAGAAATTGGGTTTGAAGGGCCCTTTTTAATTTCTAAATAATCAAAGGCCCAAGATGGAAATAGGCCCAAAAACGTATTATAGATAAGGAATTACTGAAAATTACAACCATCTCCTTAACTTTTCGCCCCCAAAAGTTAGAGCTTTGTGGTTGTGGAGGGAGAGAGGCCTCGTCGCAGCCCTAGAACTGATGGATAGAATCTCCGAGAAGGGAAAATCCTCTAAACGCTCTCGAGACGATAACGACCACAAGCACAGATCACGGGACAAAGAACGAGATCGGGATGATAAGTACAGAGAAGACCATCACCACCATAGTAACCGCCACCGATCGGAGCGGGAATCTCATCGTGACCGTCACAAGTCGTTTTCGTCATCATCAAGGCGCGAGGATCGGGACAGCTCTCGCGACGGGCGCGAACTGTCTCACGACGACGATAGTGAAGGGAGCAGAGGCGAGCGGGAGAGATCTCGCAAGTCTGTGAAGCGGGAGGACAGAGAACGGTCTCGCGAGAGGTCGTACGATGCTGGAGAGGACAGAGAAGGTAGTGGCCGAGAGAGGTCTCGCGAAAGAGAAGTGAAGAGAGAGAGATCGTTTGATGAGAGAGAAAGTGCTGAGCATGAAGCTAGAAAGAAGAGGCCTAGGAGGAGATTTGGTGATAAGGTCAAAGAAGAGGATACTACTGAAAATGATACTGATTACTCGGGGACAGCGAATTCGAGTGAGGTAACAGTGAAACAAGAGGTGTATGATGAGCCAATTGGTGGTGTGATCTCTAATGGATACATTCACACTGGGGATGTGAGTTCTCTCTAACTTTTTCTTTGGATTTGTTGTTTTTTTTGGTGATTTATGTTTCTTCATGTACGTATCCTACTTTGTTGGTGATATTGTTTCAAGCTCTGGTTAATGTTTGAAGTTTATGTGTGGATGTTGTGATTAATTGATGTTATGGTTTTTACTTTATGAGAGTGTTCTTTTGAAGTTCATTGTATATGGTGTAGCGTTCTTGTTCCATTGTTATTATAGCTTATGTTTTTGAGTGTTTTAAATGGTATAGTGATCTTTTCCGAAATTTGGCCTAAATTGAGCTATTTTGACGTGAAATGATTTTGCAGGGGGCCATTATGCAATCGACAGTTGAGGCATCAGGCAACTCAGACAAGCCTTACATGGCCCCTACTCATCCCCTCCCAACCAAGGTATCTTCAATTTCGAACACAAATGAAAATAAGGGAGTTAGTATTACCAGATCTCATGAGGTTCCTGGAAAATCTAGTACAGATGGGACATCATCAACTGCCGGGAAAAGTGGAAGTCTGTCACTTGATGCTTTAGCCAAAGCTAAGAGAGCTTTACAAATCCAGAAGGAACTTTCAGAGAAGCTGAAGAAAATACCCCTTGTAAGTTCCATTTATTGCACTATATCACTAAGAATATGCAATTTGGTAAGAAAGTAATGTTATAATTTTTGTTCATGCAGTTGAACAAGGGTCTTGGCCCAAGTGCAGATGGTAGTTCATCTTCAGGTTCAAGGGAAGGATCGAAGAATTTGTCAACAAATCATACTACTGTTGTTTCAGGAGGGTCATTGCCAAGTTCTTCCTCTTCTACTACTGTTGGTGCAGCTTCTGCAATGCCACCTGCGGCTGTTGTAGCATCTATTCCTGGTCTTACCAATTCGAACAACATTGAAGCTGTTAAACGTGCTCAAGAACTTGCTGCTAAAATGGGATTTCGTCAGGACCCTCAGTTTGCACCTCTCATTAATTTATTCCCTGGACAAGTGCAAGGTGATGTTGCTGTCCCGCAGAAGCCAACGAAGGCCCCTGTTCTTCGTGTAGATGCTCTTGGTAGGGAAATAGACGAACATGGAAACATAGTGAATGTGACCAAGCCAAGCAACCTTAGCACCCTAAAGGTTTGTCTGTGTTGACGCATGTGACAGTTCTTATTGTTTTTGCATAACATGAATGATGATTTAATGTCATGTTCCCACCATTTTTTCCAAACTTACAGGTCAACATCAACAAACAGAAAAAGGATGCTTTCCAAATTCTGAAACCTGAACTGGAGGTGGATCCAGAGTCTAATCCTTATTATGATCCAAGGATGGGCATTGATAAGAATAAGCTTCTTAGACCGAAGAGAATGACCTTCCAGTTTGTGGAGGAAGGCAAATGGTCAAAGGAGGCTGAAATGATTAAATTGAAGGTAACTTCTAAGTTCTTTTCATCCTTTCTTTGATCTTGATGACTTGTGATTATATTGACGATTAAGGTTTGGTAATTGAAGAGCCAATTTGGAGAAGAAAGAGCAAAAGACATCAAAGCAAGGCAAGCACTGCACGCGAAGGCTAAATCTGCTCCTGACGTAAATCCCAATTTGATTGAAGTATCAGAGAGAGTTATAACCAAAGAAAAACCAAAAGATCCAATTCCTGAAGTTGAGTGGTGGTAAGTTCACTTTTTCGTTTAAAGTTTATTCAAATGTAGCGATGAGGGAGATTAACAACTAATAAAACCTATTATGGCTGTAGAATTGGATACTCCATTTGATATTCTTTGGCTTCCTGCTTTGTATTACAGAGATGAACTAATATTTGGATAGGAACTTATTGAATATTACTTGACTGCTTTTGCTGTTGGTGCTTTATTCCATTTATGTTACGTTTCTTCTTTCTCATTGATATTCTTGGATTTCAGGGATGTACCTCTTCTTCGTAACAATACTTATGGTGAAATCTTTGATGGTGTTGTAAATGAGTGTGAATTGAAGATGGAGAAGATCACGATATATGTAGAACACCCACGTCCCATTGAGCCCCCTGCTGAGCCAGCTCCTCCACCCCCACAGCCCTTGAAGCTGACTAAAAAGGAGCAGAAAAAGCTTCGTACTCAACGGCGTTTGGCACGGGAGAAGGATAGACAGGAGATGATTAGACAAGGCCTGCTTGAACCTCCAAAACCAAAAGTTAAAATGAGCAATTTAATGAAAGTTCTTGGCTCGGAAGCTACACAAGATCCCACCAGGCTTGAAAAGGAAATTCATACTGCAGCTGCTGAGCGTGAGCAAGCTCACATTGATCGGAATATTGCTCGTAAACTCACTCCAGCTGAGCGTCGTGAGAAGAAGGAGAGGAAACTCTTTGATGATCCGAACACTTTGGAAACAATTGTTTCTGTTTACCGAATCAATGACCTCTCCCACAAGAAGACTCGCTTCAAAGTTGATGTTAATGCCCAGGAGAACCGTTTGACTGGAACTTGTGTGATGACAGAGGGAATTAATGTTGTTGTTGTTGAAGGAGGTAGCAAAGCCATCAAGAGATATGGGAAACTAATGCTAAGGCGTATAAACTGGGCTGAAGCTGTAGAAGTAGAAGAAGAAGAAGGTGGAGATGAGACTGAGGATAAACCATTGAACAAGTGTGTATTGGTATGGCAGGGTAGTGTTGCTAAACCAAGCTTCCATAGGTTCTCTGTACATGAGTGTGTAACTGAAGCTGCTGCTCGTAAAGTTTTTGCCGATGCCGGGGTTGCTCACTACTGGGATTTGGCAGTCAATTTCTCTGACGATCTAATGTGAGTGGTTTCTTTTATGTAATGCTATTATGCTATTTACATTAAAATTGAACTATTTCAACATTTTTGGTAATTGGAAAAACTTGATCCCTCCCTGGACCCGTAACTTAGCGGGATTATAATTGGGTGTTGATGATGATGATGATGGAAAAACATGATCCCTTATTTCCTTGGCTATATTTTTTTATGGCATATCAACTTACCATCAATTAGCTGACCATTTCTGCCATTGATACTCTAGTGGCACTTTCATCTTGAGCTTTTTCTGTAATTAATGTCGTGGGATTTAGATGATTTAATCGTTTTCTGTTAGTTTCTCGATTGATGTGTGAAACAAATGTGGATCTAGAGAAGTTAGTGGTTTTTAATGTGCTACTGGCAACAGTTCTTGCCTACCGGCAAGTTTCTTCCTGCAGCTAGAGATGAGAATAGATTGGGCTGGACTGGTAATGCCCCCTTAAGGGTGTGGTTTGAGCAGTATGCCTGAGCCCATTTGGGCCATCCAAAAAATTTAAGATTAATTTTTTTTTTGAAAATGATGTCACGGGTTCGAGTTGTCCAAAGTTTGGATTGATTGGACTTGGCTGGGTTGGGCCAGGCTTGGACCTTTTTGCTGACCTTACTCAGCAGCTGAACTATTATAGCAGTTATTGGTCTTACAGTCATGTTGATGTATACTTGTATATAATACTAGAAGACTTCTCCTACCATTTGTTAGCAAAATCAAGTTTAGGTCAAGTGGATGTTTCCATGACCTATGCACAACTATATTGAAGAAGACATCTTGAGTTCCAAATCAACTTTACTTGATATGGTTGGTTTGGGTAGTTGTAATTCTGCCAAATAATGCCCTCCTGGAGTCAAAAAGTCAAAAAGAATGAATGACAACAGCCAACTTCTGACAGTTTTTGTTTGCAGGATGAAATTGCATGTCTAATTCCACACGGCTTCGTTGTGTCATGTGCGTAAACAAGGTTTAGCACGGCCGCCCCACGTGGTTCCATCATGTCATAACCTACTAAGATAGACATGGCAATGGGTCATCTATTCTCAGAGGAAGTTGCCTCTAAGTTTGGCTCAAAGACTCGTCAGGATTGAGCTGTGCTGCACAATTAAGTCTCGGTCTGAGCTTAATTGGGCTGAGTTTTGTGGCCTAATAAGTCCCGGTGCAGGCTAATTGAGTCTCAAAAAATGACATCATGGGAAAGTTTTCTAAAATGAAGTGGAAATGATGTGTTAGAAAAGTTTGTTATTTTGAATAGTAAATTTTATAAATTTAAAATTAATATAATAGTGTTTTGTCATAAAAATGATTCGGATTAGTCTTAGGTTATGCCATGGGTTTTGATTTGTTAGTCTAGGATCACGTCAAATTAGACTTTAGCATCCCATTTCTTTATATGGATTTATAAAATAGTTTAATACATTGTTTGGAATACAATATAAATAAATTCAATTACTTTATATGACCTTTTTTATCCTTAATTAAAAATAGTATGTAATCAATTTGTTTATTTTGTAGTAATTTTTATATTTATGGTGTATATATTTAGAAAAAGAATTTTTAATGTTTTGAAAAGAATTGGCTCTTTAATTCAGAATTCAATTCACATTTTTGAGATGTGAATTAAATTCATAAAGAAAATGAGATTCAATTACGTGGTTGAATTCAAATCATCTTTTTCTAGCATTCTAAACGCATGAATTGAATTCATCATCATATCCTAAAGTCCTGCAATGAAATAGGGTCTGGGAGGCCTGATAGTACGCAGCCTTATCCCTACAATATAGAGAGACTATTTTCAGTAGGCTCACATGCATATGTAACATGATAATAGAGATATAAGTTACAAAGAATAAATACGTAACGACTGGTAATACATTCATATATACTTGATGGTGGCCATAATCTGCTGTTACCTATCACCTTGCCAAGACCAGCTTTTCTCATTGCTAGCTACGCTATAAGTCTTCCCTGATCAGTGCCTTAAGAGTGCGGCAATTCCATGGACTTATACGTCCATTAAAGGAATCTCTCCGTACACCTGGAAAAAAAAAGGTAGGGGTGAGGCGCGAGAGCTTTATGTTAAGTTGTTTACCGTTATCCTATCATGTCAGACTCTTTTAATTTTAGCCATTTCGGTCTTAAGGGTTAACTCTGACATATCTCTCTTGATCACCTCTCTTCATGTCTTGTAAGGCTTCCCTTTTCACCTCTTGTAGTCACTAAGATTAATGTATTGAATCCCATCCATTAGTTTCAGCATGTAAACGGTATAAATACTGTATATGCATATTTTTATGTTAGTTTATCGAAAATAATTTCTTTATTATTTAATAGTAAGGTTTTGTATTATTAGACTTGGTCAAATTTTGCAAATTAAGGAGTTGTTATTTAAGCATTATAAATTTTGATTGAAATAAATTTATTGTTTTAAATAATTGATTCTTTTAGAATCTCATAATAATTGGTTATTTCGAAAGAATTTTACGAAACGTAATTTAAAAAATGCCGATTATGGTTTTCGCCATTATGAAAAAAATAAAGATTTGGGCCATTTTCGTTAATAACATCGTGTCATAGTGTGTTTTGAGGGGTCAAGGACTAGTAATTACACGACGCCTTCCTCCGTGTGACGACTCTAAGAAGTTTGCTTCTTCGGATGAACCAAACACTTGCATTCCCATATGACAAGCGATGCGCCTCTCTGCATCTTCCCCGTCTTGACTTTTTATGACATTGTCACATCTCTGTTTTTTGTTTTTTTTTGTAGAATAGTCGGCTACGGTTAGCTTCTAATCTGGTAAGTAGTGGTAGTCTATCTACATTAACTACCAACAATTGTCTACACCCAAAATAAGGTCAGTTTATTTCTTATCTATCTATATTATTAAATTCTTCTCTTTCAATTACTAATTAAATACGACTTAAATCTGTTTTTTTTATTTTGTCTCAACTTTGCTTCACTTCATCTCAATCATATATTTATATGACAAAATAAGGTCAGTTTATTTCTTATGTATCTATATTGTTTAATTCTTCTCTTTCAATTACTAATTAAATAGGACATGATTCTCTATCTCTTTTACCCTGTCTTAACTCTGCTCTACTTCATCTCAGCCATATATTTATATGACAAAATGAGGCCAGTTTATTTCTTATGTATCTATCTTGTTTAATTCTTCTCTTTTAATAACTAATTAAACATGATATGAACCTGTCTCCTTTACTCTTTCTCAATTCTGCTCCACTTCATCTCAACCATATATTTATATTGCCCAACAGTGGAGTAGAGTTGGGATAAACAACTCAACTACCAAATTAATTATAAAAATTTCGAATTGTTCAAAATTTTCAGTATTCGATTTGCTTTAATAAATGTTTTTGTTAAAAATCGATCAACTTATTAATTAATCGATAAATTTTTGTAAATTAATAAGTTCTTATAAATTAAAATAATTAATAATTTTTTAATTAAACTTTAAATTCTTTCATGAATAATAATTATATTTTACATTCTTTAATTTTATTTAATCTTAAACTAATATTATGAAAATTAAAATCTTAAACTAATATTATGAGAATTATTAAAACTTTTATCTTATTAATTTGATCTTCAGCCTAATTTTTAAATCATGGCGTTAAATCCGCTCTGCTTACGTCTATTAGATGGTCAAGTGTAACAGTAGTGAATCACATGCAGTTGCAAGATGGCATATCCTATCCCCACTCAAAACACATTCTCTCTGTTTCGCCTTTAAAATATACATTTGACTTTTACTTTCTTCTTTTCAACCTTATTTAATTGTCTCAGCTTTCTTAAATTTGTTGAACAAACAAAAGCCCTCTCCTAACCGTAACTCAAAAAGACCTGAAACAAAAGTTAGTTTACTAATAATTAAAGCCTAAAGAGGTTGGATGTAATTTAACTACAAGGTGGAACTTGGATGGTTAGTTATTAGTTGCTAGAAATAAAAGTGCCTTAAATTGTAATTCATACTACAGATCCCATTACGTACTTAAAATAACACATAAAATGAAAAAAATGAAAAAAATGTTGAATATCTGATTTCGGTTTCATTCCGAATTTCGAAGTAGTTTTTGATACCAAAACGAACTCCGCTCTTCTTGGGATAGTTGACGAAGTTGTTTACCGACACTCAGTTTAGGTCTTTGTACATTTTTTTAATACACAGTCTCTCTTAATAAGTCAAAAAATCGTATGCTTACAATTTATATGAATAACTGTAAGAGTTTTTATCGGATTTTCTCATCACAAGGTCAATATAAATTAGGTCTACATTGAAAGGGATCCATTTTTTACCCAAACTTCAACCCATTAATTTATATCACTTTATTACTCTTATTTGAATCAAATTACGTAACTTAACCCATAATTTATTGAAAACTAAAATTACAATTAATAGTTGATCACTTAATTAATAAAAAGACAAAATCGTCCTAAGGACAAAAATGTCTAACATAAATTACTTTCATTAGATTGATAAGGCTGAAGAAAGTCTGATTAAACAAGATTGTACCCTAAGGAGTTTTGCCATTTCTGGGTTTGATATGAGTAGCCTTCTTCTTCAGTGTATAATCATAATTGGTGACTGATTCAATATGCAAAAAGGCTTATAGCATTTACACAGTCCTAAGCTTTAGCTCAGAGGTTTTCATACCTGTTATTGTACAAGTACGTAGTCTAAACAAGTAAGCATAGCCTTAAATGTTACTATTACTAGAGTCAGTCTGATAAATGAATGGTTCGATAAAGTTTGGCAAGCAATAAGTACAAAACCGTTGCATTTGATTACTTGGCTCCCAAGACATGTCTCATTACATGGCCTTTTCTAGAGGTGAAGAAGTTGGGGGATATTCTACTAAAGTGTATAATAGTGTTTAATTTCATAATACATTTACAAATATTCGGTAAACAACAACAACAACAACAACAACAATCAAGTAAAAATCTTGCTGATAAACAAGATTTAAGGAGTTCCAATAATATATATTTTTCCGCATGAAGAAAAAAATATCTAATATGCATATATATGTCAAAATAATAAGATAATACTAATTAAAAATAAAAATAAAAATAAACATAAAAGATAATAATAAAATAATATATATATATAATTATAAAATAAATAAAATAAATAATATGATAAAAATTGAAATAAGTAAAGAATAAAAATAAAAGATATAATAAACTTAGGCTAAATCAGTAAGAGAAAAGTACGGCTTAGTTAAAAGTTTAATTTAAATACAAGAGAAAAACATTAAAAAGACTTATAAAAATAACAAAGATCTTTTTTTCCTTAGATTTTCTATCCGTATTATAATACGCTAAAGTTTTATATTAAGAATCATGTTATCGGTAAGTTCTAACATAGTCGTATCAAATTTTTACTTCAAGCATCTACAAATATTCAATATCATACAACATTCTTAAAATTGTATCCTACTATATGCTCCATTTATGAATACAATCTCATTTTAACTTAACTTATTTTGCATATATAATTCTATATTTTTTCTTAATCATGCATAATCATTTTAAAAGAATCATATAGAGTAAGATTTAGTAGCATAGAACATGATCTCTAAATGCATCATTCATCTTAACACGAAAAAGGGGTGACACTGACTTTGTCTTCGTACGGGTAAGCAATAAGTATGAACAAATTAAGAAGAAATGTGCACGTATACATACAAAGAGAAGGAATGCAAAGATGAAGGCAACTCTACCTTCAGTTAATTAGAAATTGTGACGATTGGTGGAAGTAGGTAGGAGTTCTCAAAGTTTGTTTCTAGACATTTACGTATGGCTTTAACAAATCGTACGCCAAAAGTAGAAACTAATCTATGTTTTGTGCAAGTTTCAATGTTTAATTTGTTGTAATCTAAGGTTGATTTGTATTTCAACCTTCAAGATAAGCAAGTATGAATTTATTAATGACTTCAAGAGCTAAGCATGATTGATAATATAGAAAAAAGACAATAAAATGCAAAATTATTTAAATTTATTAATATTTTAAGATTTAAAAAGATCTAAAATTACGTAATTTTATGCCTAATTGTTAGGGACTATTTCCGAATTGATATTTTATTATTGATATATTAAGTGAAAATTAATAAAGAATTATGTGATATATTTTTCTTTACATAATTTTTGAATATCAAATAAGTGATAATATTTTGAATACAAATCACTAATATTTTTTTTACAAAAACCTCAAAAAACATTTTTAAATATTTTATGAATCTCAATAATAAAATAAAATTTTAAACTAATTTATATATTCAATAAAAAATTTAAAAATCAGACATCAAAATAAACATAATTTAATAATTTGGAATTCATTTTTTTAAAAAAATGGAAGAATCCAGTTATTTCTTAAATGCACTGAATAAACCTCTGGATTGATACAATAGTTTGCAAATCACACCAATCAAGTACTCTATATCATGTAAGCCTTGCATGACAGGCTCGACAGAGAAAGCGTAAATAGAGGGATTCAACACAAAACTTTTTAGCCTTATATCCTTCATTCTATCGATTCGACTTGGTAAAACTATTATCTTTTTTATAACCGTCAAACTTATTATTGATTATTGAAGTTTAATTATTCGATTAACAAGCATCTATGCATCAAACTAAGCCATGAAAGTTAATCTGTACTCGATTTACCTACGGTCAACGTTTAATGTCAAATTAGAAGCTAATTCAAACATAAGACCATTTACAGGTTAACAGTACATCAACTTTCAACCTACTTCTACTTTCTTCTAAATTCTAGTCAGCCTCCGCGTGCCAATTAGCTCATGGATCACCGAAAACCCATTTCGCCACGTGTCATCTATCAAGAGCCCATACGTGCAATATGAGCACTCTTTCTTCTTCTCCCAAGTACATTGAGACGTATGGACATGACTGATTGATTGGGGGGTTTTAGGTCACCCTTTTTTCACCTCCCTCTCGCAATTCAAATTAATAATAAATTAATAATGTTTTGAAACCCTAAAATGGAAAGATAACCACAAAAGTAACAAAACCCCAAATTTCCTTTTTTTCACATTTTTTAATTATTTTATGAAATTTATTTGTTATATAAAGGTAAGAGAAGGGAAGGAACAGAGATAGTAGATCCTCACCTTAAGAACTCTAACTCATCAACTACCTCTTCTCTCTTGATTTACGGCGATAAGGGCTCGTTAAACGCCGTCAACCCCTCCGTTAAATGAGTGCATAGCGTGCAACTGCCAAACCCATTCAAGCCTTTGAAACGTCTTTCTTATTCCTCTTTATAATCAATCTACTGTTTCTTTGAGCAGAACACGGAAAATGTCTCGCGTTGTGGACGATAACTCATCGGCGAGTGGCGATACGACGCCGTTTTACCCGATGTTGGAGCTCCACGACAATCTTCCGACGCGCTCCGCTTCCTCCACTTCCACTCTCGGCCAGCTGCTGAAGCATGTAGGCGACGCACGGAAGGAGGCTGCAGGAGACGGAAGCGAAACTCCGGTCCACCAAGTGCTGGAGATTGGCCGGGAGACTCCAGAGGCTCTGCGAACCGTGCCTTTTATTCTGTCATTCAACAACTTGACTTACAGCGTCAAAATCCGACGCAAAATGAGGCTGCCGGAGCTACTCCCGTGGCGGCGCCACCGTCTTGATGCCACCTCCGACGGAGACAGCTTGTTTACAACTACAAAGACTCTTCTTGACGACATCTCCGGCGAGGCGAGAGACGGAGAGATTCTCGCAGTTCTTGGCGCGAGCGGGTCGGGAAAATCAACTCTCGTCGACGCATTAGCGAATCGGATCGCGAAAGGCAGCTTGAAAGGAACCGTATCTCTGAACGGCGAGGTTCTGGAGTCCCGAATGCTGAAAGTGATATCGGCTTACGTCATGCAAGACGATCTCTTGTTCTCGATGCTCACAGTGGAAGAAACCCTAATGTTCGCTGCTGAGTTTCGCTTGCCCAGAATCTTATCCAAGTCCAAGAAGAGAATGCGGGTACAAGCGTTGATTGACCAGTTAGGCCTTCGAAATGCTGCTAAAACGGTGATCGGAGACGAGGGTCATCGAGGAGTATCGGGAGGGGAGAGACGTCGTGTTTCGATCGGAATCGACATAATTCACGACCCCATTTTACTCTTCCTCGACGAACCCACCTCAGGTTTGGACTCCACTAGTGCGTTCATGGTAGTGAAGGTTTTGCAGAGGATTGCTCAGAGTGGAAGCTTGGTCATCATGACCGTACACCAACCTAGTTACCGGATTCTGAGTTTGCTTGACAGGTTGATATTCTTATCACGCGGACAAACTGTCTACAGTGGCTCTCCGACTAACCTGCCGGCGTTTTTCGCCGAGTTCGGCCATCCGATACCGGAAAGCGAGAACAGGACGGAGTTTGCACTGGATTTGATAAGAGAGCTCGAAGGATCTCCAGGAGGGACAAAGAGCTTAGCGGAGTTCAACAAAAAATGGCAGAACATGAAGCAAACTCGAAGTTCTGAACCAGATTGGCATGGATTATCCTTAAAAGAAGCCATAAGTGCAAGCATTTCAAAAGGGAAGCTAGTGTCAGGTGCCAGTAACAATGCTAGTTCAAGCTCAATGGTGCCGACTTTCGCAAACCCATTTTGGAAAGAAATGGTGGTATTGTCAAACAGATCAGTCACCAACTCTCGTAGAATGCCTGAACTGTTTGGTATCCGATTAGGTGCAGTTCTGGTCACAGGATTCATATTAGCTACAATGTTCTGGCAACTAGATAATTCACCTAGAGGGATTCAAGAACGATTAGGGTTCTTCGCATTTGCCATGTCCACAACTTTCTATACATGTGCAGATGCACTACCTGTGTTTCTTCAGGAGAGGTACATCTTCATGCGAGAAACAGCATATAATGCATACAGAATGTCCTCTTACGTGTTGTCTCATGCACTAGTTTCACTCCCATCGTTGGTTTTCCTATCGTTTTCATTCGCCGCCACGACGTTTTGGGCGGTGGGGCTGGACGGTGGTTTTGGAGGATTCATGTTCTACTTCATCATCATCTTAGCTTCATTTTGGGCAGGGAATTCATTTGTGACATTCCTATCAGGTGTTGTGCCTCATGTGATGCTTGGGTACACTATAGTGGTGGCTATACTAGCCTATTTCCTTCTATTCAGTGGGTTCTTCATCAACAGAGATCGAATCCCACCTTACTGGATTTGGTTTCACTACATGTCTCTGGTGAAGTATCCTTACGAAGCTGTTCTACAGAATGAATTCCAAGACCCAAGTAAGTGTTTCGTAAAGGGTGTTCAGATTTTCGACAATAGTCCACTCGGTGGAGTACCCACATCGCTTAAACTGAAATTGTTGGACTCCATGAGCAGTACCTTGGGGATGAAGATTACAAGCTCGACTTGTTTAACTACAGGTTCTGATATATTGGAACAACAAGGAATCACTGATTTAAGCAAGTGGAACTGCTTGTGGGTCACTGTGGCTTGGGGATTCTTATTTAGAATCCTATTTTACTTCTCTTTGTTGCTTGGGAGCAAGAACAAGAGACGGTAATTAACTAAGGTTAAGCAAGCATTTGTGTGTTTTATTTATAAATTTGTTTTGAGAATTTCTGGGTTTTGGGGGGTTTTTAATGTATAATTGTCGATTAACTAATGTTTTATTGAATAATCTGTAATTCTTTGGTGCTTAAATATTTTTGTTTCATAGAAAAATACCTTCAATGAAAAAAAAAAGCCACAAGGTGCATAAATTAAGAATTAGTAAGATAAATACAATATTTTCAATTAGAATCATATTAAGTTAGTAGTTCTTTTTCTTAAGAGTTTACAGGAAACAAAAGGTTAATTGTATAAAATTCTTTGTAATCTACACCTTTAATTATTTTAATCCTTAATTTTAAAAAATCATTATATGCTCTCCTAAATATTAATTTTTGTTTCATCTGTATTTCTAAATATTATTATGTAGTACAAATTTAATTAAAATTTTGATTAAGTATTAGACAGTGCAATATATATTATAATTGTGCGATTTAATAAATGACCTTAATTGCATATAATAAGTTTTGTATTAGGTAATACTTACATCACACGATATTATTTACTCATTTTTATTTAAAACTTAATAAAAAATGAAGTCATAAAATATGTGTGGGATAAAGTTAAAATTTAGAAAATATTTAATAATTTTCAAATTTTAAATTGAAATGAAAATGCTCAAACTAAAATGTAATCCAATTACTTGACCCAAGAGAGAAAAAACAAAGTGGCATAAATTACTTGGCAAACTTTCACATGTAGAAGTAAGACACTTCATACACTTTGAAGCAAGCAAGAATGAGAGGAAAACTATATAATTAATACCTACACAATGTCATTGTCTAGGTTGGTGACCTAATTTGCAGTTTCCCACCAGACATATCTATTGATCACCAAGAGTGACATTAGAATTTGAATAGTCACAATCCATTATCTACCATATTTTCTTTATAGACTTCACACTAACTATTAAGCATTTATGACATCTCCCCAACAAGAACATGAAAAACCATTTAACACTCACATGCTCGTCGACACGAAAGTGGCTTTGACCGCCGGATGGCTAAGGTAAGCTAAGGCAAGGCAATCTTAAAAAGGAGGTTATTTTGTATGGTTCATTCAAGTCACGCCCACCGGCAAAAGATGTAGCTTTTACTACGTTTAGAGACTTATTGCGTGGATACAGTTGAAAAGTGCATGTTCACATTAAATGCATGACAAGTTTACAGGAGTGTGGATAATTTTGATGGAATTAACTTACATCTATAAGGGAGTCAGTGTGTCGATAATCAGACCACTCTTGCAATTCTAACCAGTCTAAGTATGTATATTCTTCAAGACCCTCTGATATCAGTCATGAAACTCATCCAACGAAAAAAGTAAGGAATTTTGTATTGCGGAGCACTACGTTAGTTAGATAGTATTTTGAGATTTTGGGTTTTTTCTTTGTAAATTTTTTTTTGAAGTTAAAAGATTAAGTTGTAATTTGATATAAAGTTTGTTTGAATTAAATTAAACAAGTTGGTTTAAATTAATTCAAATTAAATAAATAAATAAAATTATTTTAATTCTTAAATCAACTAAATTTTAATCTAATCAAATCGGATTTAAATATAAAAACTAGTGTAAACCCCTCTTGGATGCAGGAAAATTCTAACCAACTTTGAGCTTATACACATGATAATTGCCTTTTATAGTGATAAATGTGTATGTAATCCTAGACCTAATGCTTCAGTAGTTGAACTCCATAGCAGAAATGTAAAGAACTAAAGATCAGACTTTCCTTGTTTATTATTTCCAATCTCTCGTTACGTGTGATGATATGACCTATCTCACATTATAAGACAAATTTCCATCTGATTGATGTTTGTATAATTTTTATAAAATATTTTAAATATCTATCCCCTTTTATTTTAATTTTTAATTTTTTACATTAATGAAATATGATATATTTTTATTAATATCTATTAATAAATATCTTATAAGATATTACGATAAAAATATGTATGCAAAATTCAAAAAACACAATGAAATAGCAGAAGTAAAATCAAACTATTCTTAAAGAACTTGTAGGAGTTTTTAATCAAATTGTTTATATTAGACATGAACATTCAAGGTTAACTCCATCTTCAATCCAAAGCTCACAAGCAGTCAATTGGGGTTTTCTAGATTGGGTTGGGTTTCCCTTATCTGAGTCGACTTCGACCCTAACAAGCTCAAGCCTTGGTTCTTAAAAGCCTAGTGTTGGACCCAATTTATCCTGAAAACGTTAAAGCGAGGGACATTCTCGGATCATTCACTAGGCCTAAGGCCGTTCGATTACAACCTACACATGTTCATGACCAGTTCAACAATATGAGCCATTCGATGATCGAGAAAAGATCAACCAGTGAAAAGAGGGACATTCCTTATCCACAAGAGATAGAACACGCACCTGTTGGTGGATGCTCTGGAGTTTGGAAAGCCAATCTAAGATGGCGATGATACAAGCAACACCCTACCTCCACCTCACTACCACGACCACAACACCGTTCTATTCCTCGCGCGTCACCTTTCCACCACAGAAACCCAAGCTCTCCTTCACCGTACGCGCCTCCACGGACGAAGTCGACGATCCAAACGAGTCCACGGAACCGGAACCGGAACCCGCTGCTGCGGAAGCCGACGAGATTTCCTTCGATTCCCGATTATCTCGGATGCGTCTCAAGTATCGGAGCGGTACCGGAAAGAAAGCGGAGCTCCGGAAGTCGAGGAAAGGGACATCCAAATCCAAATCGGGTGCGTCAATGTACCTCCCGCCAGTTCCACTAAAGGAGGCGGTATCGGGGGGTTTGAAAGTGGAGTTTGGGTTTAACCCGTACAGCGAGAGACTCAACGGCCGGATCGCTATCCTAGGGTTAGCAGCACTGTTACTGGTGGAATTGGCGACGGGGAAGAGTCTGATCAACTACCACACGCCGGCGATCGTACTGATTCAGGCGTATTTTGTAGCGGTGGTTACTGCATTGTTTGTGAAGTATGAGAAGGAGAAAATCAGCATATGGCCATAATTCAAGGAATGAACCAACACATTGTCTTCGATTTTTTCAAATCTTCTTCGTAGCTTTTTATTTATTTTAGTCTGTTCATTGGGCGCGTAAATAGTGAAAATATGTTTTTCTTGTTTTAATAAATTATAAAATTTTTCTTTATCTATTAAATTATTTTAATTTAAATAAAAATTAATTTATTTATTTTAGTTCATAATAACTTATCAATTTATAAAAATTAACTGGTTAATTAATAAATTTATTAATTTTTTACAACAAATGTTATTAAAATAAATTAAACTAAAAAATTAAAAATTAAATTAAAAAATTGAATGGTTCAAAACTAACTAATTAATTCGGAAAATCTAAAACCACAATTTATTTATTCTTTTCAAAATCTTAATTTTTTTAAATTTTATGTCCAGTTGGATTAAGCACCTGTTTAGATGGACTTTTGAGAGATTAATAAGCACTTTTCTCCATCACAAAAACTTTTTTTAAGAAAAATGAGTGTTTAACTATAAAGTAAAAAAAACACTTATTTAATAGAGATAGCATTTTTAACGATCAAAATACAGCTTTTTAAGAAGTCTAAATTTGAAGTTTCTAAAAAAATACTTTTTGAGGTAGATTTTTCAGATCAATTAATGAGTCTACTTTTTAGTTCCTTTAGCCTTTATGCTTTACACATAATTCTCACAATATCCACAAACTCATCTTCACGTTTATTTTGAAACTTATATAATATTATTTACCTTTTTATATGTTTTAATATTTATTTTTTATATTAGTTTTACTTGGGTTATAATCCATATAAAAGATTTAGTTAAATATATTTTCATTTATGTTTTATATAGTTTAAAATTATATAATAATTAATATATTGTATTTTACATATTATTTAATATACTTTAAATAATATTTATATGCATAACAAATTATTACAAAATAAAATATAGTTAAAATTAAAAACATTTTTTATTTTTATGTTGCCTATTGTATAAAGTTCTTTCAAAAAAACTTTTTTAAATGACAACCGAACAATCAAATAACTTCTTAAAAAAGTTCTTAAAAAAAATCTACACACAAAAACCTTACTAATATAAATCCAACAAAATAAAGGCTAAATTTCTTTCATCTACCTTAACTTTCTTATTTGATTTTGGGGACATCGTCATAAGAAAATCTTAAAAAGTCATTTGTTTGAGCAGATTTCAATTGACCGTGAGACTTTTAGCTTGAGAATCTAACCCTGTGAACGCTCAGTACTGTTCTGAAGTCTCAGACTACTTGAAATAAGAAACTGAGAACCATTAAAGGACCCTATCCTAAAAAGAGGTAAATTCTGGATCACCACAAGACTTTTGATCTATATTACAACCACAAGACTTGATGATCATAAGGTCTCCAATTAAAGGAATTTAACCTCAAATCAGTAATTCAGATTATCTTCCTTATAGCAATTCTTTTGAACTATTCTCAACAGTTTATATCTTCTACATGAGTTGGTATTAATTTATAGTCCAAAAGTGGAGGGCACTTCGTGTAATCCCACAAAAGTTTTTGGTGAACTGAAGAATTAGAAGAGCTTGAGTAATCCATATAATAGATTTGGTCCCTGAAACACAGGATCATAGATCCAATGATGTCTCGTCTGCATTGGCACAGGACTATCCGAACAAAAAACAGACAACCTTCAATTATTGTTGCTGACCATTCCTGCGGGAGAATCAACTTCCCTTCTGTACTAATGATATAACTCAAATGTCCCAGATACTATATTCCCAGGGATGCCAAAGTTGAAGATTTTCTGCAATTACAATACCTACTGCAAAATGGGTTCTCCGGGAATCGATGGCTATTTGTAGCTATTACGTCCAACAGAAGCGGGGCACTTGCATTCGCAAGGATTCACTCCAAAACAGGTTTGAGAGTACTGCCACCATATTCGAGAAATCAGTATGAAGACTGCTTGTACAACAATCATAAACTCCAGATGAGATTCCAAGACTCGCTCCCAACGTTTTCCCTAATAACTGTCATTGCAAAAAAATTCAGTCAACGATCCCGATGGTCCGAATTTGATATGAGATTATCATTCCAAACAAGCTGGGAAGATTCAAAAACCATGTGATTATGAGACTTAGAACCACAAAATTAGAAGGCAATATTACTGACCACCTCCACTAATAAGGCTTACTGAAAACTGCCCCTTCTGTGCACCATGACATAAAGAAGAGAAAGTGACTCATTATGATGGAGATTAAAAAAAGGTCAAAAGGGTCACCACGCATTTTCTGCAGAAAACCACAACATTTTTTCCACTTTTCAATATACTGAGGTCAATCCCTACATCAACGACATATTTCCAGAATAAGGCACTTGTGCTTCATCTGACATCATGCAGCATATCGATCCCACCAAATACAATGCATCAAAAAGGTCA
Source organism: Erythroxylum panamense (assembly GCA_027123425.1). NCBI lineage: Eukaryota > Viridiplantae > Streptophyta > Magnoliopsida > Malpighiales > Erythroxylaceae > Erythroxylum > Erythroxylum panamense. Next base: position 33,728,883 of record JAOTIZ010000003.1, on the reverse strand, counting down.
AAAAAAGCAGTCACTGGACCATGATATTTGATGAAAGAGGACAGAAGCAAGAATTCCCTACTAAGGCAACATCATTCCATAATTGCTGCAATGATCACCACCAATCAACCAACTTGGTGACTTCTTCTGAATGCGGATAGCTCTAATTAAGAAGCTATGATGTGTGACGCAGGCCCTTTGCACGTAAAGGATAATCCCTATAAGAAAAGTAGCTAGCCTTCTGCAATCTTGAGAAGCCATGGGAAATGACTTTGTAACTAATGTGATTATTGGTTATAGCTAGGTACTCACTTATACTTTATTATGAAAGACTACTCCAATAGTAACTATTTGATTTCTCCTTAAAGCATGTAAATCTTTTAGAAGTGAAATCAAAAGGCCTAGCATGCAAAACCAATTATGAAAGGTCAAAAAACTTGAGCCCATAAACTGACTGCAATGAAACATTGAACTTTCATCAAGCCCCGCACCCAATTATCGGCAGATGAGCTGCACCATCTGCAAGCCTGCAATTTCTCTACATCAATTAAAGGAAGTGAAAAGAAAGTGTTACCTTATCAAAGCTTAAGCACCCTGCTAAAAACTCTGGTCACTTCACTAGCTTAGTACATTGGAGATTTATACGTGTGTATGCGAAGTTTTGACTGTAAAAAAGCTAGCATATCCTTAATTGAAGCTCCTTCCATGGTTTCAGATAATTCAGTAACTCAAAAAAATCTTCCTGCATATGAGCTCCGGTCCAATGGATAAATAATAAGGCTAATTATAACTAAAAAAAACTTGGACATCTGAACCCGCTGTACAGGCCTTCAACCAAACTTGACCTTATTGGAGCCACAAATGTGATAGCAAACTAGCGAAAACGATATTGAAAATGGCAGCTAACACAATTAGCAAAGAGCATCCTTTCATTCAATAGTTCTGAGAAGAACCGCAATATGTACACCATAGATCATTCATTCAAAAGTTTGGAGGCACCAAGATTAACCCAAGCTAGCATTTGACAGTAGATGCATAACATGATTAAGAACCACAATTGAGTTGTTAACTTGCTATATGCTTCAGTCACCAATCTTCCCTGTCTGGCAGCAAACCACAAAAAATAACTCAGCAACATGTTCAGAGCCCTAGCTTGTTACAGAAATTTTAGTCGAATCTTTTTCGCTTTGTTCTTGACATATCATCAAAACCACCATCATATAGTGCTTGTGCCCCATTCCTGTAATTTCCTTCTTGGTCTTCGATACCTCTTGGTCTTCTAGGTGCACTACCAGGCCTGTTCCTAATCCGTCTGTCAAATTCCCTCCCACTCAAATTGGCTCTTTCATGGAAGTCTTGATCATCTTCAGGTAAAAACCTAAAAGATCCAGGGCCATCCTCTGAATTGAGATGGAAATTCTCACTGTCAACACCATTAAAAGGATGTCGAAATGATCTAATAGGCCCTCTTCTCTCACCATACCTTCCCCTATCTTCCCTATTTTCCTCAGCAGTAAGTTCATATAACCGACCAGAATGAATAGAGCCCCCAAAGAACTCATCTCCATCAGTACCGTCTCGAGGATCTACAATTCCAAATCTTCTATTGTTTCCGAGTAAAACCTGGTTATTTGAACTCCTACTAGATATTACAGACCTTGGATGACCAGGGTCTCGACTAGAATCCATTCCCCTCATTTCGTTTCGCAACAAATATGGTGGGGAACCATGCCTCCTAACAACCATTTCTCTGTTAAAACCAGGATGATCAGGTGACCTCATCCTTCCCACCCTGTACATTGGTGATCTTCGATGTGACAACTCTGGACCAAACGTACCTGGAGACCTTCTCCTAGAAGAAGACCATGGACCAGGAGAACGAGATCTAAGAGGAGATTTGGAACGAACTTGAGGAACTCTTCTCTGGAAAGGAGGAAAGTTTCTAGTTCTTTGGACAAAGTGTCCATCTAATCTCTCATATGGAGGTTGAGCACGGGTAAATGAGCTTTCAGTACCGTCATCATGTGGCCCCCTAGTCATCTTCTCTGCATGCCTTATTCCCATAGCTTCAGAACCCTCTTCACTGATGCTTCTTGACACTCTACGAGCCATTCGTGCTGCAGACCCATCCTTCCCTCCTGGAGACCGCCCCCTAGAGGGCCGATGACGAAAAATTGAAGTCTCATCATCCCATAGCTTTCTCTCTCCCCGACCGCTACCGACAAGTGCAGCATCTGGTCCAGTGTTATAATTAATGAACTCAGTATCCGCTTCAACAACAGAACAGGCATATTTATGTCTAGGACCAAAATCAGAATTGTAAAATTCTGGAGCAAAGTTACGTTCAGAATTTCTATCACCACGTAATGTGTCAACTCTACCCGAAATTCTTCCTCTACCTCGTACAAAATTCAATCTAGAGCTTCTGGAGGGTTCATCTTGCCTGCTTCTTGAGAATCTGAAGGAACTATCAGAATAAACATCACCCCTGAAGCCAAATTGAAGGAAGAAAGTCAGAAATCAATGCATCCATTAGGCAATGAAAAAGGTGATAAAAGAACAAGACATAATAACAGATAATCATCACCTCCCTCGAGGATGTGGCTTGTCTCCCTCAAGTGGTACATCAGGCAACCTTTCTCTTACAGGATTTGCTGGCAATGGCCTACCAGGGATAGACTTCACTTTACCTGGAGAAGATAAATTAGATGCACGGGGCAAGTTTATAATCCTACTCTTATTACCTCCACAGTTAGTAACCTTGGTCCCATCATCACAATTTGCCCCCATCTTAGGCGATACTGCATCAACGGAATGTGCCCCCACCTTAGGGGATGCCACACCATTGGTTGGCACATTACTGGCTTTCACATTGTCATCAGAATGCTGCAGAATAGATACAGTAGTCCCTTGGTCTTCACTAGTGGATTTGCCACATGCATGCTTTGTAGCTAGGTTACAGAAGCCATCTTCCAGTCTGCAGACTTCAAGTGATTCCTCGTCAATAGCCTTAATTTCTTTCTGTTTTTCACCTCCACTGGAGGGCATTTCAGAAGCTGATGAAACTTCTACAGAAGTATCTTTTTGTGAACCCTGATTGCTTTTTACTTTGAGCAGGCTGTCTCTGACAGTATCAGTGTCTTTTCCGGTATGGTATTCCATCTCAGTGACCTCTTCAACATGGGATAAATTAGGAGGATCATCGCTAGGACGTTCCAAGCCAACAGTTTTATCAGAATCATCATGATCGACATCATTCACACTCTCATATAAGGAATTATCTAATGTATCATGCAGTTGTTCTCGAACCTCACCATCTTCGAAGCCATCATGTTCTCTAGCATGTTCTTCTATATCCATAGGCACAGAAATGCCATCAGACTCATATTCAGAATTATATGAATCTTCTTCAACTGCATCACCTGAAAAATTAATCTTTTCCTCATCACATACGAGACCTTTACCATTCTCACCTGTATCCTGAACGAATTCTTCCATAGACTTCAATTCCCCCTGTTCTGAGTTGTCTAAAATTTTATCCTCTGTAGTTGCATTATCAGAATGGGCCACTGGAAGAGCAATTGCTTTCGAATGGGCCTGTCCAGAACTTTCAGGTTTTTCCTTAGGTACTTTCTCATCATGCTCACGATGACCTAACACATTGCCACTTTGGGAGCACTCTGTTGAACAACTAGATTTTATGATAGCATCCTGGCCTTGAAGCACACGTTTATCAGTTGGACAAGGAGGTTGGTTTCTTGAATCTGAACATATTAGCGACTGTTCATTTTCTGAACAAACTGTTTCCAGTCCAGTATTCATATTATCAACAAGATCTTGTTTATCAGATTTGTCCACTGTTCCCTCTGTCATCTTGATTGTTTCCATGTTGCCCTCCTGAACTGGTTCAGATTTAACTGACTTGCAATTAATTAAATTAAAATGACTAGAAATTGACAACATATTGGAATTCAGACCAAAATTTTCAGATGATTCATGCTTCACTGCTCTAACTTGTAATGGCTCCACAGAATTAGCTTTAACTCCCTTCGGATCACTTTTCAGGCTCTCATCAACTGGTTCTGACTTTATGGCTCTCGACAGAGTTCTGTCTTCAACAGTTGAATCTACTTTATGCAACCTAATATTAGGAACATTCATTCTGGAGTCTCTGTTAGCATACAAACTTGAAGAACTTTGACTTGTGTTAGAAGCGACAGAAGAAGGACCAAGGCATAAATGGAGCGAATCCTCACTACTACTAAGCTTGGCAGATACTGAAGGTGTCTCGGGAAAAAAAGTCCTTTGCTCAATATCAACAGGGATTTTCTCTTCAGAAGCACTATTGGGACCAACCATCCTAGTTGAGCATATAAATGTTTTTGTTTCACGCTTGGCATCAACAGGGTTCAAACTCTCAACAGCTACTTGACCTGCATCGCTAGCTAAATCAGCTGCAGCCCCATCATCTACAGAATCTTCCCATGCATCCATTGTTGTATTCAAATCCCAATTTGATCTATTGGCATGTATGTCCAAACTGTCACAACCCATCTGCAGATCCTCCAATTCTCCCTCAGCTCCACTTCCTCCCTTGCTTAAAGACAAATTCAAAGAAACAAGTTCAGTATTAGTCTGATTCCCACAGCTCCTATCACCACCACAATCTCCCAAAGCCAAAGCTTGATGTCCTGTGAGGGCTAAAGCAATTCCAGAATTTGCAACACTCATAGGCATCTCAATTTTACCAACCCCTTCTCCCATTTGTTGGTTATGCATATCCTTATCAACCTTACACGCAGAAGGTTCATTGGCTACTAAATTAAACTCAATATTTGAAGAATTTGGGACAATATTACCAGAACTTTCAGCTGGAACAATCTTATCACCATTCCCAAGGTTAGCAGGACAATCAGACTGTGAAGTACAAACTGATTCTCCAACTTTAACATCGTTATTAGATTCGTTTCCCGCTAAATTTTGTGTGCATCCCTTAATTTCTTCAGGTGCCGGATCCTTGCTGTCATCAGATAAGCCACAACTTGATGAAATAAACGCAACTGAAGGTCGAGAATCCTTAGATAAGTCGTCATGTTCACTCTGGACAACAACATCTTTTGCGGGTGGTGAGGATGGTTCTTCAGGTGGAGGTGAAGGAGGTCGAAAGAACCTTCTCTTTTTTATAGGAACACCTGCAATATCAATACTAGACTGCTGGGCAAGGGATTTCACCCGAGTCTGACAAAAAGTAGATCAATTAGTAAACATGAAGAAATCAAACGATTCAATAATCTTCCAAACCCCAAACAGCAAATTAATCAGAGTCATAAAAACACCTCTTGGTTTCCTGAAACAGACATGGCCACGATGTTTCCGCTAGTAAACCGCCTTCTGCATACCCTAAAACAAACAATTGAATATCAAATCCACAACACATAGACAGGTTAGCTATCAACAAGCTATTCCGTATTCATGGGTTCAGAATCGGAACCGAGAAAACCAATCAAAAAGTTTTATGGAAAGAACAAAGAAGACAAAAAAATCGGAAAAAATGAAAAAAAAAGTAAAGAACTTCCGATTCACGCAATCAATTAATAAATAAATAACCCAAACAGATCGGAATTTAATTATCAATCTACACAACTTAAATCGAGAAAAGAAAAAGACCCGATCAAACACAAAAATAAAAGAAGAAACAAAGAGATTAAAGGATTGGGGTTAAAGAAAACAAAACAAAAAAGAATTAAAAAACCGAATAAAAGGAAAGAAAACGATTGAAACAAGAGATCAAAATTCTTTAAAAAATGAAAAAAAATCGTTGAACGAAAAGAATCCATGACCAGCCGTTGAAATCGAAGTTTTAAGATTGAGAAAAGAGTGAAAAATCACCTGACGAGATAGAGATAGAGAAATGAAAATAGAGTAAGAGAAGAGGTTTTGGATATTCCTCAGCAACTACCACAAGAGCGATGTGTAAGGAGACTCGAGGAAAGCCGTAGGAAATTGCCTTTAGGGTTAGTGGCAACCACTTAAGTAGTGATAAATGTGGGCTGCCATTATTTCTGGTTGGACTTTTCTTAAAATCTAAGCCAGTGACACTGCGACACATGTGCCTGAGTTATTTCTTCTTGGTTCCCACATTGAACAAATTTATTGAGAGTTACGGGACAAAAGGTACGAGTATGCTTGGAAAAGTAAAGTTTGGAATCAATATATCGTTATATAGTTATCACTTTCATTCCCTAATTTTTTTGTAATACTTCATTCTGATAGTAATTCAGAGGAATGAAAATTATTGTTCAAATTTTTTAGCGCAAAATTTGATTATAATTAATTATAAAATATAATTAATTAAAATATAAGTAATAGAGTTCATAAAATATAATTAATTAAAATATAAGTAATAGGGTTCATAAAATATAATTAATTAAAATATATTTAAAATTTGATATAAA
>JAOTIZ010000003.1:33699488-33711600 GCA_027123425.1 Erythroxylum panamense | reverse complement strand
ATGACATGGCAAGTATAAGGCAAGGGGCTGTCGTTTGGAGAAGTAGGTGTTTATAACATTTGACATGTATATTATATATTTTTTGATATCGAAAACCTTGCGAGACTGAATGAAGGACTTTCATTATCTTTGAATCAAATGTTTTAAATTAGTCAACCATCACATTGATTTTCTTAGCCACTTTTACTGTTTCATATTTTCATTATATAGCATAAAGTTTAGAGAAATTGAAAACAAAAAATCAGAACAATGATATATTTGAAATTATATAGGTGGCATTGTAGTTTATTGCACTTCATTTTCTCATTCATGTCAATAATGTACTAGATATACGTATTGAATGTTTATAACATTTGACATGTATATTTTATATTTTTCGATATCGAAAACCTTGCGAGACTGAGTGAAGGACTTTCATTATCTTTGAATCAAATGTTTTAAATTAGTCGACCATCACATTGATTTTCTTAGCTGTTTCATATTTTCATTACAATTTTTGTAATTAGTTTTTGTCTAAGGAGGAGAGTGTTAGAATTTTTAAAATTCATCTTAGACAATTATTAAGTACGAGTTTTTATAAATTTAAAGTTAAGAAAATCAAATTTGATCTAGATTAAAGATAACAAGAAGTCTAACAAAGGATTTGGTTAAATGGGATGAAGTTTAGTGAGAAAAATAGGCCCTGATTAGTATGGACCGGTCATTTATTGGGCTTGTGGTTGGGAGGTCTTACAAGGTTATTATAAATTGTTACTAAGGTCTCCTATTATTTATTTAAATACAGTTTCATTGACTCGTTAAGAGGCCATACACTAAGAAAGATATAGAAAGACTTTAACAAATATAAAGTTAGACAATTTTCATAAAAGTTGATCGAAATTTTCAACAACTTGTTCAAGCAATTTAGCAACTTATTCATAAAGCAATGGATAACAAAACATGTATTTTCTGCATTGTCTCTTCTTTTACAAGTTTATTTTTGATATTGTACCTATAATTAAAGTTCGGATTATGTTTAATAATTGTTTGACTTGTAGAAGAGATTTACATAAGCTAGCTTTATGGATAAGGTTTTCGAAGAAAGAACCAGTGTTATAGAGGAACATGGGAAGCAGGGAAGAAGAAGAATAAAATGATACAAACTAAACGTTTGTCACTTACAAAAATCTTGCTACTCACCATTTCCACGTAACGAGTATAACAACATAATACATATATCAAATGGGGAGAAATACGAACATTGTATTATAGTTGTTGTAATAACCGAATCTAAAACCAATAAAACTTTTGATTTATTCCTCTCTCCCCTTATTTTGATTCTTCTTAACTTTTCTCTTTCTTCTTTCTTTTTTCTTCTTTTCTATGAGGAAGTGTGTATTATTTTCTGCTGGGAAATCGAGTTGAGATCTGATCCCGACCGTAGTGGAATAATCACGAAACTTTTTCTTGTCTTTTGATTTCCCAAAAACTAAGATCTATTTAATTCTATAAAATGATTAACACAAATCACAATAAAGCAGAAATTTAATTTGTACCTTATTCCAAAGCTCAATCTTTGTCTTGTCGTATCCTCCATATGTTCCCAAAACTAATCCGTCTCAACCACCATAGCCGCACAAGTATCCGACCTTTAACGGTATCCATAGAACAGGTTGAGAGAAATCTGTAACTCTTACAGAGAGCGTTAAGCAAGAAGTGCTAACTCTATAGAGCTTAAGCCTATTTATAATAAACTTTGGATGTTTTAATAATTTAAATGAAATAAAATTCTAATTTCAATTAAACTTTAATTAGAATTACAAATAATTTTATTTAAATACCAATTATGCCCATATAATATTCAATATCTCATATTGATCTTTATTTATTGCATATCTTAGACTTTTTTGGTAAATCAGAAAACTTTATACAAATAATAAGAGGTTTTGTACAAAGCTTGAGATTGCAACAGATGAATCTCATATTTAATCATAAAGTTTCTCAAACTTCACAATCAAGTCCAACTTGATTAAATTAACGTTGTTCTCTTTAACCCATTCTATATGTGAGACCCATTAGGTTCCCAAATATGTTGGCAATGATTATAAAATCTATTAGATAAATTAAAAATCCTTTTAATTTATCTTTAATTCTCCAATTAAACGATTTATAATCATAGATCAAGATTGACATTTAGCAATGCATCATGATCACTCAGATATTTAGGAATGTCAAAGTAGTTTTGACTAACCTTTCCGTGCATAATTTTTCCGTATAATTTAATCTTTCATCATACAATGTTCCGATTAGACACAGAATATGGAGTTAATGTCTACTCTACTTTGAGTTTAATCATATTAGTTCTTTGCCATTAGCTATCGATTTAATTAATGACATTTTTAAACTATTTACAAAGCATCATTTCACTTTCGCCAAGCATTTCTTGAATCAATACTAATTGAGAACAACGAAACATTCTCCCTAATTACTTTAGGGTGATGAATCCTATCTTGATCATTCAACTATCTCCATATAGTTCATGCTACATCCAATGATTATAATCTCATTACAATTTCATTTGCAATGTACAATTATTCCGTGGACTTTATCATATACATCTAACATGTACAAGATAAAGAATGCCTTTAAATAATTTGTCACTAAACTACAACCAAAATGATTGGCTATAGAGCATAAACCAACAATCTCCCACTTGCGCTAAGCCAGTCATTTAAGTATCTAATACCATATCACCATATGATGATTATTCTACTACTAAGGTAGTGGCTTAATGAGAGAATTCTACATGATTCTCTATAGTGAGAACTTGCTTAAGTCTTACAACTCCCATCTTAATTATCATTATAATTAAGAACATTTGCCTAAACACATTCTTAGATCTTTGATGAGAAATTATCTCCTTATGCATGCCCAATGGCTCTAATGTTCTGCAGTACATTACTATCTTGAACAATGCAAAGAAACTATATCAAGTTCATTAAAGAACTTGTTGATCTAATTAATCATTTCCACTAAACAAAAAATGTATTATGGCTCAATTAACAATCATTGCTACATTGGAACCTTTCCAATCCTAAATGATATTGTTTTAAGTAAATAAACCTTAATTAGGATTTACTTCTGAAGTTATATCCTTATCATCTTGAACTCAAATATCAACTCATACATAGAGTAATGAATATCTTTAATACCTCACAAGTATCTGATATATTAAATACTAAACATCTTTAGTACATTATATATGTATTTAAACTTAGAATAAGTTAACAATGTCCAATCTATTTCTATAGATCTGATTCCCAAAATTATGTTGTTACCTTTTCATATCCAATAAGAGTTGTTCTTGGACAATTATATCTTCAGCAATTGAAAGTTAGATCTGTTGTTCTCTGTGAGCAATAAGTCTCCACATACTCCCACTAAAGAGGACAACTATACTCCTACTAACCTTCATACAGAAGTGAGAAATTCACAATCATTTCCAAAACAAACTCTTTGAATTGATCATGAAAGTGAATCTTTCGTAGCCTTTCAACCAAACATCAAATGTATCATTAAAGGCATTAGTTCCAATTAGATGTATAGTCATGAGATTTGAACCTTTTAAATTCCTTCTTACTCCCACTACATACCTTGAGAACGGTTCTCCTATAAGCATACATTGAATTAAACAATTTGTTCAATGGATCTGTAAGATTATATCCAACCTTTTGAATATCTCATAATCTTTTATTATCCAATTTAGTTATAAACTAAACGGATAATGTATGCTTCAACCAAGCATCACTTTCTAGAATCATTAACTTTGACTCTTTCAAAACCTAGCATCTCATATCTAATATGAGATCTAGCTAATTGATTCAACTGGAACTATAGAAGGTAAGTTATGGTACTAGACATCACTATATTAGAAATATTATTGCATCATAAATATCTCATATTGTATTTTACTCCTTACATAAATCTATACCCTTATGGAATTTTGTTATGAAGGTATTCACTAGAGAATCTTATTCCCTATAGATAACCAAAAAATTTAAAACTTACTACAATGATCTCATTGAAGTGTTCTAGCATTCTTAATGCTTTGTTTTTTTACTTATATTTGAACAATTTGAACTTTCCAAAATTTTAAATCAACATTTTATTTAGTACATATGACTATATCATATAAAATCATTAGTAATAAAATAAAATAAAATATTATCCTTTTATGAATTGTTATTTTATCCAATATATCACATGTATAAAATTTAACAATTCAATACCATCATCATACTTTCACCAAAGGTTGATTTGGTTATTCTTCAACTTTACAAGTTTCACAAGTTCCATGCGATTCATAATCAAAAGGATACATATATCCTTGTATGTAACTTTATGATTCTTATTTTATTGATTTAACCAACATAGCATAAAAGGATTGTCTCGGTTATCTAACTTTTTATTTTTGCCATTTATGTTAAGCATAAGTCTCTGTTAATCCAACACATATACAAACTATTTGCATAAACTTGGATTAACTACTTTGACTTAACAATCTATTTCTAACCATGCATTGAACATTACAATAATGATGAATCTTAATTCAGTATCAAATACTTATAAGCATGAATTAGAAATACATATGATCTCTATCATATCACATATAAGCAAGAAAAGTCATGCAATTGTTTTCTTTTAATGACAACTATTATCATACTATAGCAAAGCCTTTAATTGTAGTCCATAATTATGCTTTTAGTAGGCTAAATTAAGTGAAACAATTCCAACATGGTACTATACCTTTCAACCTTACTCCATGCAACCCTTTACATTTTGTTATCATGATATTGACATACATCTTACATATCTTCGTCAAAGTTTACAAGACATTAGTCAACTCAAAATGTCAATATATCTTGTCATCTATATGATTTTGACATATCTCTACAACTTTGTTACTGAATCCTCAACAATGATTATAGCACAATAACATAATGGACATACAATTTTCTATCCAACTTTTAAGAACTCTTTTTAAACATATTCTATGTCCAAGAACTTGGGTTCATTAAATTAGTATCAACTATACTAAATAAGGTAGATTCTACTAAAAACAAAATAAATGTAAGAAAACAAGTAATCAATTATATGCCATAACCACCAAATAAGATAAGGAATACTTTTGCATTTGTGCAACAATGTGATATTTGTGAATGTGTTGTGTATGTTATAGAGGAGCTAAGTGGACGCTAGATAGACATTGTTGGACCATCCAGGTAATAGCATATTGGAGCATTATGTGAGTTAACCTAGATGATTTCCTAGGATTGATTTGATTTGTTTAAACTTCCAATATTATTGAACTACTTATGATTTATTTCTGAATTCTGGACTTGAAGTCCGAGGAGTTTGAAAGTTGAGCATGTATTGGAAGTTTTCTGATTTGATGTGAAATCCTATATGATAAGTGAATTCTTAACGAATATTGAATGTCGGACTTAGATTCGATGATTATGAGTTTCTGATTAAACATCATATGTGATTGTCTAATATGGCCTAATCAGTATTTGATGCATTTCATAAAATGCATGCTCAGATAAAGGCGTTGTGACTTGAATAGCCAGTATGAAGCACTTCCACGTAAAGCTTTGCTCCGTGATATATGTTTTGCACGTAGAGCTTTGCTCCGTGATATATGTGTGTGCATGTAGAGCTATGCTTCGTGATTCTATTCTGACTGAGCCTTATGGGCCAGTATTTATATAAGTATGTGATAGGCACTCAGTCACAACGATAAGAACGAACGTGAGTCTCATGCATATAGTATTCATATAAGATCGAAATTCATGAATGATTTGCAAAGCTGAAATGAATGATAAATTGTTATGAATTATTTATTATACTTGGCTATGTGGATTGTGTGATTATATGATATACCATGTTGTGTGAATATCCGGAATGTATATAAGATCTGAATGAATATATGTGAAATATGTGATGTTTGTATGTAATCCGATGAAATCATCAATGATGGTTCACTCATTGAGTTTGCAAAACTCATCAAAATTGCAATGTGACTTTTCAGGTTCTGAGAAATTATTCAATTAGGCTAAATGGAGTATAGCCACTGAGGTCAGATATGGATTAAGGGTCGGGATCAGTTTGCACCTGCATACGTCTTCGATGATTTTATTTTTGAAGTATGTTTCGCAAAAATTATACAAAGTGTATGTAAATGATTTGGTAATGAAATGACTTTATGATTTCAAGTGTTTTGTATCTGAAATGGGCCCAAGTGATTGTTGTATACTAATGTTTGTAATAATTGTAACTTGTAAATGGCAATGTTTTTAAATAACATGGGTCCGATTTGATTAGTGGTTTCCGCTTACGTGTACCTTGTTTTAAAGAAACAAAAGTTTTGTAATGAATTTTGACTGATTGATCGTTCTAGCATGCCACCCTTGTGGGATACGTACTCGGATATCACCATGGATGTTAGGTACGTGTCTTGCAAGAGTTGGGTGCTACATCTTACCTTTGGAGCCTTTCCTACTGCTCCTATTACTTTTCCTATAAGTCACCTGTTTAAGCTGCTCCTCTTGAGGTCCACCATTTGGCAATGCAGCCTTTTGAAGGCTTAGTTCATTCTGTTAGGAATTAGAGACTCCTTCATCTTGATTAGTAACACTAGTTTCCAGCCCATTCCTTTCCTTGTCCGATTGAGAATTTTTATGATCAGCCAAAGAAATCAGATCTGATTCTATCTTTCCGTCTATAGCTATACTATTTTTTTCTTAAATGCTTCCCCCAATTTTAAGAGGATCCTTTTCCAACTGAATAGGTTCAATGTTTTCAGCAACCTGTTCATTCTTTTCTCCCTCTTTCTTTTCCTCTGAATCACACTGTATCATTCCCATCACTTCCCAATAGTCTCCTCTAGTGAAGATTTTTTCAGTAGGTTTCCATTCTTTACCTTGAGCTTTCAGCGATGGTTTCCATTGGTATGTAACCAAAACTCTGTCCTCTCTAACTGAATGCTCATTTGCCAACCTTAAGATAGGAATGCAATCCTTCATTTCGTTTAAGATATCCATGCTCACACACAATCTGGCATCCTCAAAGCAGTGTTCTCATCCATATATATAGGTTTTCCCAAATAACTAGCTAGCATGTTCAATCCTTTAGTAGTCCAATATTCTAGAGGAATATTGTGAATGTTCACCCATAAAGGAATGCTTTTCATTCTCATTTTTTCTAATTTCATTCCCAGTTGCCAACTTTGAAGGAATAGTGGGAGTTATAAAATGTGTTAAAGGCCTTCTTCAATTACTTTATGTGCTTCTGATTTTGAAGAGAAAGTGAATATGGTGTCGTCCTTCTCAGTGAGCATTACCTCCATTAGTCCTCTTCCTTTCTAGTTCATTTGAGTCCAAGCTTGTATCACTGGAAAGACTGGTCTTTTATCCATGAAAAACCCAACTAGGATTGACTCTCATGTCCTAGCTCCTTCCTGTAGAATTTATAGGCTAGGAGCCACCATTAGTTTTCCTTTAATCTCCACGAGGGGACTGAAGACCCAGGGAGAATCAGAATTGTCTCCCACAACCTGTTTCCATGCCTTCCTAGTTCTTATAGAAGAAACTCCTTCTGTTGGATCTGTCTTTTTAAGGGAGTAGACAGATGCTAAGGGAGGTGTATTTTTAAAGAGGGGTGGTGAGGAGGATTGGCCTGAAGAGGATTGGGAGGGGGAGGAGGGGTTCTCATGAAGGTTAACAATTTTGTGGATCGATGGTGCAAGGGAAGGTGCAAGGGGAGGTGGTGGTGGAGGTGTAGATGATGAAGATGGAGAATTGCTCAAGGGTAAAAAGGGTAAATTGGATAGGTTTGAGGGTGTGGTGTTTGTCATTGTAAGGAATCAAAGCTAGCTTTGGTAAGTAGCAGAGTTGCAGAAATTTGGCAGGGTGTATTGGTTTAGTAATGGTAAGGAAAAGTGGGCGGGAAAAAGTCTTGTGGTAGCAAAGACAACAATGCCCCTGGACCAAAACCTGAAGCAAATGAAGGAGGAGGATGGAGGACTTTAATGGGAGACAAGGGGAAAATGGTGGAAAGAATGAGAGTTTCAGTTGGTGAAAGATGAGGTGGGGGAGGAGGAAGGTAGCAAGATTGAACTGCTACCTACATTGTCACTCGGAGGTTCGGAACTGGAATAGGTAGTGCACGTTCTGGCTTCCATGGAACTTTTGCTTCATTTAAAGCTTGCATTTTCTAATAGTTCTCTCCTTTTTTCCCCCTCTCAATCATTACTTTGAGTAGTTTTTATTTGGTTATGATTAGCATTGCTAGAGAGGACAATTTAACATTTAACGTGTTCGATTCAAGTTGATTGAATTTTGAGTCAAGTTATAGTTTTTCTTTTATTTTTTAAACTTTGAATTAGATTTAAATTTAAGTTTGTTTAGTTCAATTCAAAACCAAAAGTCAAATTTTTTGAATAAAATAATTTTATTTTTAAAATTTTAAATAAAATGTTAATTACATTTAGCTGAATTAAATCAACATTTGGACGACTCAAATCCAATCGCACCTGAGTTCAAGCTACAAGTGTTGAGATCGATCAAGTTTTGAGCTTACCATGAGCCCAAACATAAATTTTCATGATATATATGGGTTTTGGTGAATACAGGCCTAACCCAACCTAATAATACCATTCTAATTATGAGTTCAAACATTTGAGATCAGTCAATTATGTATATTGTTTCAGTTGCATTAATATTATTAAAAATTAATGAAAATTTTTAATATTTTATGTGGATAAAAGTAGTCAAATAAGTATAAAATTTTCTATAAACCTTTTAAATATTAAAATATTGAATAAACTTTGTAAAATCAAGTGTTCAAAATTTTGAAATTTTGAGTTTCATAAATTCTTTAAAATATGTGAATTCTAACTGTTAGAGTTATTGATTATTGAATCTTATAAAATTTTTAGGAGAATTCTTAAGTTTTTTATTTTTAATATTAAAATTGTTAATTAAATAAAATACATGGTTTGAACAACAACAACAACACTTAGTATGAATTATGTTGATACATAAAGTCTGGAGAGTATAGTACATAGCTTTATCCCTAATCAGTAGAGAAACTATTTTCAAATGACCTACAAAAAAAGAAATAAAGCAAGAGAGAGAGACTGAGAAAGCGAGAGAGAGACATAGGGAGAGGAAGAGAGGGGGGGAGAATAAATAATAAAAATAACAATACTAACAATAATAAAAAAATAATAAGAAAAAGATGAAGAAGGAGAGAGTTGATAATGATATTATTAATAAAGTAAATATTAATAACAACATCAACAATAATGATGATGATGATGATGATGATAATAATTATTGTTGTTGTTGTGGTGGTAGTAATAGTCGTTATCATCGTAATAGTAATAATAATAGTAATAATAATAATAATAATAATAACAACAACAACAACAATAATAATAACAACAATAACACATATATACGTGTATGTTTTGATATGATAGTTAGTGGAAATGACGAATTATTAAAAATATTTTTCAAAAAGTGAATTGTTAAATTTTTAAAAGATTGATCACTGAATTGAAAATTCTTAAAGAAATTGATTCGAAAAAAAATCTTTAAAGGTTAGACAATTTTAAACTTATTATTCCTAAAAAGTCTAAGCAATTAATAGATTACCAAAAGAATGTCTTATAATGTAACAAAACTATAACATAATTTGGTCTAATCCCTTAAAAAGTGTCATGTAATATTTGTAACTTTATCTTTTAATAAAAAATAAGTATTTAATTAAGGTCGGTATTAAAATGGACTAGACTTAGTCCTTTATATTCAAATATAGGTTTGGACTAAAATTTGAACTATTCAAAAGCTCACGACTCAAATTGAGCTCGATTAAATTCGATTAAAATTTAATTATTTTAATCTAAATTTTAAAAATAATATCGTTTTTATTTAAAAATTTTAAATTTTTGGATTATGATTTATCGAGATTGAGTTGATCGTCCCCAATTTAAAGCCCAAAAATTAAAAAAAATGTTAAAATGTGGTTAAACTCAAATTAGATCAATCGCGCTAAGTCTAAATGCTAATTATTTATTATTTAATTTTAATAACGTTTTTACATGTTATTTGAATGAATTATTTGATAAAAAATTAATTTAAAATTAAAAATAATTTAAAATTAAATTAAATTAACATTGGTTAGCTTAAGCTTGCTCTGTTGCTCAATTCAGTATCTGAAACTCATTTTAACATTGGAAACCCTAACTTTAAGAAAGTATATCACCCCTAAAAGGTGACACTTGTAAAATTTCACAAACAACTAATCACCATTGAAGAAACTGAAAAGAACTGGCGAGGGAGCCTTGACCAATCACCAAAAGGTGGAAAAAGCAGAAAGAAACATTTCTGTCGACCCTTTTGTTTATAGACCCCCTAAAGTACAAACACTTTGCAATGACTTATTAGTAGTTTCACCACTGATACTAAGATCTAGAGGAACAGGTACACGAACGATCTTTCACTTATAACACACCCGTTTCTTGGAATTCAACTTGCAGAAGTGCTTCTTTTATTTGTCTAAAACGTCTTCTTGATTGTAGCTATAAAAATTTCAGTTTTTTTTTAATATCTTTCTTCTTTGGGTTGTTGTTAGGGTTTATCATTCTCTTGATGTCGTTTATTTTCTTGTTCGTGACGAAGGAGCAATCTTTTGTGGATTTTGAGATCGACCCAGATAGTGTTTAAGATGGATGGACACAAAGAGAACGGTATTTCTGTTAGTGATACTTCGAAAGAGTCCAACATAGAGAAGGTTAGGGAAGATGTTGATAAGGTTTTTGATGGTGAGAAAACCCGACTTGATGTGTCGGTTTCCAGTGATGTGCAGGAGCAAGGTCAAGTTGTGGTAGTGGACAGGAGGTCTTGTAATGTTGCTGATATAATGGTTGGGGTTACGGGTTCTGATACTTACGTTGATAGTGTTTGTATACGAGACTCTGCAGATGGGGGTGGAGGTAATTCGAGTGGGGAAGCAGCTAATGACGGTGATGGATCAACCGAGATGGGTTCGGAAAGAGAGGTAAAAGATTTAGATGGTGGGAGTGCTCTGGTTGGTGAATTGGGTGCAGAAGTTATTAAGGATTCAAGAGCTGACGTGGTGAATGTGGGAACTGATGTTGAGGTCGGATGCTCTTCTAGGGCTGAAGAATCTAAAGGAGGTGAATTAGTTGGCGATTTGTTGAATGGAGATTTGGCCAGTGATGTTGGTGGAGGTGGTAAGACTGATGATAAAAGTTCACAGAAGATTGAGATTGATAATGTTGAGCGACAGCCTGGTAGATTGGAAGGTATAGTTGAGACGTCTTCATTGAATGAAGGTGACACTCAAGTTCAAGCTGAAGAAGTTGTGGTTGTTTCGACGGTAGAAGCTTTGGAAGGAGAATTGGGGAAGGAAGGTGCAGAGAGTTGTAGTGCTAATGTTGTTGAGGGTGTTGGTTCTGGAAATTTAGGGGTATCTGAAAGTGAAGGTCAGAATGGAAGTGTTCAAAATGAGGGAGGAGGTGCTTCAATGTCTCTAGACTGCTCAGTAGTTGAAACTCGAGCTGTTGTTGAAGAGATGCCTGAATTGGTTGACAAGCCTTCAGAGCCTGCTGTGGAAGTAGAAGGCGTTGGAGAAAATCCAGTGGAAGAATCAAAGAAACAGGAGGCTCATGTATTATGTGGAGAAAGTCGAGATACTGGAACTAAAATTGCAGATCAGACATCTGCAAATGTAGTGGAAGATTCCTATGTAGCTTATGCTGATGGTGAAGAGGAGGGTGTGTTTGTCAAAACTGAAGCTTCAAATACACATGCTGAAGAACCTTCTAGTAATGCGTTGGAGGATACTCTCATCAAAGATGACCCTGCCTCTACTACTAGTATTTTGCAGGACAAACTATACTGTCCCGAAAGGGATTCAGTCTCAAAAGAGAAGGATGACATTGATAATGCACCCTCCAAACGTTTGGAGGACCAAGCACAAACCACTATTGAGTCCAAACTTGCACTGGTGGACAGCCAGGAGATTACGTGTCCTAATATTGAAG
>JAOTIZ010000003.1:33659353-33685134 GCA_027123425.1 Erythroxylum panamense | reverse complement strand
TGATATACCCTTATTAATTGCATGTTGAATTGTCTTGAAAATATAATCTGTATAATTAGGATGTGAGAGAAATTAAAGGGTAATTTTAGAAATAAAATTATAAACATGCATAAAAAATCGTGAACGATATTTATTTTAAATAATTAAAATCTCTCTAAAACGACATTTATTATAGATAGAAGGGAGTAAATATGAGAGTATGTTTGCTTCTTATACAAAATTATGAGGTCTGAACTTTGGGTAAATCTGACAGACTTGGTATCCAGTTAGACTTTGGACTATTTGTACGAAGAAAAGTCATTCAAGCATAACACAGAATCTCTTCGTTCTTCCGATAATATAAATATGTGTATATATATTATATCAAATTCTCTTTCAGTTATTTTGTTCTAACCTTAATTTATAAAATGTCATTTATATATTCATGTGAAGTTTATATAAATATGTAGATAGAATTTAATAAAATATAATAAGAATATTATAACCGAAACAGAAGATTTGATTATGTATGTATACGTATATATTAGTGTGAAAGTTTTATTAAAGTGAATTCGTTTTGAAAAATTAAAATCATTGTCGGTAAGTAAAGTAGATTCACAAGTGGGCGGTGAGAGATTGAAAAAACGTGCGGAAAATGAATTAGAATGGATGGTTCCGTAAATAAAGTGAAGTATAGGATCAAAGAGTGAAGGGTACAAGCTAAGATTTGGGTACGAAAGGAGCTGGAGAGGCCACGGCATCCAACTTCCTTAGAAACCTCGAATCCTTACCGACAACTTGAACACATAGATTTCTTTATCCAACCAACAAGCCGTCACTCACAACTTTCATTTTTTTAATTAATAATAATATATAATTAAAATTATAAAAGTAACCCACTTTATATTTAATTACTTTTAATATAGTGTTTGTTCTGTTTTATCTTTTTTTGTGGGACATAAAATTTTCTAATTATTGAGATAAGACTTGATGTTGATAGCATAACTATATGACATGTGCAATTGTTAAGTGTGGTCATTCTTAATTATCCATCACTCAAAGTCTCAAACATCATAACAATAGCTACCTAACAAATTTTGAAGTTAATTGGATATAAAGTTTATTTTCCAATTTAGTCAGGAGCTAAAATGATTACCTTATATCATATAAATACATATTTTTTAAGTGAATGTTATATAAAGGATAAAAAACAAAACAGGAGCTTAAATCTTTAATTTTAAAAAATTAAAATATATATTAAATATATTGTGTACACTATGTAAGTTTTCATCACCATTAATTTAATTAAAGAACAAAAAATTATAGCACTTGTGACATAAGCAGTGACATAAAATTTTGAAGTTTTAACTTTTTCTCTTTAACTTTTTTAATGATCTCTTTACTATAATAACTTCATATTTTAGTGCATACAATAACTTTTTTAAAAAGATAATTTTTTAATTTATTATAACTGAACTTTCATGAAACTTGTTTTAAATAATCATATAAATTTGATATTAATCACTTTTTAAAAATCTAATATAAATTAACGTACTCAATACATAAGATTCTTCGCTTTACAAGAGTTTGGAGTCTGAAGAGGATCATAATGTACGCAATCTTCTCTTTATACTTTTATAAAAAAACTATTTCTCTGAGACCTTATAGTCATAAAGGAGCAATTCACCCTCATTTAAAAATACAATACATATATATTATTTATCCTCTTGTTATTAAGTGATGCATATAGCACAATGCATTTAATAATCTTGGGTACTCAGTTGACTAGCAATATAGAAAGTGAAGCTTTAAAAACATTAAAGTTGATGTTATAGTTAACTGTTTTTTTTATATATATAATGAATGACTTTTACCTGTTAAAGGAGAAATGTTGTGTAAAGTGTTAAGATGTTTAATGACACATTATAAATAATTAAAATAGGTACTTATCGTTTTTTTAAATTTTAATTAATTAGAATATGTATTAACTTTTCCCTGACCAAGTGTATTATCATAATTTTTACTGGATTATTGTTGTAGAATATATATTAACTTTAAGCACTGTGTTGAGTAAATTATGGAAAAAACTTAATAGCCTATTATATTTATTATAAATTAATAATTAACTTATTTTAAATAATCAATTTAAAGTTTGAATCATAAAATTTTACACTTGAAATTCTTTAAATTTCATGCAATTCAAGAGACAAAAAGTTATGTGTTCAAATCTCCCTATCTTCTCTCTCTCGATCGAGTATATCGTACAAGGTTTGTCTAATACGAAATATACGGTTGGCATGATTTGCAAATTCTGTATATATATATATATATTTGGTCAACATCACATGGTCTAAACATCTTTTTAGTGGGGACCAAGTATTAGTTTGACGTACAATAAATGTGTGTTAAGTAAATTAGACTTTAGTCCAAAAAAAGAATTAATAAGTCACCATAAAAGGAAAGTCTCTAATATAAGAAAAAAAAGTTTAAATATGTGATTTGAATGTCAACATATCACATAAGTATTAAAACAATACTTATAAAAAGTTAAGATAAAAAACATATTTTTAATAACTATTTAAAGAAACTTTTTTAAATTAAAAGAAGTTAAAATTTTAACTTAATTAGAATTTAGAATGCTATTAATATTATTTTAGAACTACTAATAATAACAACACCTAGTAAAAATTTCACTTACATAAATATTTTGAAGAGGTTAAGTAACATATAATCATCATCATCATCATCATCATCATCGTATTCAGTCTGAAATTCTGCAGTGAAGTAGGATTTGGTGAGATCAATAGTACGCAGCCTTACTCTTACATAATAGAGAGACTGTTTTCGGTAGACCTACATATAAATGTGACATAAAAAAATATATAACTTTTTTTATATAATCTTATCCTTAATAGAAACTGTTTTTTTTAATGTATTTAATAATAAAAAGTATTTAAAACTTTTAAAAAATATGAATAGTAACGAGTGACTTTTCCCAAAGAAAAAGAATTATTTGTTTTCATATTGCTTGTCCTTTTCTTACCAATCAAGGTCGTTGGTTCCAGATTATGTTTCTTTTGCCGTCCAGAATAGGAAAATTCGGCGGCCCAGATTTCGCAGTGGGGTGCTCTCACCTTTTTAGTTGATTTTGATTGGTTGAGGTTGTGATGATACACTGGCACTGACCACTGACAAGACCACTCTGTCTGCATTAAGGTTTCTGTCTCGCCTCCTCCTCTCTCTCTCTCTCCCTCTTTTATCTACCATCGTCGCTCTTATCATTTCCTATCCACAATTTTTGGTAGTTGGCTTGTAGTATTGACTATAGATTGCCAAAGTTAAAACTTGTTAATTAATTAATTAAATAAAATTTAAATAAATAATATTAAATTAATCAACGTGTATTGTTATTGTTATTTATATTTTTTTATTATTATTCAATTTAAAAATATAAGTAGATTTTTATAATTTGAAATTTTATTTTTAAAGATTTAGTTGTAACAAAAAAAACAATATTATGCATCTTTTTTATTTTATATCAATATAAGTATGTTCACAAACAGCCTCTCTATTAGTTAGAGATAAGGTTGTGTATTATTTAATCTTTTTAAACCTTATATTTCAATGAACTTCTTACTATATTGTTGTTATGTAATCAATATAAGTATAAAATTTGGTTGATTTATACAAAAAAAGATCATCTAATGTAAAATAGGGACCCAAAATGGGTTTGATTGGTGGAGTCGGTGTTGATAGCGGTAAAGATCTGAATGGTTCAGTTCTTCCATATTCTTAAGTTTTTGCTCAACTTCTACACATATAAGATAAATGCTATGAATATTGTGTCTTTTTTTCTATATCTTTATTTTTTAATTCTTTACACTTTTTTGGGAATGAAATTAATAAGGTTTTTTAAATGTTACTATTTAGTAAATAAAATATTGATTTCACAAACTCGCTTTAGAGGGTGGTTAAATTGGTGAAATGGAGGGATATGAAGTCCAAAGGTTATGTGTTCGATTCTTCCTATTTACGCTATCTCGATCTAGCCTGTCGTACAGGATTTGCCTAATACAGAATACCTAATTGATGTGATTTGCAGACTATTACGTTAATTCGAAAATTTACTCAATGTGCATCTAAAGGATAACAACTGCAAATTCCTTTGTTTTAAAAAAAACTCTTTTTATATTATTTAAAATCATTTTAAATGATTTAATAATTGATAATGTTTTATTGTTAAAAAGAAAATAACTTGACAAAATGAAGAATTGAGTAATTTTGATAGTTAAAATTTTTAAATTTTCAGAAAAAATATATGTTTTTATATTAAATAAATAAATACTCTTTGCCTTTTGATTGCTAGCAAGAGTCGGTCCCTGCCTTTTTGGAACGAGCCCATCCTCCAACCTTATGAGACACGTGATTCCATACCACTGACACACTAACAAAATCGCTGCTTCCAGCACCCACCGTACGATACAAAAAGACGTGCGAACGATCAGGACGTTGTTAAGGATCCGACGGTGGTGAAACGATGATGTGTGTGTCCGTAACTGTGGAATAAATAGGGTGATTTTGCCTAGAAAAGGAAAGATTTGATTGGGTCCCAGACCTAGTCCTGTAGCTAAAATACACCGATGACACATAAGTGGCTCTAGTTGGTTCACGAAGCAACAAACGACACGTCGCTGACATTAAATTTAAGGAAAGGACCAGCATCATTAAACCTGTCAGCCTTTCGCTGTCGATTTCTTCGTCTTTTTTCTTTTTAATTTCTTAATTTCTTGTTCTCGTATTCCTCAAAAGAAGCATGGACTAGGTTTTGTTACCATTTACTACGGGATGTGATCATCTGGTTTATCAATTTTGTGTCTAACTCATTTCAATTATTTATTTATATGGATCATTTTTTTTTTTAAAGCAAAGACTAGGTTTTGTTATCATTTACTACAAGATTTGATCCTCTTGTCTATCAATTATGTGCTCAGGGATATAGCTATATGGGACTCAGTGATGCACTAAGTCCTTCAAAATTTATAAGAATTGAGTTATTTGGAGTCCAGTAGTGTATTGAGTTCTCTAAAATTAAAAAAAAATAAATATTTGGGTCCTCTTATTTTAAATTTCTTACTTCGTATAAATGGATGGTTAAGATAGGTTGACATAGGATTAGTATAGGGTTGGTGGATCAGAGGATTTGAGGGGATTTACTACACGTAAATTTAATATTGTTGTATGGACCCGATTCAACTAACGTAATTTAAAATTCGATTAAATTTTAAATTTTAAATTAAATTAATTTTTATTTCAAGTAACAAAAAAAATTATTAATTTTAAATAAATTATTTTATTTTTGTAAAAATTAAAACATGTCAATGCCTTTTTTTCAATGATACAAATAAAATTCAGTTACACAACTCGAGTTTAAATAAGATTTTAGCTAAATTCGGAATCAAATAAAAAAAGTATATGTCTTCATCTTTAATATTTAAATTAAACTTATTTTTTATATATAAGTGACTTAAACTTTATATAGTTTTTTATAATCTTCTGAAAAATAAAATTTAATATGATCTATTGCATTGAAAAGATGTTAAATAATTGATTTATTAGAATAAGACTTGTTTTGGAATAAGATGTGTTCTTGTAACAATTGGATCATTTCGATTAATCAACTTTTACCTTATTTTATTAAATCTCATCCAAACATTTATTTAAGTTATATATAAGTTCGTACAAATGTAGGTACATAATTAAATGGAAGGGTTTAAACATCATGCCATAAACAGGTGCTGCAACCCATCCTTGTGAACCATGAACTAGAGCTTTCCAAGAAAGAAAGAGTTTGATTTTCTTTTTTATTTCTCACAAATTAAGTAAAGAATATACTTTTTATAAAGATTTTTCCCTTTATTAAATTTAAGAATTTCACATTAAATATGGATAATTCAGAACATAGTAAGGAGGGACACGTATAAGTATATACCCACATTTATTTGTCTTTCATATGATGCATATGATAGCACAGAGGTTGTTGTCGTGCAGTTTTATTTTTACTTAATAAGGAGGTTGTTTTCGATAGACCAATATGTCTATACATTTATTTATTATAAAAAACAAAAGATATTTTCATGAAATGTTAGAGAATTATTAATCTTGTAATTAAGTCTATGACCCGACAGATAGGAGCTGACCAGCCTATGATCCGAAAAACTCGGGCCAAAGGGTCCAACGAGGTGGGCCAAAATTAACATCCCTATATCTAGCTTGATTTTGTAGTTTTATTAGTATTATTATTATTATTTGTTCTCTTCATGTAAGTCATTTGAAAATAATATCTTTACTAGTTAAAAGTAAAGTTATATACTACTAGATTTTTTCAGATCTAGCGAGTCAGAGTCAGTTGAATTTTTACTGGGTGTTGTTGCTGTTTTTATTGTTATTTTGAGATTTTATCATAAATTTTAAATTAAATTAGATATAATTATACATTTTATAAATCATTTCACTCTTTTTAACACAAAGTTAAATGGATAATATACAAAAAAATCTATATAGCAAAATGTTTAAACTTTTTAAATTAAAAAAGAGTGTGAAATTAAATTTCATACAAATGAATTTTAATAGTAAAATATTCAAATTATTACATGAAAATATATTATTAATCAAAATAAGAGAAACAATGCAAAACTTTAACTTTACAACTTGATTTTTTATTAATTTTTATCAGCACATAAAATTATAAAACTTTTAAAAAATCAAATAAGAACTTACGAAACTTGTATAAAAATTATAAAAAAGAAGTCAATGAACAAGATATCAACCTTACTAGAGTTGGAAGATCTCTTCCAATTAAGGTATTTCAACACTGTACCACTTAATTTGATCTACTTATTTATATGAATTTCAAATAAATATTTAGATAAGTTTTAATGGAACGGAATAGGAAATAATTAGCCGAATGATAGCATCTTATCAGGCCTTACATAGGCCTTTTGTTGGTGATGAAATCGATAATAGAAAAGTACAAAAAAAGAAAAGGAATGTTATAGGAATCTCGAATAAATGTACTAAGAGTTCAAATTAATAAATTCAAAACAAGAATTGTTAATAATCAATGGAAGCATAATATAATAATAAAAGCCGTCTGAAAATATTGTGAAAATGATGGTTTTGTTTTATAAAGAATTTAAATGAGCTTTAAGGTATATTTTGATTTATATCAATATTTAAAATTAATTATTAAACATAAATATTAAAAATTAATGAAATAACTATAATAACCTATTTATATTACATGAAAATTTTAGGAAATACATTTATTATATTTCATTACATTAAATAAATATTCATTTAAGAATTAATCTGCTATATTCAAAATAGATATTAAAAAAATAGAGCTCCTATGAAATTAAAAAACTTAAGGTTATATTTGTTTTGATGTAAGATTTTTAATGGAATAGAATTGAACGAAACATAATGGAATAATTTATAATAGAATACTGTGAAAATTTGTTTGTTATTCTATATTTCATCATAAACTTTTCATATTAGAGGTTTCTCATTTTTACTGTTTAGGATTCAATGAGATGTAATAAGAAACTATCCTCTTACATCTCATTTTATTCCATTTCATTATAAACTATCATCCCAAACAATGAAATAATATTACATTCATTTTAATTATATTAATAAACTTTCAACTAAACATAGCCTAAGAAAAATTTTCTTATTTTTAGAATTTTCAAAAAGATTTATATAGTTTATGTTTGTATACTTTGATTAAAAAATGATGAAATATACAAGGTATGAGCTTTAGATTACATAACTCAAGGTGGCTCTTAAACTTGACCGTAAATAATTAAATAATTATAATAAAATATTAATTTAAGTCTAATTTAATTGATTTAGTTAAAATTTAATATCAGAGTTAGAATTGTAATTTAAATAATATTATTTTAAGATTTTTTTTGAAAATTTTGAAAACTATAACAAGCTAAATTAAAATTTTAATTTCTTAAATTAAGAATTCTATATCTACTACCCAAATTTTTACAAAAACCTTACAGTAAATACATATATTTTGCATTTTTTTAATCTATCCGTTAAAAAATCACATTACATGTAGTCATCTTCAAACTCAACTCTATCAGTCATTAGTTGCAGGCCTTTTCTCTCTCTAGCTCTCGTACTTCTTGTCCATATAAATTTGTCAAAGGACGGCCGTTTCTTGCACCAACTTGAGAGACCCTTTTCCTCAAATGTTCTTTATCCGAGGTTTCATGTTTACATCTTTCTTTCTTGTTTGTTGATCCCATCCGTTACACACAAGAAAGTTTCGTTCTTGTCAGAGGAAAAAAAAACTTTTTTTTCATATTTTGTTCATTTTCGAGTGCCTTTTGATCGGTTTTCCGGGAAGAACGCATGATGTTGTAAATGGGATTTGCATGTTTCAGCTTGCTTTAAAGATCGAAACTTTTTAGCTGATTCTAAAACGTTTGCAGTAGAAGCCAAAAGAGTTCATCATGTTGGATCTCAACCTTGATGTCTTCTCCAGTGACTCGTCTTGTGACGAAAACACCAACTTGATCAATATGAACGAGAGTGGAGTAGGAATAGAGGTTGAGAATTTGAGCAAGGAAGCTTCAGCAACTCAAATGGAGAGTTCTGCTACTTCAAATTCCTCCATTATCAACACAGATGAACCTTTGTCCCTCAAAGGAGATGAGAACTCTTCAAACAGCAACTCTGCTTTCATTTTTGATATCTTGAAGACAGATTATAACCATCATAGTAATTACCATACCTCAGTCACTAACTCCTTCAAAGGGCGGAACACAGTCCAGAATTTAACTACTCAGATACCGTTTCCTGAAAGAAGCGCACTTGGACTGAATTTGCAGTCAGGATTTTCGATGACATCAACGACAAGAGCTCAATCGTTGAAGTTATCACAGGTGGAGTACAGTGGGAACGCAGAGCTCAAACTTATGCCCATAAAACAGCAGCAGATGAAGAAGAGTCGTCGAGGACCCAGGTCTAAAAGCTCGGAGTACAGAGGAGTTACGTTTTATAGAAGAACTGGGAGATGGGAGTCTCATATATGGTGAGGTTCTTCTTCATGGTCCAGTGATTTCAACAGGAGTGTCTGTAGATTCTGGGTTTTGAAGATGTTTCTTGTTCCGGATTATGATTCAGTTTTTCCAACTTTTTTTTGCAGGGACTGTGGGAAACAAGTATATCTAGGTGAGCAGATGGATGGTGTATTTTGATAGCTGAAATGCTAACTTGAAGATTTTCTAATTTGATTCTCTTTGATCTTCATTTTCAGGAGGATTTGACACTGCAGATGCTGCTGCAAGGTGAGAACTCTTTGTTCTGTGTGTTCAAATTGGATTTACTTTCTTATGATATTCATTATATATACATTTTTCAAATGCCTAAATTTTCTAAAATTTGGATCTTTTGGTTTCAGAGCATATGATAGAGCTGCAATTAAGTTCAGAGGAGCTGATGCAGATATCAACTTTTGTTTAAGTGATTACGAGGAAGACATGAGACAGGTGAACAATCTGTTTAATGACAAGTTTTGGTATGTCTTTCTGAAATTTCATGCTTGTTTTGGATGTAATCCTTTTGTCTGATTGATTTGCAGATGAGAAGCCTGAGCAAAGAAGAGTTTGTTCACATTCTTCGACGCCAAAGCACGGGATTTGCACGTGGTAGTTCGAGATACCGAGGCGTGACTCTCCACAAATCTGGCAGATGGGAAGCTAGAATGGGACAATTCCATGGAAATAAGTAAGTATTCCTTTAAATTGAAGCTTAGTTTGGTACTTTCTGCAGGTGGTAAGAGTCAGATTTGATTGTCAAAGCTAGAATTCTTAGCTGAAATCAACTGAAATGACTAATTCAAAACAAAAAACATAAGCTCAGCCAACCCTTTCTCTGGCTATCAGGGCTATTTACCTCGGATTATTCGACACCGAAGCCGAAGCTGCAAGGTCCTTATGATCCGTGATTATTGTCCTTCACTTAAATGTGCAAACATTGATAAGATTTTCAGGGTTTTCTTGTAACTATGAATTCTATGTTTTATCTTTATTTACAGGGCCTATGATAAGGCAGCCATTGGATGTAATGGAAAGGAGGCAGTAACCAATTTTGAGCCAAGAGTTCATGATAGAACAAAAGTTTTGAATACAAATCCTAATGGTACTGAGGAAACTTGATGTTTTAGTTCAATATCTTCCCTCCAAAATCGAATTTTCGATATTGATTTACACACTCACAATTACTTTCCTGATGACAGAAGTGAAAGGCCACAATCTTGACTTGAGCTTAGGAATTTCTTTGACATCAAACCAGTCTCAGGGAAATGAACAAAAGATAGAATGCCATAACATGAGTTCTGAGATTCACAACAAAGAGAGACAACCGGTACAATTCTCTATCAGATTGCAGAGATTCGGTCTTGTACGTACCATTCCTTTTCTCTTCTGATGTACCTGTTTGCTTATTCAGAGAGTTGCTTCTACACCAATGATCATTCAAGCACTTCGCAACTTACCTATGGATTCCAAAGACTCTGCAACTTGGTCAAGCTTATATCCTAATGTATTACCAAGCTATGAGGTACCTTCTTGTTCAGACACCTTTAGAACTTCGAAATGACTGAGAAAAGCTTGTGTACAGCTACAAAACTAGTGATGATTTGATTCTTCCTACACTTTACAGGAAAGGGTTGAGAAAGCTGGTTCTTCACCGAGATTCATGAGCCAACCATGGTACAAAAATGACAAGTCTAATGTCAGTACAATGTTGTCACACTTTTCGGTTGCAGCATCATCAGGATTCGGTTCGTCTAAGATCAGTAACTCTTCTGCTACAATTCCCATCAACTCACGCAATCATTCAGTCAACGCACCCGAAACCGCTGCTGCCACCTCCTCCACTGTCTCTGGCAACCCTTTTTACTAATCCCACTGGCCTGATTTGTTTTTGAACATTTTTCATTTGCATTTATGATGTTATGCTGCTTGGAAACTTAGGTTAGCAGCAGAGACCATACCAACTAGTCTTCAGATAAACATTTTTTGCAATCAAACATTACTCCGGGATGTAAAAGAACAGATCTTTAACTGTCTTGAATAACTAGTTGTTGATGACCCTTTTGTTCAGAAGTATTGAACTATCTTCACCTTAAAAAATAGGTGAAGAACAATGCAATTTATCATAAGAATAACAGCTTTATTATCATTAGAGATGATAATAAGTCAGGGCAACTTCCAAACGCGCACCTAAGCGGGACTTCAACAGAGGAGTATTGAAGATGATGATGATTTTACTTGACCTTTTCCTTCTTTTTACTACAAATTTATTTAATTCCAATCATATTATTCTTAAATTAAAGCCCCTTTTTTAACATAAGTCTAATGTATTCAACAAATGGTATAATGTATCATCAAATTAAGTTTAGTGCCTGTTAGCTTTAGGAGGCCAATAAGTATTTTCTTCACTACAAAAGTTTTTTTTAAAAAATAAATGTTTGATTGTAAAATAAAAATTACTTTTTTAATAGATATGTCTTTTTTGACAGTTAAAATACAGTTTTTTAAGAAGCTCAAATGTGGAACTTCTAAAAAAGCTTCTCAAATGGCTCTTTTGGGTAAATTTTTCATATCAATTAATAAGTTTATTTTTTTGTCTCTTTTGTCCTTACGTTTTACACATAATTCTCATAATATTCACAAATTCATCTTCATATTACTCAACTTGATATTTATTTTGAGATTTATATAATATTATTTGACTTTTTTATGTTTTAATATTTATTTTTGATATTAGTTTTATTTATGTTATCCATATAAAATATTTAGTTAGATATATTTTTATTTATATTTCATATGTTTAAAATTATATAATAATGAATATGTTTTATTCTGCATATTGTTTAATATACTTTAAATGATATTTATATGCATAAATAATTTTATTGTAAAATAAAATATAGTTAAAATTAAAAATATTTTTATTTTTATGTTGCCAAACAATTTACTATATAAAGTTCATTAAAAAAAGTTCTTTTTTAAATGACAACCAAACAATCAAATGATTTATTAGAAAAATTATTCTTAAAAAAGATTTACAGACAAAAACTATACTATTAAAAGCTCTACTGATATAAGCTCAACTTAACACAGGGTTAGGGTAATATCAATTAAACTCGAAATTTTTTAAATAAAAAATCAACTTTTTTTTGTTGTCCACGAGATGTCTTAGGAGAGTTTCAACTATGGGAATGTATCTTTAAGCCATCCACACCTAGGCTAATCCCCGCTCGAGCTGAATAGGTCCCTTGCGGAAGGTAAAGGTCTGACCCCAAGTTTTAAACCGCTGCATACATGAGGACAGTTCGAACTCACGACCGCATTTAAGCCAGGAGAGCCCTTTACTAACTCACTAGCGCCTAAGGATTACTTTTAATGTTTTTTTTTTTTGGGAGAGGGGGGGGTATTATGTGACTTTGGTAAGTCAGTCCACGCTAAAGCTTCAGCCTCTATCCAACCAATTCCTGGAACAACCTTAAAACTGACAATCTGTGATTATTAATATTCCTCTGAATTCGGCAATCGGCAGTATAAATTATGCTTATTGAGTTTGTCTTTCTTAACGTAAAATTAAAAACTGATATAAAAGACCCACGAGCCCATCAAACTTGGACCTTATCTTTTGTTATGCAGATCTGAACACGACAGGCTTAAGATGACAGAACCCAAGCAACCGAGACTTGTGTGTTGTGTTTTTGGTCTCTTCAAATCCCAATCCCGTTAGGATTTGGAAAAACGAACTTTCATGGAGGTTGGAACGCCGTACAGCACTCTAAACCCACTCTAAACCCCAATCCCACAACGTTAAACTCGATACTCTCGTGTCCTCTCAGACAACGAAAGATGTGGCGGACCATTGACGCGCACTTGAAAATACGATTGCCGCTCCGTACAATCCTCTTCTCGCAGCAGCCAAACCCTCCTGTGCTAAAACCGCTCTCACGTTTACTGTCTTCAAAAACCCTGAGTTTCTTGTCCTTCTCTCCTGCCCTCTGTTCCGGCGGCCGTCAAAAGTTGGGTGCTTGTCGGAGCAGTTCTGTGGTTGTGAGGTGTATTTCTTCGCTCTCATCGGCGACACCTCAGCAACAACCGCAGCAGCACACGGCGGTGGAGTGGAATGGACCGGTTTCATGCTCGGAGGTTGGCGAAGGTGGTGATGGGACTGGGACCACCGTTGATAAGGATGCAAAGCTTTCAATCCCTGTTCGAGCTTATCTGTTCTCCACTAGGTTTGCCTTTTGTTTTGACCTTTTTAAATAATGATTCTTTGTTAAGCTTAGATTACTAAAATTCATGTTTTGAAGAACCAATGTTATTGTTGAAATTTCAAATTAGAAGAAGTAGAATTCTAATATGTGTGTATCTAAGTGAAATGGTTAATTTCTAATTGTAGTGTGGATTTGAAGAGCCTCGTGGACCAGAACAAACCCAATTTTATTCCACCAACTTCACGTATGACAAATTATGTTGTTCTCAAGTTTGGTCATCTTTCTGAGCCCAGTGTAAGTTCCTTTTTTATCTTTAAAAAAAAGAAGAAGATAATGTTGAACTTCTCTACGATTCCTATGTTGTAATTCCTATAAATAAATGTTGTTGCATAATGGGATTGATATTTAAGCACCAGATTATCAACAAATCTTGGTACTGTTCTTGATTTTATGAGAGATGGTGTGGATAAGTTTAGTGAACGAAGGTTCAGTTCTTTACGTTCATTTTCTCGATCCGAGAAGTGCATTGTTGGAATTGGATTGGAAAGCCAAGTGGCCCTAGCTTGGGGGGTGTGGAAAAATAATTTATACCATATTGATAAGATCATTTTATCAGGAAATGGGGATACTTTAAGCATTCCATTATTTATGTATATTCTAATTCGGCATAGTATCAGAGGTAAGGACATCTTAGACGGCTGAATGTTCCGTGCTTAATTGCACGAAATTTTGAGGTAGTTGGAATTCAATACCAAATATCTTGTGATAATACGATATCATTAAGGATTGTTGCTCTTTCAAATGTTTGTCTTGGTGACTATGCAAGAGTTATCTGCATTCTTGTCACTTATACATTAAGGTCAATAATCTTGTTTTCCAGGGTTCAGGTAGTTGTATCCATGGAAGTCATTGCTGTTACATGGTAGTGTTTCAGTACGGCTCTATCGTTTTGTTTAATGTGCGTGAACATGAGGTTGATGATTATCTCAAAATTGTTAGGAATCACGCATCGGGATTGCTTCCTGAAATGAGAAAGGATGGTAACCACTCACTTTTTTGCTCTCTCATTCTAATTTTTTTTCTTCTTCTTTATTTTCTTGATGATTATACTTGCTGCATCCCTCATAGAGTATACATTTTCTATGGAGCTTCTCAGGAGGCTAGTTTATTAATCTTGAATTTGTGCTGTGCAAGAATATGAGGTGAGGGAGAAGTCCACTTTAGGCACGTGGATGCTAGGTGGACTGGACTACATAATGTTGCAATACTTGAACATTGACGGGATACGTACAATTGGTAGTGTTCTTGGTCAAAGTATTGCTCTTGATTACTATGGGCGCCAGGTACATGTCATTTTGATCGCTACATTATAACTATTACAATAAATTTTTTGATCGACTGCGTTTGTCTTCTATATCGTCTTATTGTTTTTTTCTATTCTTTACCACAATCTTGATCTTCTCATAGGTTGATGGAATGGTTGCTGAATTTACTGACATAAATCGTGGTATGGAAAAGACCGGAACATTTTCCATGGACAGCAAAAAGCTTTTTCAGTTAGTTGGGAAAGCAAATTCTAATCTTGCTGACGTGATTCTCAAGCTTGGACTGTTTGAGAGGTACGGTTAGAACCCATAATGTTGAAACTGGCTTTATGCGTCGATGTAAATGTCGGTTGTTATGCCTATACTTTTAACAGAAGCGCATTATGCAGGCTGAATAGAAATATAATAGTCAGTCTCACTAGTTGCTTGGGTCCAGAACTTCCCAATGTTTTCCTTTGCATTGTGCACCTAAAAAAATTACATTTGATTCTCAACAGATCGGACATTGCCTGGAAGGATGCTAAATATGCTCAGATATGGGAATATCTGAGGGATGAATTCGAGTTGTCGCAGAGATTTGCAAGTCTCGATTTTAAGTTAAAGTTTGTAGAGGTATTATTTTTGTTATATATCTCTGAATTGCTTTTGATTTTACTCTTTCTTTCTTCAAGTTGGAGAAACGGATTTGTCTCCAAGACAGTGACATTGTGCCTTTCCTCTGCAGCATAATATTCGTTTTCTCCAGGAAATTCTGCAGAACAGAAAATCAGACTTCCTGGAATGGCTCATCATTGTTTTAATTAGTGTCGAAATCATTATATCAATCTTCGACTTGGTCACCAGGTCCGGACTAAAGATCGTATAAAATACTCGAACCATTGAGCTCCCATTAAACCTCAGTAGTTACTGATTCTCAGTGGTATCTACCTCATTAACAGTTTCCATTTTGTTTCCTGTAGATATAAGCTCTCACATTGTACAAAATCTTTCCAGATTCATAGTGACAAGTGAATTATGGCCTCTGCAGCTCCAACTTTGTTTTGGATGCCTTTGTCTTTGCTTGCACAACCTTTTTTTTGGGTTTTAAGTATATTATTATTAACAATGTCTCTTTATTTTTATTATAATTTGTGGTTTAGATGTCGAGATTAGGATCGATTACGGGCTAGAATTTTAGGTTCAAACCGGTCAAAATATAGTTTGATTCATTGATTTTGACCCGATCAGATCCAAATTTTTATTATTGATTAAGTGTAAGAGAAATTATCAAGTCTCAATCCGGTTTGAGCATTGAGTTTTGTTCGTTGGCTTTGGATCGGTCCAAGTTGGTTAAATTGTTGTCTTTATTTGAATTCATAGTTCATTAAATATAAAATTATTTTTGAATTATAATCTAAAATTAGTATAAACAAAAGAGGGGACAAACATATTTTTAGGATTTTAATATGATATTTTTATTATAATTACTTATATTTTAAATATTAAAATTTGTATTAACTCGGTAATTTTTAATTATATATATGTCTAAAATTAATTAATATCTAATAATTTTTTATTCATGAAATTTTTAATATAAAGAAATGAAATAATAAATTGAAAAGTGCCTACCGTTAAATTTTTTAATTTAATAATATAAAAAATTTTAACATTGTAATTTAATTAATATTTTTTAAAATTTATACTAGTTAAATTAAAATTTTGTTTTTACTTATATGATTAATATAGGAATATTTATATAACACTTATTGGATATATAGTATTAGAAAATAAAATATTAATATAATTTATATAATTTTAAAATTATAATTACTAAATTAAATTAAAAAATTTCTAAAAATTATTCCATTAATTTATTATCCTAAAGAGATTTGAATATGAAATAAGGAATTAAGATTTAAAATATATTTAAAAATGTGAGGAAGTGGGGTGGGGACTAACAAGGGAAGAAGTACAAGGATTTTGTTTCCATGAACCAAACAACAGCCAACGGTGATGATAAGCACAAGTCCAAAAGATCGAAACTTTAAGATTTAGGAAAATCAAACCCCACACAAATCATGCTCGAATCACGATCTCCTACCTCCTCCTTCTTCTCCATCGTCTGATCTCTCAATAAAGACAACTCTCCCACCAATCCTCGCTCCCTGACTCACTCGCGCCAAATACAAAATCTCCACTTTGGTTTTTTTTTTGTTTATTCTTCTTTTACAGGTATTTGCTTCTGTTTCTGTTTATGTGTGTCTCTTTCTAAATCCACACTCCAATGGAGGAACAGGTCTTTGTGAATTCGTGTTCAGTTGGATGTTTGTTGTAGACTTTGTTTTGATGAATATGAGAATGTACGCTTTAGGGGTTTTCAGACTCATCCGAGTTGACTGCAAGGTTGCTTCTTTTCTATTTTTGGGAAATGATTATAGTTTTCCAATGTCTATCCCTTTCTGGGATGTGATTGGAATTGGAGATGTACATGTATTTCCATGTTTTGAATTGCTGTATCATGACTGTTTAGTTGATCTAGGATTTTGGTGAAATGCTAATGTTTTTTATTTTGAGAACAAGAGAAGTGTTCGTTTATGCAAGTTCCATTTCTTGCAATTTTCTACACACAAAAAATCCATTTCTTGCAGTTTCAAATCGGTAGGCAAGGAGGTAGGTGTACCTCCTCATCCTCCAGGGT
The DNA here is from genome assembly GCA_027123425.1 of Erythroxylum panamense. Taxonomy (NCBI): domain Eukaryota; kingdom Viridiplantae; phylum Streptophyta; class Magnoliopsida; order Malpighiales; family Erythroxylaceae; genus Erythroxylum; species Erythroxylum panamense. The sequence goes on along the minus strand of JAOTIZ010000003.1, from coordinate 33,667,832 downwards.
TGAAACCTCGGTGGGTGCATGGGATAGAGTATTGTATTTAACATAAAGATGTTTCCTTTATGTAACTCCAAAAAGAAAGTACTATGGTGTATGTGTGTGTATGAATTTGCACATGTACTTAGTGCTTGACTCTAGTGTCTCTGGCAGTATGGCTGATAACCCAACAAGTCCGGCCGGAGGGAGCCACGAGAGTGGTGGTGAGCAGAGCCCACACTCGGGTATGAGGGAGCAAGACAGGTACCTCCCCATTGCTAACATAAGTAGGATCATGAAGAAGGGATTGCCAGCTAATGGAAAGATTGCTAAGGATGCTAAAGATACTGTCCAGGAATGTGTCTCTGAATTTATCAGCTTTATCACCAGCGAGTAAGGCATTGAATCTCATGTCATTTTGTTTTTGATTTTTGAAAATTGAGTAATTGATACTTTGATCATTGAGTTTTATCCAAAATCTATTATTAAGTGTTTAGCTTGCGTTCATGACTTGTGATTGTGCTTTTTGGAAAGACTATGATTTTGTCTCTTAGACCTTTGGCTTTTCTGGGATGAGTTTGATTCTAGATTGGTGTTCTCTTCTTGCAGTGAGCTCTTCTTTTTGGCCTCTTTTATTTTTTTTCAGAATGCACTAATAATTTTGAAATCCATACTATCTTTTGAGTAGTGAAAGTTTTGAAAAGTAACTTTTAAGCATGAAACTAGAGGGTTAAGGTGATGTTGCAAATTCAGTGCTTTGGGATTTAGGCTCTTAACCTGCGATATGTGTTTGAGAATTCTTTTTTCTTTTCTTTTTAAGGGCAAGTGATAAGTGTCAAAAGGAGAAGAGGAAGACAATCAATGGGGATGATCTTTTGTGGGCAATGGCTACGTTAGGTTTTGAAGACTACATTGAGCCACTTAAGGTGTACCTAGCTAGGTACAGGGAGGTAATTGACTAGGCACTGATGGAACTTCTGTTTGTTCTTTCTTTTTTATGCTGCTTCTTATTTATTGGTTAATTGTTTTGCTTTAGTTTGTAGGTTAATTTTATATCTAAACGCTCTCTCTTGATTTCATTTTTCACCCTCTTTTGCTGATGGTGCTGCCTGATTTCTTACACTGGATGATTACAATGTTGCAGTTGGAGGTAAGCAATTCTCTGACGTTTGACTAAATTGTAACTTTCTTTGTTGTAGCAGTTAGTGGCAAATGTTTTGTCGTAGGTTAAATGATAAACAATCTTTTGCAGGGAGATACCAAGGGATCTGCTAAAAGAGATCCAAATGGAGGTTTGCCTGTTCAAAATCCACAGGCAAGTTTGTAGAGTACCTGATTCTGAAACTATTTTGGAAGTAAATACCTTGTGATGCTGGTGATATGATTTACTTAAATATCATATCAAGCATTCCTTAATATATCTTTCCTTACTGCAATCGTTTTTGGATGAATATAACAGTTTGCTCTTCAGGGATCGTTGAACTACATGAGTCCACAGGTAAGCTGCCTTTTCTCTCTCGACATTTTTGTTACAAAACAAATAAGTGGAATTAACAATTGTCAAAATGGAAATCTGAATTTAGCCGTAGGTGTGACAAATTAGCTTGTATTTCTGTATGTTGCATGCCCTGGGTGAGGTGTTGATGGTTCATCTGTCGGGCACCACATTCCAGGACTTTACTTTTTGGGATACTTATTTAACTATCTTATTCAACCTCTATAAATGCTTAGTCTTTAATGAGAGAAAACTGAAGAAGCTTAGTTTGTTTAGCCTCATTAGAAGTCTAGAAATAAATCATGTATGCTTATAGAGGGCTACATTCTTGAAATATTCTGGATCTCAAGGCACATTGCTTCACTGATTTATTTGATACTTCTTATGTTATTTTCTATACAAGTTCTGAGAAAAATTTTGGTCCAACAGTTTTTCTCAACTTTGTACTAAGACACGATATTGGTATGCTGACACATAAGAAATGAGAGATTATGCAAGGAGGGCAAGCACTGAGCACGGATGCAACACTATTTACACACACGCACACACTTATACACACACACGTGTATATACATATATATACTTTTATGTACTTATCCTTGCATCTTTGTATATCTTTCTAACAGTCTATTTGATTTGCCTGCTGTTTCTTATGTATTCTTGATGATTTTCCAATTCCCTCCCATCCCTATCAACGTGTTCCAACACCTTCTGAGAAGATTTGAACTTGATATAAATTGTCTGTTATGCTTTGGGGAACTTTATGGTTTCTTATGTTGGATCCTCCTTGGCACCATTTTCTCTTCCACAGAAGGCAAGATTATTTCTTTGCAGTTATAGGACTTACTTGATGTGTGACAAAATGAATATTCAAGAACTTGACAATCTCTGCGAGGTCATGGTGTATGAACCATCATGCAGATGAATTGACTTGTAATAGTGGTGTATTTTATTTGACCTTTCTTCTTGTCCCATGAAAATGTACTATTTCTAGAAACAGTTTTGTTGTTTTATATGGTTGAACTCGGGATCACGAAGGTTTAATGAGGGATCTATTATATGCTAGACCTGATAATGGAATTCAATTCTTGGTGTTCTCTATAGTCAGAGGATCAGTCTCAATTACTTGATTTAGCGCTCTTGGTGAGGTCTTAATCTTGTTTGTGGGTTATCTAAAGTTTATTCTTAACATCGTTAAGGTTAAGAACTTAGCAAACTATTAACTTTTAGCTTGTTACTTGGATGCTTGGCTTGACTGTGAGCTTATTCTTCTTCCAACATAATGTAGTACGTTTTAGGATGCTGCTGAAAAAACAGTTGTCAAATTCAGTGTTGCCTTACGGGACAATCGATCTGAATGTACATCAATATTTTACCAAGACGAATGCAAAAATGAAGTTTTGATCATGAATTTGCACATTATCAGAATTAATTTGAAGATATGCTTGCATTTATCAAACTTTGTGATTGTGATACTTACGAGTTTCCTGTTGTTTTATAGCAGCAAGGGCAGCATATGATTATTCCTTCCATGCAAGGGAACAAGTAGGGGATTTAACAGCTACTGCCTTGATACTTAGAGTTTCCTGTTGTTTTATAGCAGCAAAGGCAGCATGTGATTATTCCTTCCATGCAAGGGAACAAGTAGGGGAGTTAACAGCTACTGCCTTGTGATACTGATTCAGTGGATTATGGAGGGGATAAATCATTTAGTTTCAACATCATAGCATCTTTTTGCAGTGTTTTAACTGATTGAAACCAAAGTGTTATATATTTTTGAGGTTTTGGTTTGTTGTTCACTCCTCAACAGAACTGATTCAATACTGAAACTAAAGTGCTGTAAATTTAGATTCCTTATTTAGTACTTAGTTCCCGGACCATGTAAAGGAAGATTGTCTTATTTCTGTAAATTTGGATTCCTAATTCTGTCTTGCATGTTCATATTCAAGCTCAATTCCTGATTCTATGATCCACAGTGATGATCCGAGAAGATTGATACTTCTAAGAATCAGGAGTTGCCTGAGACGCTACCTGAACTTTGATCATTGTTTGGAACTACTTCCAAAGCATCAAAAGGTTAATTGTATTAGGCTTCCGATGACCGAGCCTTGGGCCTGATTTTGAAAAAAAATGAGACTCACACTCGGTCTGCCTAGGCCCGTCTCAGCTCAAGGCCCAACACTTATAAGAAAAATGATGTTTTCCATTTTTAATATAAAAATTTTTAAAATCAAGTTGGGCCTGCTTAACTCAAATTCAAGCTCGGGCTTAGGTCTTAGGCCTTAGTAGATTAAAACCCACCTCGGCCTAAGTTCAACTCATTGTCATATCTAATCCTATTATGTGTAGTATAGATTGCTTAAGGAAGGCAAATTAATATGGTTCATTCTAGTTTGAAATCAACGGTTAAGTTATATTTAACCAATTGAAATTTGACCTTAGATGTTTAAACTTAATTAAACTTGAGATTAGGTCAAATTTGAAAAAAAATTAGATTAAAATGCGAGTTTTATATGATTTAAGTCTGACTTAATTGTTGTCAATTTTAATCAACTAATTTTTTTGTTTAATTTATTTTAATAAATTTTGTTGTCAACAACTAATCAATTTATTAATTAATCGAACAATTTTTATATGTTAAACAGTTTTATAAATTAAAATAAATCGACATTAATCAAATTTTTAAATTAAACTTTAAAATTTTTTATTGATAAGCATAATCTTTTTTAATATAATATTTTAAATTCTTTAATTTTATTCAATCTCTAACCGATTTTATGACAGCCTAATATTGATTTAATCTCTTAAACCTTAAACTTCTTATCTTACCAGTTTAACTTTAGGTCTAATTTTTTAAACGTTAAATTTAATTGTATTAATCTGTTAGAACTTTTACTTGGTTACTCTATTCAGAGTGAGAGAGTAGTAATTAATTCATTTGCAAAAATGAACTTAACAATTCAAAGATAAATCAAACTTGAATTTATATTGAGAAGTTTTTAATTGAACTTGAGATTAAGTAATTAACTAGTTTTTATAAACTAATTAATTTTTATAAAGTAAAATAAATTAATTTTTTAAATAATTTTATTTTTAAATAAAATTTTTAATTATTCGATGAATAAGATAATCTTTTTTATTATATTTCAAAATTTTTAAATTTTAAATAATTTTATGAACATCTATTAATTAAATTTTCTAAATTTTATTTTGTCGGTTTAATTTTTATACCAAATTTTAAAATAGTGGAATAAACTTTTAATTTTAGACGCATTTTAAGATGAAAACAGCTCATTGATGATTCCAAATCCCAAAAGCACAAACAACAAATGAGTCACATTGCTCTCCTAAGAAACGTCCACCGTTGTTGAGGAGGAGCACTTAGCAAGCAGGCACGTGATATAGAGGCCGACACGTTGGTTCCACGTGACCGGTGATAACAAGGCGGTGATGTGACGAAGACGACGACGATTCACTTATACGTTTGTGTCGTGTGTCTCTGACACAACTTGGAAGGTTCAATGGTTATGGATATGGGCATGTTCTGTAATATTTACTTATCATATTGGTCTCTCTCACCTCCTACGAGCCATCCAGCTCAGAGCACTCCAAATCCTATGGACACTTGTCATTATGATAAGTAACGTAACCTTGACAAGACTCATACATGGTGATTTGAATGTTCAAAGACCAAAAGTTAAGGTGGTCGTGTAACTATTAGAGCTTTTAGCTACCAAATCAAACGTCTTAAATTCTAATTGGGATTTAGACAATCAATATTTCACTAAACGTCATTTTTATATGTCGTTTTTCACTCAAAATTTTCTGTCCAATATTACCCTGTCTTATTCTGTCTCATGAAATCTCAGTTATTTATTTTACGGAACTCGCGTAGAGTCTATGCGAAACTTACATGAGATTCACATAAATAAATAGCTAAAATTTATTGGACACAATAAGACAGAATAATATTAGACAAAATATCTAAATGTCGTTTTTAAGTGGGCCTTTGGTATAAACTCCACATGTAAGAAGCCTCTCTGTCTCTTCATTATTGTGTTCACTCGCCACCTTGTCCCGTACCCTTTTTCAATACCTCTCTTTGTGTTCTTTCTCCGTTCAAATGCCACTTCCGACCATAACTCTCGGGTGATCGACTGCAAAAAGAAGAAGAAGACGTGTGTACCTCTGTGTATAAGAGAGAGATAAGATGACCATGAGCAACGATATTGGGCAATTCGCATTCGGTGATACAACACTGACCAAAGTGTTCGTTGGAGGGTTGGCATGGGAGACTCCGGAGTTGGCCATGAGAGAGCACTTTGAAAAGTACGGTGAGATCTTGGAAGCTGTGATTATCTCCGATAAATTCACCGGTAGATCCAAAGGCTATGGCTTTGTAAGTCTTCTCTTGCAGCTGGAATGAGAACTAAAAAATGTCAAGTCTTTTTAGGTTTGTGAGTTTGTTCTATGTTTGTGTTCGTTCATAGGTAACGTTTAAATATCCTGAAGCTGCAAAGAAAGCTTGTGATGATCCGAATCCGATCATCAATGGCCGTCGCGCCAACTGCAACCTGGCGTCCCTCGGTGCTCGCCGCCCGATGGGGTCTGCAAACACCACTCCTCCTCGACAAGGTATCATTTCTTCATTTCAAGTTCTTAACTTTGAAACTTCATCTTAATCTGGGCACTCATCAGCTTGATCGTGTCGATCGGTTTCCATTTGAAAAGATGAATCGGTTTTGGTGGATACTGATATGACACGCAAGTGAGTTGGTCTGATGTGTTCTGAACTAATTGTGACATTGTTCATGTAACATCAGCCATCGGACCAAGGTCTTTTCTAAAAGCTCCGGCGAATCATTTGCAGTGGTACTACACGGCGGGGCCGCCGTTTCACCACCAGCACCACCAAGCTGTTCCTGTTTATGGGTATATTGCTCGTTTTCCATATCTTCATCTCTCGGATTAACGATTTGCTTCCACTTTGCTCTAAAGCTGCTTTCTGTTTTGATGTATGTCTTCTTTGGCTTAGGTATTCTCCAACCTACATTGCCACTAGCATGAGTTACAATCAAGTAAGTTATTCCATTCACAATCTACCCTAACTCAAAAAATTAATTAAAGTTAATAAAATAATAAAAATTTAAATTTAAATCAAATTTCTTCTAAAATTGAAAATTTGTCTTAATTCGAGTTTTAATTTTGTTTAAATCAAACTTTATTTATAAATTATAAATTGAAATATCTCGAATTTAAAGTTCTGACTTCGAATTAGAAATTTAATTTTAATCAAATCCAATCTTATTTATAAATTTAAATCAAGTTGAGTCGAGTTAGTACGAGTCTGAATTTTCTTTCCAATATCTTTATTAATTAGAAACTAAAACTTAAGAAAATTAAAATATAAGAATATAAATTTAGGTTTGATGGTCTTGGTTTCGAAGTTTTGACATGAATTTAAATTTCAATTTGATCAAATCTAGTCAGATTGAGTTGGTATAAATTTGATTTTTTTATCAAAATCATCTTAAATATTATTTTTAATTAGAATAAACCAAAATCCAATTCAAGTCAATATAAATTAAATCCGATATTCCAATTTATATTCAAATTTGTCCAAATCGGGTCGGGTTAAATTGTTACGGGTCTAAGTTTTCTTCCCAAGACTACTTTATTTATGTTTATTAATCAAGAAAAAAAAAGTTAAGACACAAACAAATCTGACTTGTAACGGTGGACAGAGGCTGAGCTATACAGGAGGGTCGTACATGAACGGGCATGTCCCTCAGGTTCCAGGGCAACATATTGTGGGTGCTAGTCCATTGATGCCAATGTGCCCATTTTTTCACTTCCATCAATCACAGGCAATGGGTCTACCTGCACACATCTTCCCATCATCGACGACAGCATCAGGTTATGTCCCACTCATGATGTCCAAATCTTCATCAACGGCTCCTAATTCAGGTACTTGGTACACTCGCATTGTGTGATCGTAGCCTAAGTTTACTTCAAATGGTAACGTGGGCACAGAGTGTGACAACAAACAATGAATCATTGTGTCACGTGACTTGGGGATTGAGTGCTGTGTTGGGATCCCACGTGACATAGGAAGATCCAAAATGCTTTATAATCAAGTAAATCAAAAAAGATTTACCTTCCCATTTACCAAACTCTAAGATTAAATTAATTAGGTCACTATTATTAGTAATTATTTTCATTAAAATTCATTTTATAATTTTTTAATTATTTATAATAATAATTACTACAAACTTTTTCACTACCGATTTTCAAAATTTATAAAAGTTTAAAAATATGTCGTCTTATTTTTTAACTTGTAAAAAGATTATTTTAAATATAATAATTTCTTAATATTCATATTAAATAATACTCTTATCATCTTAAATTATTAAAATTTGTTTAATATTTTAATTTTAAATAACAAATAGCATAATTTTTATTTAAATAATTTAATAAATTCTTAACAAAAGTTTTTCTTTTTTTGATTTTATATCAAAATATATTTTTTGCATAATTTAAAATGATACATATATATTTTAAAATAAATAAAACATGTATTGTTGATAAATTAAATTATTTATGTATTATGTGATATTTAATTACATGATAGTTTTTATTAAAAACTTGGAAATTTACTTTTTAAAAATGTTACTTTTATAATTTGTTTTTAAGAAGTTTAAATAATAATATTAAAAAATGAATAAAACACAAGTGAATTCTATATCTTTTAACCAATAAAGAAATTGTTTTTTTTCTATTGTTATTTGACTTAATAGTTCATTGATATTATAAATACAAAGTGCTTGGTTGTGGAATAGGTGCAATTGTCAAATGAGAAGAAAGCTTGTTGGCTAGAGGAGGGCTTGACCAGGCAATAACCAGTAAGGTGGAGGAGAAAGGTGCTCATTATTGTTCTTATCTTGTTACATCATTGTATTGAGCTTTGTTCTTCAATCTTTATCTTATTTCTCTTACAATTTGAGTGACTAG
>JAOTIZ010000003.1:33620840-33637411 GCA_027123425.1 Erythroxylum panamense | reverse complement strand
CGATCCAAACTCATCTCTGCAATTTCTCAACCAACAATGTCTGCTTCGAAAGCTCTTCTCTTCTTCTTTACCACAACCCTTATTCTCTTCACTTTCTTCTATGTCACCCCTCTGTCTCACTTCCGTTCACCAATCCTTCAGAAACTGGTTCTTTCCATGTTGTTCGACCAGCAGGATGACCAACTCTACCCTCTTGCTCCTACATTGATCACTCAAGATATAGATGATCAACCTGTTGTTCCCAGGGTTGAGGATAGCTTCCCCGAAGAGGTTGGAGAACACAAGTCGAGAGTGGTGGTGTTTGATGACATGATACCACTGGAGTGGCCGGAGGTTGACGAGAAGGACGTGGTGGTGCTCAGTGCTCTCAACTTTAGCAATTTCGTTGACGGACATCAGTTTGTTCTGGTGAATTTCTACGCACCATGGTGCAACTGGAGTCAGCAACTGGCGCCGGAATACGCCGCCGCCGCCACCATGTTAAAGGGCGAGGCTGTTCTTGCAAAAGTTGATAACTGGGAGACAGGGTTGAGAATGAGATACAGTGTTGAGGAATATCCGACTATATATCTATTTGTTGGTGGTTCTCAAGGTCAAAGAGTTTCTTATACAGAAACAAGGACCAGGTTAGAAACGTAACAGATGCTTCATTGTTCTTTGTTCTTTATGTGATCCATAGCTGGCAACTCAAATTCATGGTTTCCTGAAACCTGGCAGGGAAGCTATTACAACTTGGGTGAAGCAGAGAATCTATCCAACAGTTCAAAACATAACAGCACCAGAGGAAGTTAACTGTATATTGTCTTCTAAATCCATGGTTGCTGTGGGATTTCTCGATTCTTTTGAGGTACTTGATTAAGGAACTTGCTTATGTTTTAGTTTCTCATTATGCAACTTGATTGTCTAGTGATCATTATATTCTCTTCCACAGGATCTGGAGAGTGAGCAGCTAACTATGGCTTCCAAGCTGCACTTTGACGTTGATTTCTATCAAACTACTGATTCGAATGTTGCAAAGTTGTTCAATATTGATCCACAAGCCAAACTCCCTGCATTGATCATGCTTAACAAGGAGGGCGTAAATCATACTAGATTTATTTTTGGTTAGTTTCTCCTGCAGCACTTTCAAGCTTTAAAGGATTCAGCATTGACACTACATATCTAGCTTTAATGCCTCTAATCTTCTTGATTCTTACAGAGGGCCAGTTCACTGAATCAGCAATATCTGAATTCATATCAGAAAGCAAGCTTCCATCAATGATCACTTATTCAGATATGGAAGCACACTCCATATACCAAAACCCCATGAAAAAGGTAAAGACTAATTCTTGTTTTTAAGTTAGAAAATTCAGGAAGCTTCATAATGACAACAAACAGTTTCGTCACTTTCTTCACAGTTGTGGCTTTTTGCTCCTAGAGATTCACGTGAGGTGATATCTACATTCCAGGAAGCTGCAAAAGCTTTCAGAAAAAAGGTGATCAGAAATATTCACTTCTCTGTAGATGGTATCTTTAACTACTTCAAGCTTCTTCAGGTGTTATCATTTGATTTTCCTGAATCTGTACTTCGATTTCTTGTAGCTCCTATTCATCCATGTTGATTCTTGCTGTGGAGCTCGTAGAAAACAATTTGCATCTTATTTTGGCCTAACCGATGATTCACCTAGAGTGAGTACTCAACAAACAATTCTACTTCCTCCTTTATAACTATATTGTTCATTTCATTTCTATGATCTTATTAATGTAATATCTGCAATTTTGCAGGTCGTAGCTGAATATGTTACTGATAATATTATGAAAAGGTATATCTATCCTGAGAAATTGACCTTAACAAATATTAAGGTAACTACTTGACTATTTTCACTTCTCTTGTCAGTTTACAGGGTACTTTAACAGAATTTTACAACAAGAAAGATGGTATAAACAGAGAATTTATCTTGATTTGTTTTGTGTTCTGCAGTCACTTGCTGAGGAGTTTCTGAAAGCAGAAACTTTTAGCCAACTGCATATGAGACTGAAGATGGTCAATATGCTTCGAGCTTCTGCTAACTTTCCTGTTGAAGAGGACATTGGTCAAAGACCAACTGGAGAGCAATCGATTTTTAACGAAAAGGGCAAAGCGGTAGTGTTGAGTCAGGGAAATTTTAGTGAGTTCATTAGCAAGAACAAGTATGTGATGGTGAACTTCTATGCCCCATGGTGCCAATGGAGCAAGCTTCTGGCACCTGAATATGAAGCTGCAGCTGCAATTCTCAATGGTGAAGCAGTTGTAGCCAAGGTTGATGCTGTTGCTGAAACCATGTTGGCCTACAAGTACAAAATTCAGGGTTATCCTACTCTCTTCTTCTTCGTAAATGGAGTCCACAAGGAAACATATTACTATGATAGAAGAAGGTATGCTTCTGTTTGCACTGTATCTCTTTTTCTATTTTGTTTGCAAGTTAGTACTATAATTGCAGACAGGATAAGACTGCAGCTATAACGGACAGGAAAACCGCCACGAGATGCCGGAAACTGCCAATGTCACACCTGCAATTCTAAAACTATCTCAGTTGTCATATTATTTGATTACTCCAGGTTTTGAGATGACTAAGGGCAATGAATGTAGTATGTGCAGATACGAACTATGCCAAATCAAAACTATCTGAAATACAGAAACTGAAGAAAATGAGTTGATACTGACATAATTTGTTAACATTGCAGAGACCAAATAGCTAAATGGGTACTGCGGAAAATTGAAGAGGATCGTCCTACAGCCACAATGAAGACAGAGGAAGTTGCAGATTTGATGTTCGTCGAGTTATCCTTGAAGTGGATTCCCCGGAGGTTATCAATATCCTCTTCACTTCCAGCTTACCTTCAACTGACTATTCTTTTTTGGTGGCAGGTATACGGGAATTGTTAGGTCGCGATTGGAAATTGCAGTTCAAGCACATATATAGGGAAGGCAATCAGAGTGCAGACAGTCTTACTGCCCTAGCTGCTTACTCCAGCCCCGGGGTCCACATGCTCCAGGACGCTCCGTCGCTTGTTTTCGGCATTATGTCCTGTGATTCTCACGGCGTTTTGTATCGCCGATCTATCCCTGAATTTTTTTTCTTGTTTTCTTTTCCCTTGTAATCAAAAAAAGAATATCAAAAGTTAGTAATTTTGAACTATTCAATTGCTTTAAATTTGATTATTCAACTCATAGTTCAATTAAACCTAGTTGCTAGCGACATTTTAAAAATCGAATCGGAAGTTAAATCGGTAAGACTAAAAGTTTAGGGTTTAAAAGATTTAATCAGAATTAGATCAGTAATAAATTCAGTTAAAAATTGAATAAAATTAAAGAATTTAAAAAATGATTGAACAACACTATTCTTATCTAAACTAAAAAGTTTAAAGTTTAATTAAAAAAGAGTATGTTAAATAAAAATTAATCAATTTATTTTAAGTTATAAAAACTGATTATTATATAAAAACTGACTAATTGATTAATAAATTAATCATTTTTTAACAACAAAGATTATTAAAGTAAATCAAAACGAAAAGTTAACTAGTTCAAGGTTTTTACAATTCATTTTTTAAAACATTAGTTTTTAATTATGAAAATTTATATTGTGATGAGCATTTAAAAAGTGGTGTTTTAATTTAGGATCAATTGTAGACTATATATAAAGAAAGTTAATCAAAATGTCAAATAATAAATAAAACTTTTGTTTAAAAATATATAAATAAAAAACAAAAAATTAACTACAAAAATCAATTAACTTGTATTTTTACTTGTGAAAATGAAAAAAAGACCTTAACAAAAATATAAATTTCTTTAAAATCCTTTTACTAACAGTAAAAATTAGCATATTTTATACTTTAAATTATTTAAAAATAAAATTTTTTATTTAAGAAAATATGATTAATTGTATTAATACTAAAAATTTTATCACTTTTTAATTAGGAAATCATCCTATTTTTTTTATAAAAATAAAAATAAAACCTAATAAAAATATGAAATTTGATCAAATGACTTTGGTTTAGTATATACTTTTCTTTGGTTTTATTGTTTTAATAAGAAAAATAATAATAAATAATAACTTCATTTATGAGTTAACGATTGTAGGGCTAATATAGTCATTCGTCATAACAACAACATATAGAATTGTACGAGAGATGGCAATGAATTTCTGAACAAGTTCGAATCATCACCACATCGCTTCGCTTCAGGTGAGTGCTCTCTCCATTTTCTTACCATTTGCTTCTTTGTATTCTATGCCTTCTTCAAATCATGTGTTTGATGTCGTGATTTCTGCATGGATCTCTCTGAATGATGAATCGCGCAAGTTTTTTCTTGATACCGTATTCTCAAAGTCCTCGATAGCATACATCACCTATTCTGGTGAATAAAGATCTAATTTTGAAGGGAAATTTTCAAACTTTTGGTGTCAAATCTTAGTGGGTAATTCTGGATTTGGTCATTTATGAAATCCGCTGTTGTATATATAATATGGCCACTGATCTTTCGGATATGGGATCCATGGGATCAGTGGGATAAACCCTTAAGAAAAGGCTGTCACGATTTTGTACTTGGTTATTTAATTTTTCTGAGGGAGCCCTTGTGCTATGTTTCCTTATAATCAAAGTTCTGGTTTTTTTTTCCTTCATTTTTTATTGCGATTTGCTTATTGTAAGGGATAATGATTCAGTTTTATAGTTCTTAACTTTATCTTGTAGAATTTGGGGATTTTTATCTGGTGATCCTGTTTGTTTCTGTTTATACTGTGTGGGAATTGTACTGCCTGACTCTAATTGTTTTTTCTGCCGGAATTGCTTACTGTAAGGGCTAGTGATTCAGTTTTATAGTTCTTAAATTACTTTCTCTTGTAGAATTTGGGGATTTTGATCTGTTGATCCTTTGTGTTTCTTTTGATACTGTGTTGGAATTGAACTGCCTGACTCTAATTGTTATTTCTGCTGGTAGTTCAGGTGACAGCTTTATCTTATAATGTGAAAGCGTTTACCCATGTCTGCACTAGATTTTCTGCTGAACTTCTTACTTTACTCTTGTTTGGTTATAGCCATGCCAAATTGATTGGTTGCCATAGTTTTGGCTTTCCTGATTTTGAACATCAATCATTTCTGATTCACTCTGGTAATAAAGTGGGGAGATTAGTGACATGCAATTGATCTGACTCCTGAATTGTAGATTGACAATAAAAAGGTTGCTGAATTGTGAATTCCATGCTATGAAATTGTATCCCCAACATGTCAATTGTCTAGTTGATATAATGTGCTCTTAACTGTCCGAAAATGGAAATTGTTTCCTGGATGTACTATCTCTGGAAATGCATGATTTGTATTGCCACCAGAATACTTGTATTGTTGTATTGTTCTAGTACTCGTCTACTCAACACCAACTATTATTTGAGTTGCTGCTTGTTCTTCAGAATAGCTTTGACAGATACAGGAAAATGGAAGCTAACAGGGGTCAGAATGGGATTCAACTCTTGCTAGCTGCAGAACAAGAAGCTCAGCATATCGTCAATGCTGCCAGAAGTGGTAAGCCCTATCGTTTTCTATTCATTTTATTGTTTACAACCACATTCATTATCTTATTCTCTCTAATAATTTTACCATCCTTATGTGATTAATTCCTAGTCGCCCCACCTCCCAAAAATATAAGGTTGCTTCTCTAAGGTCCTTCATACCTTGTACCAGGAACAAGACTAAGTGATTGTGATGCTTTGTAGGCTTTTCTTTTTTCAGTGAAAGTACGGAACATTACTCTTTATATGAAAATTTGATTGTACAATGATCATTATATCTGCTAGCTGTGTATAACTGAATTGAAAGAAAGTGTCTGTGATAGAAGATTATCTGTTATCTTGGTATTTACTTCTGCTCTTTATATTCAGCAAAATTGGCTAGATTAAAGCAAGCCAAAGAAGAAGCTGAGAAGGAGGCTGCCGAATTTCGTGCTCATATGGAAGCTGAATTTCAAAAAAAGCTTGCAGAGGTAAGATACACTGCAAAATGTTTTACCATCCACAAATTAACCTACAATGTATTTTGTCAAATGTAGATATGAAGTTACTTGGTAAGTTTCATTTACTTAATAATACATCAGGGATCTAGACCATATCTGCTTGCTGCTTGAGCAATCATTTTGTTGTTTCTTGTAGTCTCGTTCAAAATTCAAATTTAATTATTATTAAATTCTCAAATGTTGTTTAAACTTTGAATTAGAGAACTTAATATTTCATCAACATTACATTACTACACACCATCTAACCAGTAAATACTGACGTAACATGAAACAGAGGAGTGGGGACTCTGGTGCCAACGTGAAGCGCCTGGAGCAAGAAACAGATGCTAAGATCCATCACCTGAAAAATGAAGCCTCAAAAATATCACAAGACGTGGTGCAAATGCTTCTGAAGCATGTGACCTCTGTGAAGAACTAAGGGTATTTACTTGCCTGATAGGCTATGTGTTAAGAGTAATATCATTTGCTTGTATGCTTCTCAACTTAAAAATGCTGGAGCTACGGCTTGGCATGGATGCATCTACTGTTAGTTGTCTCATTTTTTGTTTGACTGTGGATTTCTACAAAATAAATGCGGATTCCGAGGAAATCCATTCCCAAGAAAAGAAGTTTAGATAATGTAATGATAGGATCATGACAAAGACCAAATCAACTATGAAGGATCATGACAGGAGTCTAGTAATCCATATGCAGTAAAGTGTTTTGATGTTTTTGTCCAAATCCTCCACTGCCTGTGAATCCTAGTTCATACCTTCTCATACTGTGTAGGAGCCTGTGAGATTGTGGACCTTAGTTTTAATGTCTGAACATGTTCCTGTCATGTGTAGGGACTGAAAAGTTCGAGTTTTGTCTTGAATCAGGATAATGCCATTATAGTCCATGTATTCCTGGAATCTATCTCCAAGAGTTTTCGCTGTCAAGTAAGGAATAGTCTGTTTCTATTCCTTTCTTTGTTTCCCTGAACTCATGACATTATTACCATAAAAATGCAGGAATTGACTTCAAATCCCAAAATTATATTAACATGTTAATGTCAGGTAGGGTTTTCAATGGGTCGGTTCGAGTCTGATTCGAAAATTTAATTTGATTGCACTCGTAATAAATAAATCAAAAGATAAAATGATATTATCTTAAATTATATTTAACAAAAACAGTATTGATTTAAAACTTTTAGTTACTGAGTTAATTATGATCTATATATATAATATAACTTACATATTTTAAATAAATCATACCATATTAACATTTGTCAATTTAAGGTATTTATATCGAAAAATTTTAATTAAAAAATAAAAAGCGACGTTAATTTTGATAAAATAATGTTCATTTTTACAAATAATATCATTTTTTTATAGTTGTCGAGCCTCGAGACAAGTTAGGGCCTGGATAGTCAGAGCCCAAGCGTGACATGACGAACCAGGCCCAAATGTCATCCCAAGAGATTAGTTGAAGGATATGGACAATTAGGAAACAAAGTCATCACCTTAATTAGTGGAGGAAATGTTCTCCAATATCATTCACTACAATGTTTACTTCCTAAACAAAATGAATTATGGACATAAGCTAATTACACTCCTTCATATTGTTGAAAATGTCCTATT
Organism: Erythroxylum panamense; assembly: GCA_027123425.1. Taxonomy (NCBI): domain Eukaryota; kingdom Viridiplantae; phylum Streptophyta; class Magnoliopsida; order Malpighiales; family Erythroxylaceae; genus Erythroxylum; species Erythroxylum panamense. Next base: position 33,629,788 of record JAOTIZ010000003.1, on the reverse strand, counting down.
GAAAGTGAATAATAACAACTATTTGAAAGATATAGGCCATTCAACTCCACAAAAATCTTGAAAACACAACTTACTTTTTCATATAATTATATTATTTTTCACAATACACAATTACTATTTTTCATTTACATATTAAATAAAAATTTATATTAAAATATTTTTATTATTAATATAAATTATTTAATTTATAAATTATTAAAATAATTTTTAATATCATATTTATTTGATATTGACTCTTATCCTCTCTTTTTTCCTTCTAATTTGTGTGTAATTGCTTTCATACGTTACATCCTATCAACTTCAAGCTATTTTATTCAGTTTCATCTTCAATATATAATTAAGAAAGGGTCTAGACATCCACCGTTTTTAAAAAATATATTAATTCCATGTTATAGGTTAAGAATTCACATCGAAATTTATAAATAATAAATTAGTTAAATATTTTATTTAACTTAAATTTATGAGTTTGTCAAATAAATTATAAAAATAAAATATTTGAAACCCATTATTTGTTAATTTTTAAAATTTAAATTAAAACTATAAATTACATATATTGGATAATTTATTTAGTGACTTAAGAACTAATTTACCGTCAATTTTTTAAAAATTAATTTAATAACAATTTTTAATTTTTTTACAAATTAAATTTTAAAAAATAATTTTATTTTATAATATTTTAATTAGATTACATGAGTTTTTAAACCAAATTATCACTTAATTATCCTGATTATAGTTTGTGTCCCCTAATTAGAAATAGACCACTCACAGGTCATCCATCCTCTGATTGGTGCGTCTCCATTGTTTTACGGGCCCCACCGTAGAATAGTAAACCGAAAATCATATTTCTAACTTCCAATCAGGACCGTTGGTCACGGATAAACAATAAGAACGAATCATGACCGTTGGATTAAACTCCACGTAAGTGTTCTCTGTAAATAGTCTGTTTGATAAAAATGGGTGAAATTAAAAATTAAGAAAAGAAAAAAACAGAAGAGAGAGTTGTAATGATGACGTGGCAGATAGAGAGAGAATGAGCGTGTTTGTGATGTTCTGTTCTTAAAAAGGCCGATGTAAACATACATGCTCTGCAACAACTGCTCTGTGCGGTCTTGGTTTGTGTTTTGCGTTTATGGTACAGAGTTGGTTAAACTTAAATCCTCTTTTTTTGTTTTCTCAAGACCTATGTTTGTGAATCCTTAATTAGTTCTCCTCTGATTCTGCCAAAAAAAAAAACAGATTACAATTCATATAGAACAACACATGAAACACCCCAGATAGAGAGAGAACTAGAAACAGAGTTTATATATAGAGAGGAGGACATAGGACACGATTGGTCACAAGGGTCTTTGAAAGATTTTGCTTCTTCTTCTTCTTCATCTTGTTCTTTCGTGCTTTCTTGTCTGTTCTTGCTAAGGTTTTAGGATTGCTTGTAAAATTACCAGGCTTGAAGGGATTAGTTCGTTGAGATATGTGTTTGTGTTTGTGTGTTCTGTAAGGGGAGTCGAGCAAGAGCAAGAACTAAATGGGCGTGAATGTTAAGGTAGACTACTTGTTGCCATTTAAGACAAGCAACCCACCGATAGATTCGAGAACTGTTGTTGTTTGAGGATTTCTTTTGGCCGAGGTTTGTAAGAGTTTATGCGAAAGAACCATTCTTGGATTTAGAAGGTTGGTTTTTGTTTTTGTTTTTGTTTTTTCTGGGAAATGGAGTGCAACCCATCCTCAGAAATGCAAGAACCGAGCATTGATACGGATAAGCTTAGCTACGAAATCTTCTCAATCCTTGAAAGCAAGTTCCTTTTTGGGTACGACGATCAGAAACTATGGGTTACGAAGCAAGTTGCTCCGGCTAACAATGAACAGAAGCCAGAGGATTTGATCACAGGTACCAACGGCGTCGTCTCCTTGACCAAGAACCAGCGAGGCAAAATCTGCATATTGTCAATCGATGGAGGAGGCATGAGAGGTATTCTACCTGGGAAAGCATTGGCATATCTAGAACAAGCGTTGAAAACAAAGTCCGGCAACCCTGACGCCAAAATCGCCGACTTTTTCGACGTTGCTGCCGGAACCGGAGTCGGCGGCATCTTCACGGCCATGCTATTTGGAACAAAAGACCATAACCGTCCGATTATGAAAGCTGATGACACGTGGAGGTTTCTCGCTGACCAGGGCAAAAGATTCTACAAGTCCGGTAACGGTAGAGGTGGTGCCGGCGGTGGCGGAGGTTTCAAGAGGCTGTTCAAAACCGGTTCGACCGGGGCCACCTCCGGTCTAGAAAAGGTCATGAAAGAGACTTTCATCGATCAAGGTCGGAGCTTGACTCTCAAAGATACGTTAAAGCCGATTTTGATTCCATGTTACGATCTTTCAAGCACGGCGCCGTTTTTGTTCTCCAGAGCCGATGCGTTGGAGACGGACAGTTTCGATTTCCGGCTCTGGGAGGTTTGCAAGGGTACGTTGGCAGAACCGGGCTTGATCGAACCGGTCCAAATGAGGTCCGTCGACGGTCAAACAAGGTGTTTGGCGGTGGATGGTGGGTTGGCCATGAGTAACCCTACGGCGGCGGCAATAACGCACGTGTTGCACAACAAGCAGGAGTTCCCATTCGTGCGGGGAGTTGAAGATTTGTTGGTGTTGTCACTTGGAACAGGTCAGCTTCTTGAGGTGAGCTATGACTACGAACAGGTCAAAACGTGGAGGGCCAAGCACTGGGCTCGACCAGTGGCTCGAATTGCTGGTGATGGTTCGGCGGATTCAGTGGACCAAGCGGTGGCTATGGCGTTTGGTCAATGCAGGAGCAGTAACTACGTAAGAATACAGGTAATGTAACAAGTTTTTTTTTCCAATAAGTTTCGATATTAATTCCAGACAACTTGGTATGCATGAGACATAATTAGCCAGGCTGTTTGTTTTATGGGGAGTGTTCTGAGGCAATGTGTCTTTTTCAGACAAAGATAGGCAGATTGGTGGATGTAGATATCACAAGTTTAGATGTGCCCTTTTTAGGTTTATGCAATTCAGTGAATGCTCTGTTTTTAAACCTCTTCCAATGTAAGATTACGGGCGTGATTACGATAATTATAGACGATACGAGCGTAATTACAACAAATCATAGTAATGGTCCGGATTGCAGTGACAGATCATATTCTAAAACCTGGGTCTAATGAAGATTTACTGGGTTTGCATCTGCATGTACCTGCTTCTGCATTGGTCTTGAGTTAAACTTACTATCTTTAGTGTCAAATCTCTGTCTCTCCTTAAACAATAGGCTTTTCCTTAGTTTTTTTAAGATACAAGTAAATTAGTATCTACGGAGATGGATGTGGAAAATGAGTGGTCATAAAGCATTACTCAATTTTCACAATTACATAGTAGTTTTACCCTAACTAAAGCTTTGGTGCTATTACTCTTACACTAGGCATTTTCACTAAGGTAGCATAAAACATGAGTTCCTATGATCCCTTCTTTAAATGAAAAGGGGGTAAGAGTGATTGAATCCGAGCTCGATTATTTCCTAACAATTGCCGTACTTCACAAGTAATATTAATTTGTTGACCGTATCTCTTTCACAGTTTATTTTAGAATAAAATGTTCGAAAATTTGCTTCTTAGGTGTCATAACTTGCATTCTTTCTCTTATGTATGTATTCATTGGTTCTTTTTTTGCTTTCATTTAGGATAATTGGTTGATTGGATCTGCTTAAGACTCTAATTACCTTGTGTGTGTGTGACAGGCAAATGGGTCCAGTTTAGGTGGGCGTGGACCAAATGTGGACAATGACTCCAGTCCAGACAATGTGAAGATGTTGATTGGAATAGCTGAGGAAATGTTGAAGCAGAAAAATGTAGAGTCTGTTCTTTTTGGGGGCAAAAGGATTGGAGAACAGAGCAATTCTGAGAAACTTGATTGGTTTGCAACTGAACTTGTGCTTGAGCATCAGAGGAGGAGTAGCAGAGTTGCTCCCACTGTAGCCTTCAAGCAAGCTCCTTCAAAACCCACCTAGGACTATTTTAATAACATTCTTTTAAAAAGAGGTATGTTCCACTTTCTGTTTCATTACTTAATTCACTCTAAATGCCATCTTTAGTAGAAGCAATCAAGTTGGGAACGCTTTTGTTATAATATGTGGGGAAGTTTTGATGTCTTGAACTTATAAACCCTAAAAGCTTAAACCCTAAAAAATGTTTGCCTTGCTGGGAGTATCAAGAAACATTGGTATCTCTTAAAGACATAATGATTTGGAGTGACCCAGTTGATGATTAGCCTTTTAGATAATGGGTTGCTTCTTGTCATTTGAACAAACACATTTAGCTCACTACTCTCTAGCTAAGGCTATTTGCTCTTTTGGTCTTAAACTTTTCATCAAAATTACCATTAACCAAGTAATTGTGTGATTTAGTGTGCCATATAGGCTCTCATTGATCTTTGAATGACATGCCAGAGGGAAGATAAAGGAAGATATCTCTAATAATGTCGGTCTACCGACATTGAGATATCTTTACTAATCTACAGAACAATAACAATAACAACAGTAACAAAAAACCCTTTTCTCTTGATCATCTCCAATATGCAATCAAATCATTATTAAGGTCTCATATCAATAGTACCCAAAAGTTACTGGTTTCCTTGTGATCATACATACTTTGGTTGTTTCACTTTTTTGAACACTAGGCCTTTGGTCATTTCTGTCTTCCCTTTTTCATTTCTGACTTTGATTTATGACTTTCCGTTTGGTTGGCACCTAGCACACGTAGCAGGAATCTATCCATGCGTTTGTGTAGTACTCTAATGTCTTATTCTCTTATTCATGTAAATGTTGGAGTGCTACAAAGGTACAGACATGCAGTCCTTAGCCCCATCACACGTTGAGGGCCAAGAAGACGAAGTATTTGCTTTGATTCTTGTGTGGTTCTTAGTTCTTACCGTCTTCTATAATTTAATGTTAGCTTTCCAGGTGTTGGGCATATGATGAATAGACATGAACAAAAAAAGGAAGTATCTGGGCATCTACAGAAACATGAGCTAACATTTGAATGCTCTTTTTTCAATAATCCAAAGATTATAAAAGTGATTAATCTCTAAGTGTTTCTTAAAAAGAAAGACAAGCGAAAAAAAACATTCTTTTGATGTTATGTTCCCGTTCTTTCCCTTATCAGAAACAACCTCTCTATTAAATGAAGGTAAGGTTATGTATCATTGAATCTTTCCCGGCCCAGTGGATATTGCTGTTGTTGTTCTCGTTCTTGTCTTGTTTTGATATATTCTTTTTTCGTCCAATTCTGATGATAAGTTCTTATGGGAAATGCAGGTAAAACATATATTTATGTGTAACATAAGCAAAGAGAACGGAGGAAGGAATGTGTGAGTAAGAGTAGCTTTTACTTCTGAAAGTGAAGAGAAGCAGCAGAGGAAGATGGTTTCAATGAAAAGGACAAAGTTAAAGTAAATATGCATGTAAGCTAGAAGATCTTAGTGGGATACTTTGCCTGCCAGACGACAGGCATAGTGGTGTCCACTCCAACTATATCTCCAAGGCCATGAAACCAAGAAACAAAGAAAGAAAAACAAAATAATCATCATATGCTAATGTTTTGATGCTTGTTAAGGTTTTAGGCTGAAAAAATAATAATTTTTTTTCTCCTCCTCTTTTAATGAAAAAAGATTGTTGTCTTTTTCATCTTCTCAAATTTAGACTCTTTGTATGAAAAAACCTCAGAAGAATAACTTTATTTCTTTGGTTGGTCTCATGTTTCTCATCTTCTTTATATAGTTAAGGTGATTATTTCTTTGTTACTAGAAAATTACAGGTTTGAATTATGAAAATAAACTCTTTGTAAAATGCAAAAAAAAAAAGTTACGTATATCATCTTTTTAGTTAGAAATTTGGGTGATTCGTGAAAAAAGATTGTAAAATGAAAATTATTAAAGTCAAAATTGAGAGGAATGTATAAACTAATGCTTCTATAGATTCGATCATGGTTTACAATTATAGCTTCCTTCCCGAAGAAGCAATGTCACTTGGTTATTATTAAATCGACTACAATCTTTTTATGTCCGTGAGGATCTCACCAAAGCACCTTCTACTTTTAATAGGCCGTGAATTATATCATAATCATTCTTAATAAGTCCATAATAAGTTATTCTATTTTTTTATCGAGTATGGGTAGAGATCAAAGGTCTTGAGCAATCAATCCGACAGAACAACTTAAAAGATAAAGAAGTATTTTTAATTCCAACCAGCCTTATGTATTGGAATTGTTATTGTTGTTTATATAAATATTGCATAAGTTCATATTTGGACTCTTCTGTTTAGAGCTTATATGAATGTATGGAATATGTTCAAGATGTTATCATGATTGTTTAGAAGCTAGGAAATTTGATAAAGTCTTTGCAAATAAGAGGGAGTGGTAGTAGATGGGTTTGTGATGTTTGATTTATATCGAAACAAAATTAAAAAATTTTGGTTTATTAAAAAATGATAAATTAAGTAGAATAGTTAAATTCAGTTTAATTAAACTTACAATTGAGTTTCAATAACTAAAAATTAAGAGTTGAGTATAAATTATAAGTTTAATATTTTTGTAATTTAATTAATTATAATAATTTAATAAATCTTGTACACTTCAAAATTAATTAATAAGGTGAATTAGTCTCCAATTAAACTATTTAAACCTAATTGATTAGTTCATACAATATGATCATTTCGAGACTTTCCAAGTGGAATAAGCTCACGCCTTTGTATTGATTGCAATCATTGAAAAGAGAAAAAAAGCAAACAAATGAATATAAAAGAAACTGCTAAAGAGTAAAGGTTGTCTTAGAATTCAATCTAATTAAAAACTTTAGTTTATTTAAAAATGATAGATTAGTTTGAAATTAACTCAATTTAAAGTTATCAAGTTAAATTCAATTTAGTTGATTCTAAATTTGAATTTTAATATCTAAATTCAATCAGATATAGACTCGAACTTATATTATAAATTTAATTGATCTCAAAATTAGCTATTTAAACCTATTATTACTTACTATTCTTAAATCATTTGGAAATACTAGAGATTGATTAGTTCATGCAATGTGATCTTTAGAAGACTTTCTAAGTGGAATATGCTCATGCCTTTCAACCATTGGAAAGGGAAGAAAGCAAACAAATGAATAAAAAAGAAAACTGAGTAAAGACATCTTGAAATTCAATCCAAAGGCATAGTACTCTATTTTCTTTATACTAATTGAACCAAAGCAAAGAGGAGGCTTCTTCCAAGCTCTAATAGCCTCTCACACTTTTCAAGGTTCATTTGGAATAAACAAATTAATTAGAAATCAACTAAATCAATTAACTAGAAAGCTCCAAGACTTAGCAAATAGTATATTCAATCCTTGATAGAATCTTTCCCACCCAAATTGGCCTCATTTGTTGTCTTCTAAGTAAAGCTTAAAATAAAGTGATGCATTGATGCCACAAAGTCTTGATGATTGAAAGAAGAAAACCCTTGTCTTATATTAATAAAATGAGAACAATTACATGATTAATAATTTTTAATTTTTAATGATCGTTATTTTTAAATTAAATTTTTTATTTTAAAAATGTTTTTTTAGCTTTTAATATAACCATCTATATTTACTAATTCTATAACTTTTTTTCTAATAAAAGATGCATATTTTTACCTCTAACCCATCTTATTTAAATAAGATCAATTACATGGCACCAATTGTTGATAATTTATTATTATTATTATATAAAATTTAATCTAGCAAAGTTATAAATAATACTAGTAAATATTTATAATTAATGAAATATAATCAATTACATGATTAACTATTATGATATTTTTAATAAATAAGGGTGAGTCTTCATATTCAAGTTACAAAAACAAACTCTTTGTAAAAATACAAAAAAAAATGCTACGTATATTATAACTTTCCCTTTGCAAGAAACTATGTGTACTAGGTACGTTGATTTTATTTTTTATAATAATTATTTTAAAAATTAACTATTTGTAAGTAATAAAATAGAATCAATTATATGTGCAAGAATTATTTACTAACATAAATAGTAATAATAACAATCAATACCTACTAATTATGAAAATATGCTTTTTTTTAACCTCTAACTTCTCTGTCTACTTTTGAAATTTGGCATATTGATCAATAAAACAAGAAAGCAACCCATTCCCCATATTAATAACATGACTAGCAACTAATAATTTTTAGTGATTATTATCATTATTATTATAAAATAAACAAGTTTTATTTTTAAAATTATAATTTTCTATTCGCTAATTATATAATATGTATTATTTATTATTATTATTATTATTTAATATGTATGAGCAAATGTCCATTTTTTTCACGTAAGTGTATTAGAAATAGTTTCTCTAGCAATTAAGAGTAAGGTTATATATTATTGGACTTATTTAAATCTCACATGTTAGCTAAACTTGGTTGATGGTATATAGAGATGTCAATATCCTGAGTCGGCCTGTGACCCGATCATGAGTTGATTGACTTACCATATGTTTTTTTTAAACTTTAAAAATGATGTTTTTTTAATTGTTCACGAGGCGTTTTAGAAGGATCCTAACTATAAGAAGACATCTTTAACTCATTTACATACAGACTAATCATCACTCCAGCCAGATAGGTCCCTTGTGAAAGGCAAAACTCTAGCTCCAAATTTTAAATAGTTACATGCACGAAAAAAGTTTGAACTCACGATCTTACTTAATTTATGGTCGGTCCAATTAGCCTGATTTTAGCTGGTTAAAATTGACTCGTCTAAGTCAAACCCTTTTTGACATTCTTAATAATATATATCTTTTTTTCTAACAAAATATGCTTAATTTTTACTTCTAACTCTTTCTAGAAAAATGGTATCTTGAGAGCAACAAAAGTGCAAACGGTTAATAATCTGTAGCACCATAGGAACATGACAACGAACTTGTCCAAAG
>JAOTIZ010000003.1:33575516-33589831 GCA_027123425.1 Erythroxylum panamense | reverse complement strand
TTCAACTTAGATTACATCTCCTTTAGCACTGCACCAGTAAATTGTTCATAATGTTTTATTATCTAATATTTGTTAAAATCTAGCTGAAAAAATTTAGATTAATATGATTTGGATCAATTATGTTGCTGATTTGAGTGCCTTTTAGAAAATATTAATTCTTTCTTCCATCATGAATTATTCAGAAGATAGTCATTGAAAAATTAAGGACTTTAATGCATAAAGCTCCTCACTTTATGAGAGTCGATAAAAGGACATTAATTGTGCATAAAGCTCCTCACTTTATGAGAGTCGATAAAAGGACATTAATTGTGCGTAAACTTCTCTTTATACTTTTACAAAGAGTCTATTTTTATGATTCGAATACATAACTTTTCAATTATAAATGAGTAATCTTACCGACTACTCCAAAGTTTCGGCGAATTATTCAGAAGACAAATTATCAAAATGCAAATTTGAGAATGAAAAGACGAGTGAAACCCTAGCTTTGTGCATAAAACCCTAAATTAGCGGACGATTGTATCAATCGTATATCATGTCAAGACTAGTAAGAGATTAATAATCATCACTGAAAAAAAAAAGTTCCACTTATAAGTTGTCTTTGCTAGTGGATGAGTTGACAAGACTCTGTCTCGTCTCATTTCTTTGTACTTAAGGTTTCTTTGTTCTCAACTTGTTTTTTTGACCTATATGCTTCGCCTTCCAAAATGAAGTCGACAGCACTGTTCTTGTCATACGAAAATTTCCAATCCTATTTTTTGTCAGATTCCCACAGATAATTGTTGTCATATATATTATGTCCTCTTGATACAATAGTTTGTGAAATCACAAACAATATAATTACAAACAAATTGAATAATACAATATGGTTGGGTCGGTCATGCTAGGTCCGAACTTAATAAAAATTACTCATGAACCCATTGGTCCATCCCGTAACGATCGGCCTAATTCCTATTGACTATGATAGGCCCACACCCGAGTCCACGTATCCACAGCCCACTCGCAGGTGGAAGTCTTCCATGTATACGTAAAGACTTAAACCTAGTAACCATCCCATATATAAGGTATAGTTCCGCCATGATACGGGTATGTGATCAGAACCCTAGTTTCTATACTCACAGCTATCAAACCCTCTCCAAAAAGACTAACTTGAACGTTGGAGGGGCTATCGGGAAACAACCCCCGACAAGCCTTCGCTTATTTTGCAGGAACCTTTGTCAGAGACAATCAAGTTTATGGATCCAAACGACAATATGCAGCCTCGTCAGGATCTGGCTGAACCATAATATAATATAATTGTAATTATAATTATAATTCGTAACGTAAATATGAATTAAAAAATTATAACTCGTATTAGAGTCTTGTAAATATGAACAATCTCAAACTTGGGTCGAGTGTTAACAAATTTAACTAAGCAAATAGTAACACTCAAAGGGTTAGCAAGAAAAAAAAAGTATGTACTATGCATATATATGCTTGTTTCAGAAAAAACCAACACAAAAGTTAAAGCTCACGGACAAGAATTGATGACAAGAAATGTCATACGGGGAAACTAAAAAACAAATGAACTTAAAGAAACCCAAAAAAAAAAGAAAAAAAAAGAAAAACTCTTCAATTCGATCTATACACCAACAAATGATATACTTAACATTGTCTTCAAAATCGGACTAAAAATTAAATCGGTAAGATAAAATATTTAAAGTTTAAGATATTCAATTGATATAATATTGTTATAAAATCGGTTAAATATTGAAATTAAAGAATTTGAAATATGATTGAAGAAAATTATCTTTACATATCGAAAAATATAAATTTTAATTCAAAAAGAGACAATTAAATAAAAATTAATGGATTTATTTTAGTTTTTACAAAATGATTAGTTTTAGAAAATAGTCGATTAATTAATAAACTGATTGAATAAAGCTTATTAAACTAAATCAAACCCGAAAAGTTAAAAATCAAACTAAAATATTAATTAGTTCAAGATTTTCCTTATTAATTATTGGCTTGATACTTAAAAAACCAACTGTGACTCCACTTGGAATGCAACAAAACAGGTTGATGTGTGCATGCCTGTGATAAAACATATATATAAAAAGAAAAGAGTATTAAAGAAAGTGGTGAGAAGGTGAATTGATAGAGGAATCGATCTTCCTTCTGTGTCGATCTTCCTTCTGTGTCTTTGAAAAGGCTGCAAGATTAAGAAGGTGGTCGAATATGTTTTCATTATTGTATGTCGAAAATGGTAAACGATCCAAAAAGCAAAAAGGAAAGAGTGTTGAAAGATGTTTATTAAAATTGGAAAAAAATAAAAAAAATTAAATCTTTTATCGTGTATAGTGTTGGAAGCAACTAAGTGTGGGAATCATTGTGTCAGAGATTATACTTACGGGTATCTTCCACTCTGTTTGTATGCATCTAAGTGTCTCTCCTGTTTTGATATTCTACTGATCATCTTCATCTTTATCGTGATCCAACCCTAAGCAAACCCTTTTATGCTCTGTATCTATACATATATACGTATATTCTAATATACATGTGGTTCTGTCGAATTCTGGTGAGATTGAGCACTACTACTTGGATTCATGAGATTGGTTGATTCCGATTGAGAGATACCTGTAAAATAGTAAAGGCACGTCGGAGGTTGATTCCCGGTAGGCTCCTCCGAAGCTCAAATTAGTCTTTTTGAAAAGTTTTGGAGGCTAGTGAATAAAAAATAATAGGGTTCTTAAAAATCGTACCTTTCTCATGATGAGGTAATGATTTTATATATGAAAAGTACCTACTAGGTTTAGGTCTTCCCTTTCAAGTGGACAACTACCATTTATGAATGAGCCGTCTATGTTTGAACCTGAGCTTGGACCTAACACGACCGACCCAACCAAATGTATGATAGAACTCAGTTTCTTGGACTCAAGCAAGCTTGACAGGCCATTTTTGTAACCTTGCTCTTCTTCTATACGCCTCGAACTGCACACTCGATACAACACATTCACGCACGCACATATTCACAAACTCACCCACGACCCACATATTGTGATGATGAGAGCAGGCAGGTCTCAGACCTGTCATGTGCCTGCCAGCTGCCGCACTTCTTCTGATCTATTTCATCCTTAAAAAAAAAAAGTTTATAAACTTGAGAGCTCTTTACTTTAAAGTACTCTAATTAACATCTTAATTATTCTATAATCGTTATAATATTGTAATTATGGTTCGATCACTTATTTTAATTTATTATAATTTATTGAAAATTTTGAAATCTTAAAAAAATTCTAATCAATATTTTACTTAATTTATAAAGAACAATTGTTTCAATATTAAATCATGGTATAATTATTTTAACAAAATTTGAGCTTTTAAAAATATTTTAATTAACATTTTGCTTAATTTATACTCCCTCATATCTAAAATAAGCGTCGTTTTAGAGATATCTTAATTATTCAAAATAAGTGTCGTTCACAATTTTTCGTGCATGTTTATAATTTTATTTCCAAGATTACCTTTTAATTTCTTTCACATCCTAATTATACAGATTACATTTTCAAGACAATTCAACATGCAATTAAGAAGGGTATATCAAACATTTCACTAGCTTTCTTAATAAGTGTGCATCTCTCTAAAACAACACTTATTTTGAATATGAGAGAGTACAACTTAGGCATAGTAGATTTAATCATAATATTATAATAATAACAACTTAACAGAAGACTTGATTGGATTATACAACAAGAACTTCTTCATTACCAACCCTTTTGAAGTTAGGTTGTATAACGGCCAACCAAGTTCATCACACATATTCCAAGAGACCAGGAACTGAAGCTAGGTAAATTTATTTTAAAAAATACAAAATTTATATTACTTGTTCTGTATGTATATGGTAGGGATACTCATTACTCCTCGAGAAAAGCTAAGAAAAAAGAAAAGAAAAGAGACACGCATGTTATTATGTTAGAGATGTTGTACTCTTTCCCATACATTTTGTGTTATTCTTCTCTACTTTTGAGAAGCATTTAGTAGTTCTAGGTATAATCCCCGCCGTTTCTCTTAGTCAGCTCTTTTGTGTGTTCGAAACCCTACTTTGTTCTTGGCTCACATCAAAACACTGTAAGATCATGTGTACAAAGCGTGAAGAGTGGGTGCTGTGAATGTCGAAACCCTAGCTAGCTAGCTTTGTCTTGTAGTTTCGTAGGGATTTACATATACAGTAAATTAGTGTTTTAGAAAATAAAATTTTTGATTGCCCACGAGGTATCTTAGGAGGGTCCTAATTATGGAAAGACATCTTTAAGCCATCCACTCCCAGACTAATCCCCGCTCGAGCAGGGTAGATCTCTTGCGGGAAGTAAAGTTCTGGCTCAAAGTTTTAAACGACTGCATACATGAGGACGGTTTGAACCTGTGACCTCACTTAAGCCAGGAAAGCTCCTTACCAACTCACTTGCACCATGGGGGTTAGAAAATAAAGAAAAGTAATGAGAGTTTTAATTTTGATTTGATTTTAATTTAACTTATTATACTTTATAATTTTTAAAGTATAAAATTTACCAATTTTATATTAAATTTCAATTTAATTAAGACTTTTAATCGAGTTGAGATGAAATCAAGCTAATTTATCATACATTCTTAATGGTTTGAAACAATTAAGCATATTAAATGCCTCTTAATTAAGAAAAAAAGGATTACAAGTTTCTCCTGCATATCCTGAATTTTCAAAAATTAGTCATAATTTCATAAATGTGTTGATGAAAAAAGTTGAAACAAGCCGGTGATCAAGTCCCCTCATTTTGTTCAAGTTTTGAGGTTTTCAAAGAAAAGTGAAAGAAAAGCTGCTAGGTAAGACTCGGTTTGTGCTTTTGCAAGCAAGAGGGTAGGTTATTCAGAATGACTAGAAAAAGCATGACAATCAGAGTACTAGGACGTAGGGTTTCATTCAATTTTAAGGTCATTTTCTAAATTTAAAATAATACCTAATAAGATTCCTCTTGAAATGCGCAGATTCAATAATACAAAGATCTATATTTACATGGTGGAGATATTATTTAAGGATAGTATTGCTGGGTCAACTCACGAGTCTTTCGGATGTTTTCAATGAACCGATCTATGAGTCAGATTTAGGCCTAGAGCAATTCGACATTCAATTATTATAAATAAAACGATATCGTTTTGTTTAGAAACGTTAGGTCTAAGTCTGAGCAACCTAGACCTAGACTCAATTAAGAAAATATCTTGTTTTAAACTTTTAATTTTGAGAAAATTGTTTTAAAAAATTAGGCACCCATGAACTGACTTATTGTCATCCTTAATGTTATTATTGATATACTCACATGTAGTGTAAATTAATAATAATACAAAATATTAATAAATACGTATAACTAAACGTATAAAATTAAGTAATACAATACATATAAAACATGGTAAAAATTATCATTACAAGATAAAATATGTAAATAAATATACAAAATAGGATAAAAATAGACAACTAAAATGCTATTCCAAATCAATTTTGATATTGTTTCATAATATTTAATTTGAAAATAATATGAAACTTGACATTGAGTTGATTATCATATCTTTAACATCTTCTTCTTTCAATTTTATATGTTAAATATTTGACAAATTGAGTATGTAAATAATCCATTGCAGGAAGACAATTGATTGCTAAAATAAATTCACCTGCATATAAATCCACAATATGATTCAGAAATCATGATATAAAAGGATCAAATTTAAGTATTTTGACTAAAATTAACTTTAACTAGCAATTATTGTATTCTTTTCCATTTTGGTAATGCATTTTAATAGAATTTTCATTAGAGATGTTAATGGGCCGGTCGGGCCCTAGTCGCTCTTGGTTCGACCCATCTTTATTATTTTTTAAAAAATTATAAAACGATCTTATTTTTATCATTCTGGTCATAATTCCATGCTTGGTTTGACCGAGACTTCTGGTCTGGTGAAACTGAATTATTTTGGTCCGTAGCTCGCCCGTGATTTGGTTAATCCGAGCTAAAATCGAACCGAGTTATTTAATTGTTAGAATAAATTTTTTTAAGATTTTCTTAATATAAAAGGATATAATTTCAAATAGTAATAAAAATTATTAGAATTTACATAAAAGTTAAAACTTGGTTAGAAGCAAAGATACATTTAAATTTGTAAATACTAATTAAATTTAATTCATCATTTAATTTGTGAAGTATTAAATAATTGATTTAAAATATATAATTTACAAATTTTACTTGTTTACTTAATGATATATAAAAATATATATTATATATGATTAATATATATACTGGTAAGACTTGGTTTATGCTTTTGCAAGCAAGAGGGTAGGTTATTCAGAATGACTAGAAAAAGCATGACAATCAGAGTACTAGGAGTCTAGGACGTAGGGTTTCATTCAATTTTAAGGTCATTTTCTAAATTTAAAATATAAAGTAAGTAAACACAAACATAAACAATAACAATTCCTAATAAGATTCCTCTTGAAATGCGCAGATTCAATAATACACAGTTCTATATTTACATGGTAGAGATATTATTTAAGGATAGTAATTAATGGGTCGACTAGTCTTTCAGGTGTTTTTAATGAACCGATCTATGAGCCAGACTTAGGCCTAGATTAACTTGATATTCAATTCTTCTAAACAAAACGACATCGTTTTGCTTAGAAGCGTTAGGCTTAAGTCTGAACAGCTTAGATTTTAATCTTTAAAAGATATTGTTTTACACTTTTAATCTTTAAAAAATTGTTTCAAAAAATTTGATAAGACTAACCCATGAACGGACTCATTGTCATCCCTAATGTTATTTTTTATATACTCATATGTAGTGCAAATTAATAATAATACAAAATATTAATAAATACATATAACTAAACATATAAAATTAAGTAATACAATACATATAAGACATGGTAAAATTATCATTACAAGATAAAATATGTAAATAAATATACAAATTAGGATAAAAAAAGAGACATCTAAAATGCTATTCCAAATCAATTTTGATATTGTTTCCTAATATTTAATTTGAAAATAATATGAAACTTGACATTGAGTTGATTATCATATCTTTAACATCTTCTTTCAATTTTAGATATTAAATATTTGACAAATTGAGTATGTAAATAATTCATTGCAGGAAGACAACTGATTACTAAAATAAATTCAGAAATCATGATATATAAGGATCAAATTTAAGTATTTTGACTAAAATTAACTTTAACTAGCAACAATAGGAGTCTTTTCCATTTTGGCCCAACATTTCAATAGAATTTTCATTAGTGATGTCAATAGGTCGGTCGAGCCTGGGTCAATCCTGGCCCAGCCCATCCTTATTATTTTCTTAAAAAATTACAAAATGATATTATTTTTGTCATTCCGATCAGCCCGCAGGCTGGGCCAAGTAGTTTCATGCTCAATCTGACGTCAACCTATGGTCTGGTCTTGCCAAATTATTTTGGTCCGTCGCCCGCCTGTAGCTCAGTTAATCTGAGCCAAAGTCGGACCAAGCCAAGGCTTAATATAAAAGCTTATGATTTCAAATAGTAATAAAAAATTCTTAGAATTTACCTAAAAGTTAAAACTTGGTTAGAAATGAAGATTTAAATTTGTAAATACTAATTAATTTAATTCGTCGTTTAATTTTTAAAGTATTAAATAACTGATTTAAAATATATAATATACAAATTTTACTTGTTTACTTAATGATATAAAAAATTATATTTTTGGTATTACCCAAAAAAAGAAATACAGGACATGACACTTGGCTTCTTTAATAGGCAAACACTGAATGTGATAGGTCAATGAAAACAAAGGACCATGTGTACGGTGTCTCAGTAAAGTACAGGTTTCAAATTCAAAAGCTAAAGCCAAACACAAAAATAATAATTAATACATATGACATGACCCTTTATTATTTGTAAGGCCATCCAATTTTTTTTTTCCTTTTTCCCCTTTTTTTAGTACAAATATGATGTGAAGTTGCAAGTTTCCAAATTCATTGCAAAGGGGATAGTGATGTTGATACAAACATGATGTGAAGTTGGAAATAATTGTTAAGCAATTGTGTATGCTCCAATTTACAAGGGAATCAAGAGATGAGGAATGAACCTTGATGAATGAAGAATGATAGAATAGAATAAGGTCTTACAATGTCAATCCCATTGTCATAATCTGATCCAACAAAGTTGCCACATTAGACATTGTTGGACGGTCACTGGGATTCTCCCTCAAAGCAAGCTCAGCTACATCTGCAAGTTTAAGGAGAGGTTCTACGTTTCGAGGTAGAGCTACATTCCGGTCGATAATGGCAGCTGCTCTTCCGCTTCTGATCAAAGGCAATGCCCATTCGACCACACCGGCAGGTGTGCAATTCCGGTCGTATGCTTTCCGTCCACTTAATACCTCTAGCAGAACAACTCCAAAATTGTACACATCACTCTCCATATCTCCATTTAAATCCCTGTCATTAGCACTTAAAAGTCCAAAATCTGCAATTCTTGCTCCCCAATCAGAGTCCAACAGAATGTTTGAGGTCTTCATATCGCGATGAATCACGGGCGGTGTCACTTCACTATGAAGGTACTCCAATCCTCTTGCAGCCTGCAATGATATCTTCAACCTCAAGCTCCAATCTAGGGGAGAAAGGTCACCATGAAGATGGTCATGAAGTGTGCCATGAGGCATGAACTCATAAACCAGCAACCTCTCTCCCATTTCAGCACAATAGCCTAACAAGTTTACAATATTACTATGTCTTATGCTGCACAAAATATCCAATTCTGCTTCAAATTCACGACTGTTGGTGTGAATTATTGTGGCAGCATTAGCCCTTTTCACTGCCACTTGCCTACCATCAGAAAGAACAGCCTTGTAAACAAAACCAAAGCTCCCTCTTCCAAGCTCATTGAATTCCTTGAAACCATGTGTTGCATCTTTCAGTTCCGAAAGACGGAACACTTGTGCATCCCCAACATATGCAGTTAAAGATAGAACAGGTTGCGGATTGGGGTCAGGATCAGCCTCTGCAACTGGCTTTCCTACACAAAAACAGCAGCAACATTTTTTATTCTCTTCACCTTTAGTCTTCTTCCTAGGTAGAATGAACCATCCAACTGAAACTAACAAGCAAGCTGACACAAAAGAGCCAATGAAGATCACTAGTTTCTTTATATTTTGCTGCTGCTTCTGATGAGCCCTCACCCAAAAAGGAAGCCCGCAAACATCCCAACAAGAGCTGTTCTGGCAAAGGGAACAAGCAGTGCATACCCTATCAGCATTTCCCCTACATGTACTAGATCGAAAGTAGCCCTGGGAACAATTTGTTCCACAAGGCAAGCAAATCTTCAACTCCTTTCTAACACATAGATTGGTTAACTCTGGCTCATTGAGAATGCTTGCATTGAAAGAGAACTTCCCAATGGGGCAGGAACCTGCAGAACATACTCCAGGACTGCATAACTGCAGAGGTGGGCTATAATCTGGTGATGATTGCCTGCGAACACTCCAGCAATCAAGCACCAAATCAACTTCTCTAATCCCACAAGCAGTATAGTCTGATGAAGCAACAGCTATAAATCCAGAACGCCTTGGAACCGAAGACGAATCGACACTTCCCCAGCATTCGACTTCATGATTGTCCCTACGAATTCCACAAAAGTGACGTGTACCTGCCGTTAAACTCACGAATTGGTTTGCAGCCAGATTAACACCAAATTCATTACTGTCCCCCCAGCATTTTACTTCACTGGATGCATTAGAAACCCCACAAACAGAACTTCTTCCTGAGGTTAAACTCACAAAATCGACAGAAGTACCTGAAACTCCTAATTTAGCTGATCTGGGACCCCAACAAACAGCCCCACCTTCCTCACTAATGCCACAACTAAACCCATCTCCAGAAACTATCCTTCTAAGCATAAGATTCTCAAAATGTGAATCGCGAAAGGAATCAGAAGTTCCATTGAATTCCCAACAATCTACGTTCCCAAACTCTGACCCGGAATAGTAATATCCTTTAATAGCACAAGCGTGAGCTCTACCTACTGCGACTTGAGAATAAGAATTGTTCTGAAAAGTTCTGGGAACAAGATTTGTACCTGGGTTCGACAAATCAAAACAAAATGCCTGAGACGTGTTCGACGTAATGCCGCAAATAAGCCCCTCCCCGCCAGACAGAGAGGCCATCGGTGGGAGAGAGCTGAAGTGAGCTGACGCGGATGAGGCAGAAAAGTTATCACCTTTGTCCCAACAAATGATCTCTTGTTTCCCATCAGCATCAATCGCGCAGAAGAAACCATTTTCTCCAAACGCAGCTGCTATCGGACCCGAAGATCCGTACCCAGAAGCCGTAAGCTGCAGACATGGAAGCACAAGAAGGAGAACGACGAGGAGAGAAACAGACAGGAATGGTGAGACTTTCATGTCAATGCCGTTGTCATAAGAATAGTAGTTGGAGATTGTTTGAGGAACTTGTGATGGTCATGAAGGGTTATGGACATTTTTATTACAGATTCAGATTTCAGACAGTTAGAAGTCAAAGGAAGGTGACTGCCTGAACCAAACGTAGAGTTAGTTAATCCAAATAACTGTAATTTAAAAATCAGGAGGCCTAACTGCTTCAGACCCTGTAGCTCTAGTTGACTACAAGTCCTAACTCTTTAGCATATCAATCCATGAAAATGCAAGGTTTTCAATTGCGGATTGCGATTTACGGAATGATTCCGGGTGCAATTAAAGGCGAAATTGTGCTGTAATTCCTTTGAAAGGTTGAGCAGAACCAGGCTGTAACTAAGAGGACACAGGACAGGACACAGGTTAATGTTAACTAGGCCCTCAGGACAGCAACTTTGTTTCTCTGAGTCAAGTTGGTGAATAAAGAATTGTAAACCATATCAGGTTGAAGATACACTAAGAGAGTCTTCTCATTACCAACAAGTAGACATCATCTGCTTATGACCATACAGCTCAACAAAGTTAAATAATTCACAAACATAAATACCAGAACGTGGGCTGTTCATGCACATGTTTCCTAACTTTCAGCTCCCATCAATGTCTGTTATCACAACTTATTGTAATTGCAGACACATCTGTAATAATAAAACTTTGTTGAATTATGGTTCTGTATCTGATAATTGAGGACCAAATCTAGAAATAATAGCAGAATGGTCCCTTCCATGATAGAGCTATCAAAATAAATTAATGGGGTTGAGCTGATAGTACTTCCGTACCCTGAAAACAGTGTTTTTTAAAAGCATCCAAAGTGGAGGTAAGATTTAGTCAATGGAGACAAAAGGCACATTCTCTGGTGCATCAGACGATTAAGAAGTCCCCAAGTTGTGATTTAGTTGGTGGTTTGGCTTCAAGATTAACAACTCTGTCTCTAAATTCAAAGGTCAAAATCGTGAAACTTAAGGTTCCAGGTGAAAAGAACTTTATGACCGAGTGGTTCCAATTAAAGACTTTAAGATATCGCTTGTAATGTAACCTAGTAATGGCTATGGTTTTTAGGCTGGTTTGATCCCAATCAGTTTCAGACATACTCAAAAAGTTCAAACCTGTTTATTAGGCTGAAGTTAAAATTTCTTCAGTTTGAATCTGATCTAACCAAACTTGGATCAACTACTCAAAAAGTTAAAATTAGCTTGTTAGATAGGAGTTTCTCAGTTTTAATCCGACTGAAATAACTTGAATCAGCTGTTAAAAGTGCAGATTTCAAACAGGTACTTAATCTACCATTCATGATGTAAACTTTTTCAATCCGAATTCGACTCAAATAAACTTGAATTTACTTAAAAAGTTTAGAACTTTTTTAAACTTGAATCAACTATTAAAAGTGGAGATCTCGTATAATTTATATAAATATGAATCAACTACTAGGTTTACGGATTATTATATGTTTCTACAAGTTTAGTCAATTGTACTTCACTCGATGCCAATACAAGGACATAGGAAACCTGTTTTCATTAAACAAAACAGTTACATGGGACTTTTACAGTGAAGAAGCGAGCAGATAAAAAAGATCGGAATTGTTCAAGGCGAAATTGATCTTGGGATGATAATGTCTCCGATGTTGTTGTGCCAGGGATCAGCCAAGTGAGTTGCCAAGTTCTCTAGAGGTCCAGTTCCAGGGTAAGCCGATTGTTGCACACAGAATCCCACGAATGCCAGAAGAGCTAAACGACCTACAGAATCAAAAATTTCATACATGTTTAGTGCTTTAATCCTTAAAAAATATGTGAACTGAACTTGGGTTTTAATGGTTTTTGTACCGTTTTTGATCTCTTTGACCTTGTACTCCTCGAACTTGACGGGGTCCTTGGAATAACCCAAAGGGTCAAAAGCACCACCTGGGTACTTCTTCCTCTCAGTGTCTTTCTCCATACTACGTTGGTGCTCAACGAAGGCAATTGCTATGAACTCGATCACCAAAATTGTTGGAAGAGTTCCCCATGGAACTGGTTGTCCTAAGTATGTGGCTTGACCACCTGGAATTGCAGCCCACTCCTGAGCCTGTACCCAGTTCCCATATCCCAGAGCCTCTGGTATTAGAATTCCAGGCTGCAATGTGCACGCAATACAAGAGATAGTTCAGTTTTTTCACAACCATTGCAATGTCTTCTGGTTACCATTTTCATGTTCCAGGTTTTGACAGAAACCTTAAAAGGAAAGTCATTACATATCTCCAGAGTCATTGGAACTTGGAAAACTAGATTAATGGATGCTAGTACTTGGAAAACTAAAAAGGAGTCACTTCAACTTACAACAGCAAGCATAGCCCATCTGCAGTGAATGAGTTCAGATTCCTTGTACCTCTCCAGGTTTTCAGGAACCTCACCAAGCCGAAGTGGGTCGAACCCAAAGTCACTGAAACAAACACGTAAGGAACATTTAGGAAACCGAGCACACGAACAACGTAAGTGGACTAAAAGAACCAGACACGTTTGCTTTTACCCAGGAGCAGAACCATCGAGATAAGGAGGTCTTGGTTGACCAGGCATCCAATCTGCAGACATGGCCACACGAGAGGAGCTGCCATTGACACCTGGAAGTGGAACAGATGAAGCAAATTTGGACTTGGAAGAGGAGAGTAGTGAAGGGAAAGCGGTGGCAATGCCACAGCTCATCAATGTGTTGGAAGCCATGGCCATTTTTCTTGGAGCTCTAAAGAGAAATGGAGGTTGTGAATTGAAGTGGGAATAATAAGAGAGACAGATGGATATAAGCAAATCTATATGTAGACTTTGATTGGCTAACGTAACTTAAGTAGGATTATTTATTGGCCCACGTAGGATATGCCAATCCACTTACTTGCTTACGTGGAATATCCTTTGTATATGTGGTGGAGGTCGAACTTCCACCTAAAAAATCAAGATCCTTTTCTTTTTTTATATATATAATTACCGATGAGTAAAAAATCTAATAAGTTTGATTGAACAGTTAAATTTTTTATTTGATTTATTTTAATAATAATTAATTTTTATTTAATAATATTTTTAAATTTAACATTAAATTTTTTCTATATTTAAGTATAATTTTATTTAATTATTTTTAAATTCTTTAATTTTATTTAATTTTTAGCTAATTTTATAATAGTCTAATTCTGATTATCCTTTTAAATTTTAAACATCTTATTTTATCAATTTAACTTCCGATATTTTTCATAATTTTGTTTTCAATTGGCCCAAGATCCAACCCCACATTATTATTTTTATTTTTATAATTTCCTAGTATAAAATAACTGATAGTCATAATAATAAGGCAAAATTACATTTAACGCTCCTGTATTTTATCCCTTGGTATATTATGCCTCTCTTTATTTTAAAAATGGACATATTGCTTCCTTTGACCACCAGTTAAAGGAGTTTAGAATTTAAAAACACTTTTCTACCCCTGTATTATGATGATATCACCATATTTATACATGTTGCATTTTTTGGACAAAAATACCGTTTTAGTCTTTTGCTAACTAAAATACATTAAAGATTCATATTTTTTGCTTTGTTTCATCATGCCCTTTATTTAAAAAAATTATTTTAAGTATGAATTATATTTTAACCGTTAATAAATCAAAAAGGAAAAAATATTTAAAATAACTTTATTTTCACAATTGTACTTTATGACCGTTAATTTATGAAATATTAAAAAAGAAAATTTATTTACGAAACAAAATTAAAAAAAAAGAAAGAAATTTTATTGAAGGTGGCATTTTTTATTGTTGTACTTTTTAATTTTTAATTGATAACCGATGTCGGCCGCGACGGGCTGATGAAAGGGTGCAACGTCGAGGCGACGGTCGACCTCGCGCGCGCGGTC
>JAOTIZ010000003.1:33553531-33564799 GCA_027123425.1 Erythroxylum panamense | reverse complement strand
GTTGTTTTGAAAGAAGAAACTCAAAAAAAAAAAAAACTGGTTTCTTAAATTTAATTAAAGATAACAATTTATTTATTAAGCTAAATTGTTTAATATATATATTTTAAATTTTTATAACTTATCTTATAAATTTTTATTAAAAATATATTCAACGTTAACTTAAATTATGAATTTGTAATTAATAATTTATCAATAGCACATTTTTATTAAGGATGAAAATTGGCCACCTTGGTTAATTTTTTAAAATAAAACTATAAAATAGTACCTTTTTTAATTAGGTTCGAGTCTGGGCTATTCAAATCTAAATCGATCCGAGATACAACTCAACCAGGTCCAAACGAGATTGCTTTGTTCAGAAGAGTTGAATCTCGGACAAGTTTGGGCTTGACAGATCAAGCTCAAGCAACCTAGACCCAAGTTCAATTACAAACACTAATCAGGTCCAATTATCACCCATAATTTTTATGACTATAAATTTGTTTAATTTAATTAAATAATGTAAAACCTTTTTAAAAATGATATCAAACAAAAATGGTATCTTAATATTTGTTGTCTCTAAGCATCCATTTAAAAATATAAAATTGATTTAAAACTAAAGGTATAGTTAAATATTTAATTAAAAATCATATTGAATAAATAGTTATCATCAATTGACTGATTACCATCAATACAGGGAGGGCGTACGACATGTCGTATTCTATAAAATGTCCCCAAAAAAACAATGCCAATGCTCATCTCTTCTCATCGAGCAAAGTCTCCCTCCGGTGGATCAGTACTTGCTGCATTTGGCCTCGAAACCCCAATTCTGTCATCGAAAAACCCTAATTAACACAACCCATCACCAATTATGAGCTCTTCGACCATCCCTGGAGTAATGATCCCTTCTCCTTTGTGTTTTCTTTACGATCCAATGTGTGAATGTTAAAACAATGCGATCTTTCCAAGGAAGATCCAATCTTTATGTGCTTTCTTTCTATGATTAGTTGTGGAATCGTTTTCTCTTTGGAAGGATGTGAAAGGAATGAATTTTGCAAAAGATGTTCGATCTTTAACTGCTTCTTTCTGTGATACGTAATGGGTTCTTTTTCTCTTTGAAGATCTGCAATGTGCGGATGTTAAAGCAATGGGATCCTTCCGAAAAATTCAATCATTAAGTTGTTTTTTTGATTGTTGTTGTTGTTTTTGTTCTTATTAATGACAGGGACTGGGATCGTTCTCTGAATTCACCCGTCTATGCAAGGGCCTGGCGGTGGTTCTCTTCGCCGGTCACGCTTTAATTCAGATTTTCCCTTCTGCACTTGATTATCTCGCTCTTATTCCTGCTAGGTATGTTGTGATTTTCCTAAGCTTTTGGTTGGAGAAAAGAAGTGAATGAATGGGAGAAATTACCAGTGTTTCTATGCTTTTGACTCTTTCTATTCTGTTCTGCAGGACAATTCCTTTTGGATGGAACCTGTTAACTGCTGGTTATATTGAACAAACTCTTTATGGGGTACTCAAAAACCACTATCAAAATTTTGGCCCTTGTTTGCTTTTACATTCATGGGAATTTTGGCACTTGATTTTGTCTGATGAGTTTGCGTATACTTTTAGGTGGTCATCAGTATTTTATGTCTCCTGGTTATGGGGAGGCTCCTTGAACCTATATGGGGATCTAAGGAGTTCTTGAAGTTCATCATTGTGGTCAACCTTCTTACCTCAATGTGTGTTTTCATAACTGCCATCTCATTTTACTATATAACAAGACAGGAAACTTATCTGTAAGTATGGATTTTCAACTTTTTGTGCGTATTTTCTATTTGCTTCTGCCTAGTAGTTCTTCAAAATTCGCCTTTTCTGCACCTTGCATGATGTTGTCCTTTTTAAGGGAAACAAGTTCAATCTAAGAAAATGATAAGTTGAGCTTAATAAATTTATTGGGTAGAGACTAGAAACTTTGTTATTTGACTTATTTACCTATGGCTGTTAATTAGGTTTTGTGGAAGTTTGATCCAGATCAGTGTCTTTTGATCAATTTATACATCCATAAATTTCTTCTCTCCTTTCCTTGGTTCGTTCTTTTTGCATCCTCGTATATTTTGTTTGGGTTTGTGTTTTTCCCTGATGTAACTTTTGCAGTTTTTGATTACTTCTTTTTCCTTCTCCTATTGTGTTAGTTATATGCCTGTTTCTGGCTTTCAAGGAGTTTTGTCTGGTTTCTTGGTTGGTATGAAGCAAATTATACCTGACCAAGAGCTTTCTTTATTGAGAATAAAGGCAAAGGTACATACTCTTCTTTAAGTACTGAATAATTAACATCTGATTGAAATTTAAAGAAATTATGGTGTTTTGTATTCTATGCAGTGGTTTCCGTCAATCATGCTCTTGATAGCTATTGCTCTAAGCTTCTTTACAGCAGAACCAGTGACATATCTTCCAACTATAATATTTGGCACCTATTTGAGTTGGCTTTACTTGAGATATCTACAAGGGAAACCAGAAACAAAGCTCAGGGGTGATCCAAGTGATGACTTTGCATTCTCTACTTTCTTCCCCGACTTCCTTAGGTACTTCAAATATGTTGTTAAATGCATCAGTCCCACAGCTTGTGAGTTCTTATATCCGCTAAGTCCTTCCATTTCTTGCATTTTGTTATTGCAGACCTGTCATTGATCCTATTGCATCAATATTCCACCGGATGTTTTGTGGAAGACGCGACACTGCTCTTGAAGGCCAAGGTCACACATTGGGAGGTGCTCCATTGCCTGGTTCTGACCCTATTGAGGCATCTAGGAGGAGGTAATACTCCTAATGAATATATTTGTTGGCTCTGATGCACATTAAATCGTGTATTGAAGTAAGTAATAAAAATAAGTAATAATAGACCATCGTGTTTCAGCTAAGAAAAGTAGGCTTGCTTGAAGATGATTGGAAATAATGTACAAATGTATGACCCATGGCTTGCTAATCACATGAATGATATGTTTTTAGTCATCTGTAAATTGAGAACAGCTGCATGCCCTTGAACATGCATGACAACTACCTTATAGTGTTGTAAAAATGACTGGCATTGGTGGCGAGAATAAATCATTCTCATTTGATGTCTCCCTTGCAGAGAAAGAGGTGCTAGAGCATTAGAAGAGAGATTGGCTGCTTCCAAGAGTTTGGAAGAATCTAAAAAAGACGAGTCAGATAATGTGTAATCAGTTGGGAAACTCCAGTTTTGAACCAGCAACAGATGCAAAATTTCTTATCATAAACTTCCGAGATTGTGCAGGATTTGGGATTATGACTCTTTGTTGAGTAAATATGTAACAGTTTTTCTTGCTATTTCTCTGAGCATAACTATAATGAAAGATTTTTTAACTAGAGATGGCTTCTCCTTACTTCAGAAACACCCATTTGTATTCATCGTGTCATCTGATTTTTTGAAGTTGCCTGACACGAATTGTTATACAATAAGACACTAAAAGAAACATTCATGCTGGACAACATGCAAGAATCGAAGGCCTGATTATAACTATAATAGACTCATAGTATGTGCTATGAAAGCAAGCTTGGTTTGATTTAGGGACAAACAAGTAGAATTTATCATAAATCTGTTAAGGAGCAGACAAATGTGCCAATTGTTTTTAAGTTTTACATAACATATGTCAGAATTGACTGTAAATGAACAAACTGATGCCAGAATCATGTGACCGTATACTGTTCCAAACATTCCCCGGCCAAAAGAGTCAAGGACATCAGCTCGCGAATACTACTTCAGCATAATACTGCTTGTGGACCATGTATTCCGAAAAAGGAGAAAGGACTACATTCAGTAGGAAAAGAAAACAAAAATAAGAACTACCAAAAAGAAACTGAAGATCTATTGCCAATAGTACAGATTCGTAAAAGTTAAGTGACGAGTTGTTATATATTCTTTGGCATGCATATAGCTCCATATGGACTTAGTGGCGGTAGAACGAAGGATGTAGTAGTAGTAGAAAAAGCATTTTGGTTGGGAGGTGGGGTGTGTCTCCAAGTGTTAGTTTTTGTTGTAAGGGACTTTGTCCCACGTTGAAAGTAAGTAAGAGGGGGGTGGCTTTGTTGATTCTGAGCATATTTCACAGTTCGCTTTGTGTTGCAGACTATGATCCTGTTTCATTTGAACAAGCGGTAAAAGAATAGAAATGGCAGAAAGCGATAAAAGCTATT
This sequence comes from Erythroxylum panamense, assembly GCA_027123425.1. Taxonomy (NCBI): domain Eukaryota; kingdom Viridiplantae; phylum Streptophyta; class Magnoliopsida; order Malpighiales; family Erythroxylaceae; genus Erythroxylum; species Erythroxylum panamense. The sequence continues at coordinate 33,560,623 of JAOTIZ010000003.1, read as the reverse complement.
GAGAAAAAAATGAAACTTGGGAGTTGGTTAATTTGCCTAAAGGAAAACAAGGCCATTGGAGTTAAATTACAAAATCAAAAGAAAGTCGAATGGAGATGTTCACAAGTTTAAAGCTTGACTGGTTGTAAAAGGATATAAGCAAGAGTATGGTGTTGACTATACAGAGGTGTTTGTACTAGTGGCTAGGTTGGATACAGTCAGAATGATGATTGCATTGGCTGCTCAAAATGTTTGGCCTATTTACCAATTGGATATCAAGTCAGCCTTTTTATACGGTGAGCTTAAAGAGTAAGTATTCATTGACCAACCTCTTGGTTTTATTAAATCTAGTCAAAAACATAAAGTATACAAATAAAGAAAGTTCTTTATGAACTAAAACAAGCTCCTAAAGTTTGGTACAGTTATATTGATGCATATTTTGTGAAGGAAGGCTTTGTTAGATGTCCATATGAATATACTTCATATGTTAAGCATGTTGATGGGAAGATGATTGTGGTATGTTCGTATGTTGATGATCTTTTATGCACCTGCAATGATGTTGATTCATTAAAAAGTTTTAAGGAGTCTATGAAGAGTGAGTTTGATACATTAGATCTTGGAAAATTACATCATTCCTTGGTCTTGAGGTATCACAAATGGAGGAGGGAATCTTTGTTTGCCAGAAAAAGTATGTTCTAGATGCTCTTGACAGATCTAAGATGATCAATTGCAATTCCGTTTCAACTCCAATGGACGAGGGCACAAAGCTTGTGAAGAATCCTGGTGGTGAATAGGTCAATTGCAACATGTTTAAGCACAAAGTTGAGAGTTTGATGCATCTCACTGCCACAAGACCAGATATTATACACAGTGTAAGCATAGTTAGCAGATACATGGAGAAACCAATAGAGCAACATCTATTTGCAGCAAAACAGATCCTGAGATATTTGAAAGGGACTACAGATTATGGTTTGTTCTACCGAAAAGGTGATAAAATCAAGCTAATGGGATTTGTGCATAGTGATTTTGCTGATTATGTTGATGATAGAAGGAGCACAACAGGTTATATTTTCAAGTTGGTTTCTGGTGCAATTGCTTGGAGCTCCAAAAAACATCCAATAGTTACTCTTTCTTCCACTGAAGCAGAGTATGTGGCAGCAACATCAGGTGCTTATCAAGCTGCTTGGATGAGGAGGATACTTGAAAATTTGAAGATGAAGCTGAAAGAGGCAACGGTGATACATTGTGATAATAGTTTAGCCATTAAACATTCAAAATATCCTGTTTTTATTGGTGTAGTGGCATACAATGTTAAAACAAGAAATAAACGGGATGCGATACTCTGGTCCATCAACCTTGTATCAACCCTGTGCTAACTTATCTCAACCATCCATTATTTGAGGGGAAAATAAACCACCTAAAGTTGATTAACAAGATTTGATAGGATAAGAAATACAAATATAACTCGAAGATTTAATGTCTACAAGTTATGTAAAAGTGAGAAATCATGATTATAAGTGTCAGATACTGAATGTGGCTCTCTATTTCTGGGACTAAACAGTATCAGTTTTGCTAATCCAACTTTGTTCAAATCTATTTTATTCACATATTTATGTGAATTCTTAGTCTGTTTTAATTAATCTCATCCACATATTTATGTAGATGATTGAAACAATAAAATTGATACAGATGATTTAGGGTACCATCTTCTGGCCATGATTCAATTTTCTAGAGATCTAACTAATTATGCATATTTGTGATTATCAATTTAAGTTGAATTTAATTAATTATAGTGAGGTTTTTGTTAAGTTATCATATTGATAATATTTGAGTAATTAATGTCTAATATTCGAGTATTTCATCGATATTTTTAACTAATATTATGATTTTTTAAAAAATAAAAAATAAAAATATTTTATTATAAAATTTAAAAATAAATATATTTTTTTTCAGTTTAAGGGAGTTCTATTTCTTTTACTATAGAAAAAAAAAACCAAACTTTTATAAGTAGATGGTGTACTCTACGGCTGTACCTGGTGATGAGTTAAGCGTTTTCGGAGAAACTTCATCGCTAATACTATATAGACGCAACGAGTATACAGAGAGAGATGGAAGCTATCGGTGGTGGAAGCAGCCTAAGTAAAAGGCTGACGGCGGAATCAGAAGGTCAATTGAGGGAAGCCATTTTTCTTGTACTCTCCCGATGGTCTGCTTTGCAGCTTGCAATCCAGAATGGGTGGGCTGGCCCTTCGTCTAACCGCCTTGCCGATCAGCTTCTTTCTGACATCTTCTCATGGTTCACTTCCTCTAAAGGTTTTTTTCACATTCTCAGTATTTTTACTTATCTTTTTAATTTGGGTTTTAATGTAAAATTCTCTTTTTTTTTCGCTAATTGACTGTGTTTTTCTTGTTTGAAGATTTTGATTCGTATGGTTATTTGGGGTCAAAATTTTCTGAATTTGGATGACTAAGCTATTTGATTTGTGCCTTTAAATTAGGGTTTTCTTTTCCCCTTTGTGCCACTGGAGTTTGTTGTTATATTAGTTGTTGTTGATTGACTTTGCGTCTTTGAAATCTGATCCCATGTATCTTCTTCAAATAAACTATTTTTTTTGTTCGATTTCTTCAAACAGAACCACTTTATATTGATGATTTAGAAAACATCCTTGATGAAGGTATGCTATCTCTTAATGTCATGATAGAGGATGGCAGCATTGAGGAGGTATGACTTTTTCTTAACAATAATTAAAATGTGATGTTCCACTCTGGTGCACGCAGTTTTTGCTACTTCCATTTATGTAAATATGGTTCTGTGTCTCAATGATACTTCAGGTAGCAGAAAAGTTGATGATTCTGCATGAAGAGTGTTTAGAAGGTAATTATAGCGGTATTGAGGAGTTGAGACAGACAAGAACTGGAACTGAAGTTCACCAACACATAAGAAAGGTGGTTTTCTTTTTAGTGTCTGACATTTTCATGCTATTGAAAATATTTTATTGCAAGCTTACTTGACCCTCTACATTTGATGTATAGGCTAGTCCTGTGCGTGGTAAAATTTTTACTATAATTTTTGTTGCTAATTTTTGTTTATGAGTGGTTGTTAAAAATGTACCCTCCTGCAATGAATTTACAGATTAGTCATATTCGTGATAAATCCTTGAACTCGAATAATTATGCTCTGTTAACCTTTGTGTGTGGGGTCCTGTTAGAATCTACACACCAAAAGTTGAGCTCTCCCTTGTCTTTCTTTACCTGCAGCATTCAGCGTGAAGTCTTACAGATGATTTAGCATCCAAGCTCGCATGGATGTTAAAAAAAAAAGAAGAAGATAGGATGTAGAGACGTTGGATCTCATTTATACGAACTGCTTGCATTCAATGTTGAGGGGATGAAATTCTATAGTACAAGGACTTGCTGAAGCAGTCATAATATTAGATTCTGAAAATGTTTCTGAACTTTAGTGATGGATGGGTAAGCAATACAGTTTGTATGATCAATGAACAACAGTGTAGAATGGAAAATATGATTATGCAATATTTAGTGCATACTCTTTTGTAAGAATCCTTTTACGAATTTTGTGTTGAAGTATTTTTCTGTGCTTATGTCTTGACACTACATGTTAAGGAAAGCTCTCATGGTTGATGCTTGAATAACTAGTTTCTTCCATGAAAGATTTGAAAATTAGGGCTATTAAGAAGCACCGTCATTGTGTACTTTGCAATGTAATATAGGAAAATTTAGAAGTATATTTGTCTAATGAACGTGTGTTTTATATTCTGTACTAGATTGGAGGAGATGACGAGGAGGAGGAGGAACATGATGACAAAGAAAATGTCAGTGCTAGAGATGATGGATCAAACATGATGGTGGATGCACCTGAACATGCGCCTGAGCAACAGTCAAGAACAACTCTAGTTAATTTGCCAGTTGACAAGCCCAAGGCTAAGGAAGCTCAATTTGATGAGGGATGGATGGTTGTTTCGTCTAGACGAAATAAGGGTAAAAGAATTTAGGTTGTATTGCTTTGTTCTTATACTTGTTTCGTCGCCGATGGTTCTTTATAGGTTTGTATGATTGGCAATTTTGACTTTTGACATTATAGTCATGCGAAGTGATGGCTCAGTAAAGCATGACGTCCATGCTGGGTCAACTTTTCTGGCTGTTGCAACTGTAATAGACTGATGTATCAGAAGCTTATATCTTTACGGTGAGCATTTTACCTTCTTGCAGTTTATCATTGAAATTACGAGCTGTTTATACAACCATTGATGATGACATTGTCAAATCAAGGGATGTCAATGAGAAAAGATAAACCAATTAGAGGCAGAGTGAAACATGAAAGATTAGATGATTCTGAACTGTTGCTAATTTCCTCGACTATTTGAGGGGATTAATAAGCCAGTTGAAACTTGGCAACGTTCAAAATGTTTGTACAGTTTGGGTCACATGACACACTGGTCATGCAAGACTCTAAGAAAGCACGGGACATGATAGAAGATCATCACCAAATAATCTACATCGAACGAGTTCTCTCTAAGCTTTTTACACCTTTACCCCTATTTTCCCTTTTTTCTTCCTGCCTTTCTTTTTTCTGGCTCTTGCCCTTTTTCCTAGGCTTCATCTGCCGCGAGCTTGCCTGTCGTGCAAGCACAGACCGTGGAGAAAGAAAATGGAGAAACCTCCAGTCTGAAGGACGATTTCCCAGCACTAACTAGAGCACTCGTTCTATCAAAAGCCAAAAACTCTGAAATCTCGCGTCAAAAGCAGAACCAAGAGAAAGTAGTAGTGCCCAAGGGAGCCTGGAAGAAAAAATTTCTTCCCGCTCCAAACAAAATATCTCTTAAGCATGTCACTGACATTATGAAAGATTTATTTGTCGGCCTAAGGAACTACTGGAGGCAGGTGATAACAAGTGGTCTTCAGCCCTCGTTGGATTCTTTTGGAATAAAAGACCAGTGTTTCCGATGGTAAATGCATGGGCAAAATGAACGCCAGATGCACCGAATAGAGCAAAATTTTACAATATATTAGGCACACTAAGGATACCAACCTCCTTAACCACCCCTGTAACTTGGGCGATCAACTTACATAGAAGCTTTCTTTCCTCTTCTCTTTTCTATTTTAGCTTCTTTACTTTATATGATTACACTGGGGACAACGTATAGACTAGGTGTAGGGGGTGGGGTATGTTCCATATGATTGATATTTAAGAGTCTTTGTTGAAAATTTTTGAATGTTTATTTACAATTGATTAGCTAACTTTGATACTTTCTACACTTCTATTTTTGTTGACTTAATTAGTGTACATAACTTGAGTTAATTTTATTTTTAGGACAAAATATGCCACTTAGTTAAGAAATAAAACTGTAGCCATTTAGTCAAGGTTTGACAATCATATGATTAAACATGGTGTATAATTGTGGTGAACTACATTAACTTGTGAGTTTTTCGGTCTAAAAGATCGAAACATTTATATCAATCTATATTTCTTTGACGTGTGATTATCTTTTAAGGTGAATTTTTTTTCTATAACTTGCTTGGAACTAACTTGAGATCACATGCATACATTTGTGGATAAAAATGATAAATGCCCTCTTTATTTTAAACCTTTAGCTTAAAAAGCCAACGTAATTCAATATCATTTGTTATACCTTTTGAATCGAACCTTTTTTCTTGATAAACCCATAATAAACAACTAAAACCTTTAATATCTTCACCCATCATAAATATAAGTAAGCATTCTAACCACAATTTATGTCAAAACTTATTGTGGAGAAATATGGAAAGCAAGGCAAAGAAAATGATGAAAAGAAATTAAAGAGATCGAGACTGGAATTATTTGTTATATTGTTGTCTCCTGATTTTAAATATCAGTATATTGCATTATTAAAAAAAAAGTAGTGAAAAACACATTATAGAGTGCAATCTATCTCTAAAATGAATGACTTTGTTGACTTTTTTGTGATTGACAACGTGTCTCCGCAAGTGATTAGACGCTTTGCTAATGTTTATGATTTTTCCTTTCCGTTTATTAATTCTTACCTTTACTTATAGTCTAATACAACCTTGAATAAAGCCCTTTTGATTTGTGTATGTTTGTGTTTCAAGTGGTGAAAAGTTGGTGGAAAAGCAAGCATATGGTAGAATATTTGCATTAGAAGAATTTGAGTGAAATATTAAACCAATAAACACTTGATTGATTTGAACGAAATCCGATCTATGAAAGTTTGCTATAATCATGCGCTAGTTTTTTTAAATATAATTACCTTAAATTGATTCTGTTTATGTTTACTTGAATGCTTAACTCTAGGGTATTATGTGTTAAAAAAATATTTAACTCTTGAAGTGTGTACTATTTACTATTGTGAGACCTAGAATAAAGAAAGTTGATTAGTTGCTCAATTGATTACAAATGTAGTTTGTCAAGGACGAGCAAAGAATTGGTGTAGGGGAATTTGATAAGTTATTATTTTTAGGCTAACTTTGGATATAAATCTCTTTAATGTGTTGAAATTTTTATTTAAAATTAATAAATTTGTTTTTTAATTGTTATCAAGTGATTTTGAACGTATGATAGTTGAATTTGAATTAAAAAGATGTAAGAAAAGCAAAGGCAATTCGAAGTGTGAGCATGTGTAAGGGAAAAGTTTATCACCACAGTCTGATTTGAAATAAGATTCGATAGACTTAGGATTCTAATTATTTTGGGAATTAAGTTGTTTTCTTTATATGGGGATATGCTACCTGATTTCGTGGGGGGAGTGTATCTGATCGAATAACTTAAATACATATGGTATGTGTATTGTCTTGCTAATTGATTTTCTTAGTTCTTAAAGCTATTAATTAATTAAACTTAAGAACGTATGATAAAAGTGATTAGAATATATGTTTCTATTCATTTAATCCGAAGAGAGAACATCATTCAATTAGTATTTATTAATAGATTTAATTTAAATTTGAATCGATAATCTACACTAATTTAATAATGTAGGTGACCCGAAACTAAGGTTTGCGTTTGGTTTGAGCACAGGGTTGAGTATGGATATGGGTATAATAGTAGAAGGGAATAAGAATGGGTATGAAAAATAAAAAATGATGTTTGGTTTGTAACTT
>JAOTIZ010000003.1:33519743-33532654 GCA_027123425.1 Erythroxylum panamense | reverse complement strand
ACACTTGTAATGCTACCCGAGTCGTCTTCATTTGTATGTTTTGATCTCAAGTCGTTTCCGATTCATGTGTTAGCTTCACATATGTTTCGATTTCCGTTATCCGCTTTTCCGGTTGGGATCCGGCCTCCGGATTTGGGTTCCAACACTAAATATCGTCTGAATACCACTCACCTTCCGTTGACGCTCTCTAGGCCAGGGGCGTCATCCATTTGGAAAGGGATCTCGGCGTCCTGGCATTGGGTCCGGCAAGGGATCAAATGGCATTTGGGGAATGGGCAGCGAGTGTTATTCTGGATGGATCCCTGGTTGGATGACTGGGGTCCTCTTATTCACATGGCCTCCGCTCCCATCTCGGATCGGCTTCGGTTGGCTACGGTCGCAGACCTCCAGGCGGCCGGCGGAGGTTGGCTGTGGCAAGAGTTCCAACAATACCTCCTGTCCATAGTTTGCTTGGTGATCACGAACTTCGGCCCTCTTGACGGGAGTCGAGGGGAGGATAGTTTGGTGTGGGACCCTTCCCCCCACGGGGGATTCACTATGGCTTCTGCTTATGCGCTTGTCGAGGATCTCCCTCCAGCCAACCGGAGTCGATTGTGGGAGATCATATGGAAATGGGCGGGCCCTCAGCGCATTTGTTCGTTTCTTTGGCTAGTTGCTCGACGCCGGCTTCTGACGAACCATCAGCGAGTGCTTCGGCATTTAGCCATCGATCCTCGCTGCCCTACCTGTGGGCAGGAGGAGACCACTATTCATGTGGTCCGGGACTGTCCTCGGGTTCAAGCTCTCTGGCGTCTTTTTCCTTCGAAGGGGGTGGATGGGTCTTTTTTCCAGCAAGAGGTGGACACTTGGTTGACGTGTAACCTCACTAAGCAGACTCCGGTGCAGCAAGAAGCGTGAGCCACCGTCTTTGGGGTCGCCTGCTGGTTCCTCTGGAAATGGAGGAATAGCAGCATCTTCCACCCGACTTTTGTTTGACCAATGGAGGGGCACGGCGCTATCATGGATTTCGTGGGCTAGATTGCCCGAGCTAGGATGATGGAGAAGTGTGTTTCCCCAGTTCAGGGATTATCGGTGGGTACCTGCGTGGGGTGGACGAAGCGTGCGGCGAGTTGGGTGAAAGTTAATACTGATGGCGCTTCGCACCCCACTTCCACCAGGAATTCCGTCGGGGGTCTGATCCGAGACTGCCGTGGGGAGTGGCGAGGGGGTTTCACACATAACTTAGACAAGAGTTCGCCGTTAACTGCAGAGTTATGGGGGGTTCACTCGGGTCTCACCCTGGCTTGGGACTTGAGCTATCGCCGAGTTATCCTCGAAGTCGACTCTCTTAAGGTCACTAATCTTCTCTCCGCCCCTCTCGGATTACTGACCGAGGTTTCTGTTTTGGTGACAGGTATCCACTAGCTGTTGCAGCGAGAGTGGACGGTCCAGCTGCAGCATGTGTTCAGGGAAAGGAAACCAGTGCGCGGACAGCCTCGCTCGTCTCGCAGGGTGTGCAGTCCAGGATTTTCAGTACTACACGAGCCCCCTTTCGGAGTTCAAGAGCTCCTCCGCCGCGATGCGCTAGGCGCTATGTTCCCAAGAGCGATACATTAGTGTTGTAGTTTTCCCTTGTAAAAAAAAAGCATAAGATTTTAAGAATGATAATTAAAAGGATGTGATTTTGGAAAAAGTGGTACGTAATAATGGTAAATTCATGAAAATAAAGGTTGATTTTTATAATTAAACAATAAAATTTAATTATAATTATTCAAACATGAAAATAACAATAATAACGATGCCATGTAAGAGTCTAGCTGAAATGCAAGATCTGAGAGGAGAGATTATTTAATTATTCAAACATGAAAGTAAACTCTCAATTAAAATTTAATTAAGGTTTTGCTTTGCTTTCTAAAAGAAGTAAAGAGAATACTTTAAAAACTTTTTTCTTTTTTTGGTAAACAACTTAAACACTTTACTTCTATTGATTTGATCGTCAAAAACCTCTACAAAAGCATACTTAAAAACTGGTTCTTAATTTCAGCTTAGCTCAAGTTGTTTAAGAATGTCCAAGTTTGGTGCTCTGTTGGGACCAATTCCTATCCCTCTTGCTGTACGGTAAACATATCAAACATGTGCCTTTCAGAATTTCAAGGCAAATTAATAAAATGCTAAACATTTTAACGCACAAGTGCTCATTATCGCTTGTAATTGATTATCAATTGCTCAACTAAATAAAACGGGATTAATCGCACAAATCCATAAACTTTAACAGCTCTTCTTAGATGCTATAAAAGAATGTTATTTTATAGGAATCGGTACGCTCGCCGACCCACAATAATCGTGTTTATAGCTAGATGAACACATGTGAGATGAATCAATCACCATACCTGCAAACATGCATATTGCCAACTCTCTCAGCCACCACATTCAACTAGCTAATGTCATTAACTTATGAACCACACAGAAGAACCAAAAGGTGGCCTGTAGGAAGCAATGAGACCGCTTCCTCTAGCAAAAACTACCTGTAACAAGCCTCCGTAGCCGTAAAAGAACACAACACGTTGACACTACGAGATCCCCTTTTGTACATCTCTGCTGGTCCAGACATTCGACTAGCCCACCTGACACCAGGTGATAATTCTAGCTCTTCAGGAGGGCAGGCAAGGAATATTAAGATGTGACAATCTGCTTTCGGTTTCTATAAGTCCGTCAAAGTTAAACCTAGGAAGTGAATGGAAGCACCGCCTATTGCCGGAATGGCTGCTAATAGCTGAGATTAACATCTGTGTAATGAGACCAGCAATAAAGCAAAATGATAGGATGCTGTACTTTGGATAATCATATATAATTCTTGGTCTCAAAATAGATGCATAAAATTTTCAGCTACAGATTGGTGGATTTTGGCATTTATATACAGCTGATGCAGGCTGCTTGTAAGTAGGTATATCACTGATATCGACAAATCTGACTTCCCCAGGAGCAAACGAAAGATCTCTATGCCTGCAACACTTATCAATAGTCATTTTCTTTGTTGTTCACGAGGTGACTATTCTTTACCAAAAAAAATGTTTGTATTTGTATCTGAAGTTGTATAGTGATTCCGTATAGCATGTAATGACTGATAGGTTACCTTCGAAGGTCAAGTCCAATTAAACCAGCTTGCAGGATTGTTAAATTATCGGAATCTGGAGAAACAATAACGATGGTGCTTTCAGAATACTGCGTCTCAAGAATTGACATCAGTTGTGTCACACGAACAAATACATCTGCAATGCTCTCATTTGGAGTTCCATCATCTATGGGAGGAGGTTTGTTTCTTGTTGAAATGGTGTCTGATGCATACACCTAAATCATTTCAGATAAGCAAAGAGTAGGTTTTAGGTAACAATTCTAATTAAGGGAGAAATTTGACCTGATCAATTCATAGCTTGTGAAAAAGGGAAATGAGAATACCAGAAACAGAGGAAAACAACAAGAAAATTAAAAGAAAGTAAGCCATAATCCTTAACTAAAGAGAGGCATATTACTTCTGAAATAGCTTCCAAGTTCTTGCCTTCATAAGCTCCCAATCCACGAGCATCCAAGAAGCTATACTCCGGAACTATAAAACTGAAATCAACAAAAAACTGGTTGAAGCAATAAGCGGCAAAAGAACGTTCTGAGGGTAAAACATAAACCTGTCTTAGGATTGACTGGTTCTTTATATTTTCTGACGTTCTAAAGGATATGTGTTCAATTCAGATAGTTATCACCATTATTTGAAATTATATCCAAATTCCATCCAGCTAAAGTTAAGATATCGTCAGGAAGCCATAAAAATTGACTCAGTCCTTTTCACAGTGTTATTGATCAATGATCTTAAATTAGACAAAAGGGTGAAGAGAGGTACTTTGGCAAAGAACAACACCTTTCCTCTTGATCAATTTGTTCAACAGAGAACACAAAAGCGTCAATCTGCATTACCTTCTACTAATTCCATTAACAGAAGCTATAATCTCTGCAGCCTGATAAGCTCTCTGAGTAATGGAAGGCCAAATCCAACAACCATCATCACAAGCTCCCATTGCCTTCAATTTTAAAGCAGCCCTCACTGTCTGCTTCTTACCGTTCTCGGACAACCCGCTATCCACTGACGTTTTGGCCACTGGATTAGTGTTGATGATCCCTATTCTCTCAAATTCTGACTCCCCAGAACGTACCAAATAGTATCTTTATAACGAATGAAACAATTAGTCACAAATTCATCCCAACAAGTAAAGGAAATTACAGAAGAACTATACACAAGTAACTGCTCGGTTTATTACAAATTAGCTTTACTTAACAAGTGGCACAAACATACATACCTCAACTAAAGCTAAAATTTTGTATTTCTCATGAAAATCAAACATCATTCTTTTCTCATCTAATCTTCCAAAGAGCCAAAATGGAACATACGTGAAGAAACAAAGAAAAGAGCAAATAGGCATTTCATTACCGGTTGCTAAGTCGAACGGGAGGCATTTGGAAGAGTCCGCGAGCGGCGGCGACCATATCATGGTAAGGACCAGTAGAAATGGCGATGGAAATGGAGACCGCAGATAGTAGATGCCGGCGGTTTATTATTTTATCAGAATTACGACCGATGCTGATTGACAGAGGCGCCGCCGGCAGAGGAGTAGTCGAAGGAGATGGGAGGGGAAGTGGAGCTCTGGTTGAACTGACGGTTATCGTTGGCATGTTGGCGGGGTTTGTACTGTAAGTAGTTAATTTGTGTCTTAAATCTTAACCAACGAAGCACTACCTCAAACGCTGTCCAGCATATGTTTCTTGTTGGATGACAATTGACTAGGCTAGGAACGGCCAGCTCGAGCCCGTAAAAGATTTGGTAGGCCAGAGCTTCAACTGGAGTCGGATCGAATCGACATAATTGGGTTTGAAAATTAGTATGTACCGAATATTATGTTATAAAAAATAGAAATAATATTGTGTGCCACTAATTGTTAATGCACCACTTAATTGTTAGTACATTAATTACACCACTTAATAGTTAGTGTACCACTCCTATTATCATAATAGTATGTTATTAGAAATTTTGTACTATAAATAGAAGGGTTAACTTGATGTAAGTCATACCAATTGAGAAGAAGAATTCTCCTCTCCCAAATATTCTTAAGTTTTAGTTTTGGTTTTATAACAGTATATATATTAACTGAAAGAATTCCTATAGATAGTTGAAATATTCTTTTATCATCTTACCTTCTTCTCTTCTATCTTGCTTGATTTACAAAGTTGGATCATCTATAAATGGAGACTGAAGGTGTACAAGAATTCCCTGCATGGTTTGTCAGAGAGATAGGACGTTCAGCAAAAATGGTCTAAAAGATCACTGCATCGCATCTCACAAAGACGAGAAGTTTAAAGTTTTTTGTCAAATATGTGGAATGGGTTGTACAAATCAAAACAACGTACAACAGCATATCAGCGAATTTCATTCTAAGTAAAAATCAAAATTAAATTATTTATTTATTCTACTAATTAATATGTTTAATTCTTTTTTTGTTTTGTTATAGGCCTGTTGTAAGTGACTCATCGGCGGAAGAAAATAGTGGAAATAACTTATGAGAAGCTACTATTCAAATGAATGTGGATGAGTTTTATATTAAGTACTTCTTTAATATTTAATATTATTTCTATCTTTAAAATGTACTCTTGTTCTTTGAAATATTAGTAGCAAAGTTACTAATATTTCGAAGAACACCTGTACATTTCAAAGATAAAGAAAATATTAAATATTAAATAAAGTACTTAATACAAAATTCATCTACATCTATTTGAGTAGTAGCTTCTCATGAGTTATTTTCACCATTTTCTTCCTTCGATGATTCACTTACAACATGTTTGTAACAAAACAAAAATAATTAAACATATTGATTAATATAATAAATAAATAATTCAATTTTAATTTTTACCTGGAATGAAATTCGCTTATATGTTGTTGTAGGTTGTTTTGATTTGTACAACTCATTCTACATATTTGACAAAAAACTTTAAACTTCTCGCCTTTGTGAGATGCGATGCAGTGATCTTTCAAATCATTTTTGCTAAACGTCCTATCTCTCTGACAAACCGTGGAAGGGAATTCTTGTACACCTTCAGCCTCCATTTATAGATGACCGAACTTTGTAAATCAAGCAAGATAGAAGAGAAGAAGACAAAATGAGAAAAGAAAATTTCAATTATCAATAGTAATTCCTTCAGTTAGTATATATACAAAATTTTCATATTTTTAATATTGTACGCCTAATCTAATAAAGGATTGAATCCATAAGGATATATTATGTTGTCATATACCCATTAGGATAAGGATTTGCTATATTATCCTATATCTATTAGGATTTGTTTCTGTTTTATTTTATTTTAATTTTTCTAGTTGGGAAGGTTTTCTTGTCCAGCAAGAAAAGAAATAAGTTAACTTTAGAAAAGGATTGCAATCAATCCTTTTCCTAATAGAATTAGGACTCTTATATACTATACCACGTTAGAGATATAAAAGGGAGGGTTAACATAAACATTATTATTCTAGTAAAGATTCTGCAAGAAATTCTCCTGTGTCTTCTCTTGTTGCTTAAATCCTAAATTTTATGTTTGGATTTGGTTATGATATTAACCTAAAATCTCTACCTAATTACTTCAGTTGGTATCAGAGTATTAAAATCCAATTTTTCCTAGATTTCTTTCCTGGTGCCTTTCTAGTTTTGTTTATGCTCCAGCCTATTCCAGTTTTGTTTATGCTCCAGCCCATCTTCCAGTCCTACCAACCTAGAAACTTTTTCCAGTTTTGTTTCTGCTCCAGCCCATCTTCCAACCCTACCAACCCAAAAAAAATTCTTCCTATTTTGTTTCTAATCCAGCCCATCTTCCAACCCTACCAATCTAGAAATTTCACCCCAAAACCTAAAAAATCAAACCAAATGTTTTCAGTCATGAACAACCAGTATACATGCCTGATGAAGGAGATAACCAGAGATTTGCAGAAGTTTTGGAGGCTATTAATGGATTAACGACTTGTATGGATCAACTTCCAATCATTATGGGCCTTAATCAAGCCAATAATGGAGGAATAACACTTAAGGGCGCTTAAGACAGAGGTTTACCTCAACCCCAACCTATTGGTAGACCTAATTTTCCAAGGAATGCAAAAATTAGAAGAGCTCACGGTCAGAATCTGATGCCTCTTATGGAAGACAGTTCGGATGAAGAAATTCTAGACCAAGACCAACCAAGAAGAGGCCAAAGGGGTAAAGATGATTACAAGATTAAAGTTGAAGTCCCTTACTTTAGTGGAAATCTAAAAAGGCTTTCTTGATTGGATTGATGAGGTGGAAAGTTTTCAAGAGATGATGGAAGTCACAAATGATAAACTAGTGAGAATTGTGGGCTATAAATTAAAAAGTGGTACTAAAGTTTGGTTGAGTAATCTTCAAAAGAATCGAGAGGAGAACGGAAAACCACCAATTAGATCTTGGAGGAAATTGAAATAAGCCCTTGTCCTTAGATTTTTACCCCTTGATTATGAGCTGCACTTATTTTATCTTTATCAAAGTTGTGTCCAAGGTTCTAGAAGTGTAGAGGAGTATCATTCAGAGTTCTTGAGGTTGGCAACAGTCAATAATCTTGAAGAATCTGACATGTAGCAAGTTTCAAGGTATCTTAAAGGATTAAGATCATTCATAAGTGAAAGGCTAGGAATGCACACTATTTGGAACGTAGAGGAGGCCTACCAATTGGCCTTGAAAACTGAAAAGATGGAAAAGGCACCTAAGAGGTTTGAATACCCCAGGAGATCAACTCAACCAAGTCCAAATGAAGTGGTAGGAAAAGGGAAAGCATTAGTTGAAACATTGAAAATCGATAATGCCCCTAAAAATCTAAGAATTGACAAAAGGAAGTCTTTTGAAGGAGGTGGCAGCAACAATAGAGGAGTTCCTAAGGGTTCCAACCCATATGCACTACCAAAAATAGACATGTTATAAATGCCAAAAGCGTGGATATATCTCTAGTAATTGTCCTAAGAGAAAGATGGTCAACGTTGCTGAAAAAGGAGACTACCTTAATGAAGGTGAAGAGGATTTGGAAGAGCTTCAAGATGAGGGAGAAGAAGAAGAAGAGGAGGAGTTTGCTGAAGAATTTGTTGAGGACAGAGTTAGTCTAGTGATGTGGAAGATATTTTGTTCATCTAAAACCGATGAGCCACAACAAAGGAGAAGCATTTTTAGATCCTTCTGCACTGTTAATGGTAAGGTGTGCAATTTGATTGTAGATAATTGCAGTGGTGAGAATTTAGTGGCAAGAAAGATGGTGAATCATATGAAGATTCCTATTGAGAAACACCCTCATCCCTACACCATCGGTTGGCTCACTGATGGGCCAACATTGAGAGTCACTGAAGTATGTCAAGTTCCTATTTTCATAGGAAAATCTTACAAGGCTACTGTTTACTGTGATGTGGTGGACATGAAAACAAGCCACATACTCCTAGGAAGGCCATGACAATTTGACAGGGATATTACTTATAGAGGAAGAGATAATATCATCCCATTCCAATGGAAAGGCAAGAAAGTGACCATGCTACCCACAAATGCAGCCTTTGATAGGCCAAAGACTTTTAGAGATGAGGGAAAGACATTGCTAACCCTTAGTGGGCAAGACTTTGAGAAGGAAGTTAAGGAGACTCGAAAGGTTCTTGTCTTGGTGGTAAAGAACCAATTATTGGAGGAGAAAGAGGAGAAGAATGGAGCTAATTCAGATCTGGTCCAGCCGATTTTGGAGGAGTTTTCATATCTCGTCCAGTCCAAATTACCTAATGAATTATCTCCTATGAGAGATATTCAACATCACATTGATCTAGTACCTGGAGCTAAGCTTCCTAATCTTCCCCATTATAGAATGAACCCTAAAGAAGTTGATATTCTAAGAGAACAAGTAGAAGAATTAATGAAAAAAGGCTTGATCCGAGAAAGCATGGGTCCTTGTGCTGCACTTGCACTTTTGACACCAAAGAAGAATGGATCGTGGAGAATGTGTGTTAACAGTAGAGCTATCGAAAAAATCACCGTAAGATACCGATTTCCTATTCCCAGATTGAATGACATACTTGATCAACTCTGCAGTTCTCAGGTATTCTCTAAACTTGATTTGAAAAGTGGTTATCACCAACTACGAATCAGACCTGGGGATGAGTGAAAGACCGCATTTAAAACGAAATAGGGGTTGTATGAGTGGCTAGTCATGCCTTTTGGGTTATCCAATGCCCCTAGCACTTTCATGAGAGTCATGAACCAAATGCTTAAACCTTTTAATTCGTAGTTGTTTATTTTGATGATATCTTTGTTTATAGCAGAACGATTGAAGAGCATCTAGTACATTTGAGGAGAGTCTTGTTTGTTTTACAACATAATAAGCTTTACTTGAACTTGAAAAAATGCAGTTTCTTGACTAGCAAGCTACTATTCTTGTGGTATGTGGTTAGTTCTGAAGGAATTCATGTGGATGAAGAAAAAGTGAAGGCAATTCATGAATGGCCTACCCCTAAGAATGTTAGTGAGGTTCGATCTTTCCATGAACTAGCTACTTTCTACAGGAGATTCAGTAGAAACTTCAATTCAATTATGACCCCTATCACAGAATGCATGAAGAAGGGAAAATTTGATTGGAATGATGAAGCTGAGAAAAGTTTCGCTTTGATTAAGGAAAAATTCAGTACTACTTCTATCCTAGGCTTATCGGCCTTTGACAAGCTTTTTAAGGTTGAGTGTGATGCATGTAGAGTAGGTATTGAAGCTGTTTTATCTCAAGAAGGCCTACCTGTAGCTATCTTTAGCGAGAAGTTTAATGATATAAGGAAAAGATGGAGTACCTATGATCATGAATTTTATGCAGTTGTGAGAACATTGAAACATTGGGAACATTATCTGATTCAAAGAGAGTTCATTCTTTACACTGATCATTAAGCTTTAAAGTTTCTGAACAGTCAAAAGCACTTGAGTAATATGCATGCCAGATGGACTACTTTCTGAAAAAAAATTTCCTTTTGTTATTAAACATAAATCTGGTGTGACTAACAAGGTGACTGATGCACTTAGTAGGAGGACAATATTGCTTTCTACTGTATCCCAAGAGGTAGTTGAATTTGAGGTTTTAAAGGAGCTCTATGAGGATGATGAAGACTTCATAGACATGTGGTTAAAGTGTATTCAGAATGGTTTTCTTTTTCACAGTAACCAACTTTGTGTTCCTCATACTTATCTTAGAGAAAAGTTGATTCGTGATGTGCAAAGTGGAGGATTAGCCTATCACATGGGAAGGGACAAGACCATTACTAGTCTTGAGGAAAGGTTCTACTGGCCTCAGTTGAAGAAAGATGTTTGGAACTTTGTGACAAGGTGTTATGTTTGTCAGACTGTTAAAGGAAGATCCCAGAATACGGGGTTGTATATGCTACTCCTTATCCGGGAAGATATTTGGGAGGACTTGTCTATGGACTTTGTCCTTGGACTACCTAGAACACAAAGGAGAGTTGACTCTATTTTTTGTAGTTGATAAATTTTCTAAGATGACGCATTTCATTGCATGTAGGAAGACTACCGATGCATTTAATGTGGCTAGACTATTCTTTAAAAAAGTGGTAAAGTTGCATGGAATTTCTAAATCCATTACATCTGACCGAGATTAGAAGTTCCTTTGTCACTTTTGGAGAACTTTGTGGAGGATGTTTGATACTTCTTTAAACTTTAGTAGCACTGCTCATCCACAAACAGATGGTCAGACTGAGTCACTTAATAGGACTCTTGGAAATCTATTGAGGAGTATTTGTGGAGACAAGCCTAAGCAATGGGATTTAGCTCTAGCTCAAGCTGAGTTTGCCTACAATAGTGTTGTCCATAGTGCTATTGGTAGATCACCATTTTCCTTGGCATACTTGAAAGTTCCAAAGAGTACTGTTGATCTGATAAAACTTCCAAAGTTAATAAACTTAAACATAGCAGCTGAAAATATGGCCAAACATGTGAAGAATGTGCAAGAGGAGGATTGAACGAGACTTGAACAGACTAATGCCAAATATAAAGAATAAGCTGACAGACACAGGAAGTTTAAAACTTTCCAAGAAGGTGACAAAGTGATGATTTTCTTAAGAAAGAAAGATTCCCTGTTGGAACCTACAACAAATTGAAGTCGAAGAAATATGGTCCTTATGAGATACTACATAAAATCAACGACAATACTTATGTTATCAATCTGCCTGGGGTGATGGGAATTTCAAAGACTTTTAATGTTGTTAATATTTATGATTTTGATGGAGAAAAAGAGCTCTATCCTAATGACAACTCGAGGTCGAGTTCTTTTCAAGTGGAGGGGACTAATAAAGGATTGAATCCATAAGGATATGTTATGTTTTCATATAACCGTTAGGATAAGGATTTGTTATGTTATCCTATATCTATTAGGATTTGTTTCTGTTTTATTTTATTTTAAGTTTCCTAGTTAGGAAGGTTTTCTTGTTCGACAAGAAAAAGAAAATAAGTTAGCTTTAGAAAAGGATTTCAATCAATCCTTTGCATACTAGGATTAGGACTATTATATACCATAACACGTTAGGGATATAAAAAGGAGGGTTAACATATGTTTGAGGGACCCCCCGATATATTATTATTCTAATAAAGATTCTGCAGTAAATTCTCCTGAGAGAGTGTTTTTCTCTTATTGATTAAATCCTAAGTTTTATGCTTAGACTTGGTTCTGAGATTAACCTAAAATGTCTACCTAATTACTTCCGCTATGTCACATACCAACCTAAAGTTATTCTTTGAGACCATTCAGAAAAATTCCTAATAAGCAGTGTTTAAGCCAATTAGATACTCATGTAGACCTCCTCGCAAACTTTTAAAAGTATTCTTGAATAGTGTCTATTTATTAGATTGCACTAAGGTGCTCGTCAGGATCGGCAAACTCAATTGGGCCAAAATGCTCATGTAGTATTCTAACCAGCTCTACCCAATCATATATGATTCATCCAATGTCGATCAACAAAAACACATCCAAGGCTTCCCCTTTAAATACATGTATGCCACATCAACTTTCTGATCTTTTGGAGTTTAGTAATGTCGAAAATATTTTTCTACCTTCAAGATCCATCCTCGCAGATCTCCATTCTCAAATCTAGGAAAATCCATCTTTGCAAGAATTCTTCGGGAGTGATGTTTTCTCGTTCAGCATATGCTATCTCTAATTCTATAATAACATTCTTTTCCTTCCCTAATAAAGGTTGACTGGATTCTCAACTAAAGGTTTGTTGTCTAGTTTGCAACCTTTGTTGTGCTACCTCTTCGATTTAATTATCCAACCTTTGCAATTGTGCTATCAATGATGCTAATTGTTGTGGAAGAGCATTGAGTTGTTGGAGTGCAACTTCTTGAGACTGATTAGCATAGGTTGGTGGTGGAGGAGGTAGTGGACAGAAGAAGAGCCATGGGTTCGAACAACCATAATAGAATCATAGGGCTCTAATACCAAACTGTTAGGACTAGGAGAAAATAATGGATGCTTGTTTTCATTAAATGCAAATAAACTAATATAGGAAGCGTACGAGAATCTAACAAACTACCACACCAGTAGGAAAAGACAATTCCAATTGCCTAAACTCCAAGAATACACTAAAAATAGAAAAACACACTCACTAATGACAATAACTAGAGACCTATTTATAGACTAACTTCTAGAGACTCACTTGTAGATAATATAACTAATAATACTTATCCATAACCCACTACTCCTAAAAGTCTAGAACTACCCAATTTTTCCTATTTTTCCTCCAATAGCCGTCCACTGCTCACTAACTGCCTAATCCGCCTTTGACTTGGTCTTCTTGCAAGAACATGTCTCTTGTGGCATAT
>JAOTIZ010000003.1:33479614-33495091 GCA_027123425.1 Erythroxylum panamense | reverse complement strand
AAATAATACATTGTATATAATTAATAATAAAATAATAAACTTTTATAAAAATTTATCATTCTAAAATAAAAAAATATGAAAAAATTATTTATCACAATTGTGACTTGAACTGTGATTTTTTAATTGAACATGATATCTATTTTAAAATCATAGCATTAAATTTTCTGTAATAACCATTTCAATATCAAGGGTATAATAGTTATTTATTATACATTACATTCCATTACATCCACCTTTTAAATAATATTTTACTATATTATATTATAAAACTGTTCTATCTTTTTTAAACAATTTTTTCCTATATTTTATTACATTTTATTATAAATCATTTCGTTCTGTTTTATTCCATTACATTAACTAACATTCAATCAAACAAACTCGTAAATAGTGTAAAAAAAAAGGCACCCATTTCTGCATTGGTTTCAAAAGAGCAAGGAAAAAGGGGATGTTGTTTTTATAGTTGGAGCGATATAAACAAGAATTCTCATCCGAGCAGCATGAACACGTACATAAAGAATACAACAATTTCTGCCTGGTTGTAGGTTTAACTTTGTATATTGATAAGAGGGCTACGTATAATATGGTAATGGGCTAAGGAAATGAGACGAGCCAGCCAAGTGAAGAAGTGAAGATGGATGGACCAACATGGGCTGAAGACACAAACAGGCAGACACAAACAGGCACATCATTCTCTATCTTTCTTTGTCTCCTTGTACATAGTTCCAGAATATTCTCGCCAACCAGCCGACAGCTCTGTTGCTCAGCACACACCACACAGTAGCACACAACAATAGCAATACACAGTAGCACGCAACAGTACAATTGTTTACTTTTAGCATACAGATAGCAGTAACCATAACTGTAATTAGGATCAGCAGAACTAGTATATATATCCCTCAAGCTGTACATATCAAGTTATGATGAAATAGAACATTTCTTCATCAAGCCAAACTCTTGTTTTTCATATATCTTAAACTTTTTACCTCCGCCGTTTAAAATATTACTAAATTTTCAAGGGAGTGTCTAATTGGTTCCATTGGTAGTTGGTGCCTTATCCATTTTTTGGCTTTGTCCGGCTAAGAAATTAGCAGCATGGAGACTGAGAACTGGTCCAGACATGCCTATTTCATTGCTCCACTAACAAATTTGGTGCCTTGACACCGACTATATGTTTTATTTAATTGGTTCTTATTTATGGAATTACATGTTTATTTTATGTATCTTTTCATCATTCTTTGGAAGATAATATAAACTTTGTTTCTTTTAATCTTGCCTTTTGTGAGGGATCAGATTCTAAATACAAAGCTTTCAACGTCTTCGATCAATTGTCTGATAGAACTAGAAGCCAACCCAAGGGTCATTGTATAATAATGGAGGGCTGTGTTTCTTTGTGTTGAATGATTAATTACCGGATTATATTACTAAATGCATTTGCGTGGACTCAAGTCGAGCTATTATTTATACAGCTCAACTCCAACAAATCACAACCACTGACTGGGTTTGAGAGATCAGTACCCAAAATGCGCTTTATCATTGATCACATATTTCTTCTCTATTTTATAGAGCTCTTCATGTTGTAAATTCTTAGATAAATCCCAGAGATATTTTGGGATCTGGGTTTTTTCTTGTATTCATTTTAGAAGCAGCTTTTGAAACAAGTTTGTGTTTTTGTTACTGGGTTTTCTTTCTCTGTCCAGATGTTTATCCTACCATGTTCTTAAAGATTATGCACTCTCATTAAGCGACTCTGTAGTTGTGCCCTGTCTGAGTTAAGGTCTGAGATAGGGCATTTCTCGAGGACAGTGTAGCTAAATTTGGAATCTCGAAATCCATAAACTCTTTGGAACTGCTGTTTCTGGATTTGTACTTTTTTCCTGCTCATTGTCGATTGACTGTACACAATGGAACTTTGGTTGTTCTATGTTCTTTCCCTTTTATCTCTTCTCCTCTGGGCTCGTGTATCCTCTGCTATTGAGGATCAGGAAAGGGACAAAATCAGATATTTGCCAGGCCAACCAAGAAACGTGGACTTTAATCAGTATGCAGGTTACGTGACAGTGAACCAACAAGCTGGAAGGGCATTGTTTTACTGGTTAGTTGAGTCACCGGCGAGTCGTCAACCAGAGTCCAGACCACTTGTTTTGTGGCTCAGTGGAGGGCCCGGCTGCTCATCTGTTGCTTATGGAGCAGCTGAGGAAATAGGTCCCTTCCACATTAGACCAGACGGCAAAACTCTGTACTTAAATCCCTATGCTTGGAACAAGGGTATGTGAATGAAAGAATTGTGCACATTCCTTTCTTTTAGTAATGTATATTTATCTTCTGTCTCTTTCTGGTGTCTGGCAG
Source organism: Erythroxylum panamense (assembly GCA_027123425.1). Classification (NCBI taxonomy): domain Eukaryota; kingdom Viridiplantae; phylum Streptophyta; class Magnoliopsida; order Malpighiales; family Erythroxylaceae; genus Erythroxylum; species Erythroxylum panamense. The sequence goes on along the minus strand of JAOTIZ010000003.1, from coordinate 33,492,745 downwards.
TTGCGAATTTACTCTTCCTTGAATCTCCTGCCGGTGTTGGCTTTTCATATTCAAACACAACCTCAGATTTGTACACAGCGGGTGACCGGAGAACAGGTAAGTCATTTTGTTAGTTCTATTGGATCTGTTGGTTCTAAAAATTAGTAAAATTTTCTCTTTGGTATAATTACATGTAACTGATACATGATTCAAGTTGATTATCTAGTTTCAGTTTGAAAGTAGTTGATTTCTATATGTTTAACCTTTGTTGAAATTTGGCGTTGTGCGTTGTAGCTGAAGATACGTATATTTTTCTAATCAATTGGTTCAAAAGGTTTCCTCAGTACAAACACAGAGATTTCTATATTACTGGAGAAAGCTATTCAGGTTTGATCATTCTTCCACATTTCATTTCATTATCAGTCCTTGTTTGTTCATCTTACATATTTCACATGGTTACCTCTTAAAACCAATTTGGATTCGCTTTCAGGACACTATGTCCCCCAGTTGTCCCAAATTGTATTTGAAAAGAATAAGGGGCTTCAGAATCCTGTGATTAATTTGAAAGGTTTTATGGTAAGTACATCAGAAAACGTTGAATTTCAGATGCTTAGCAGATAACTGCTGTTGGTAAACAACTTTTGCTTCCGTTTTAGGTCGGGAATGCTGTCACGGATGATTACCATGACTTCTTTGGCACCTTTGAGTATTGGTGGACCCATGGCTTGATTTCTGATTCTACATATCGTATACTACGGCTTACTTGCGATTCTGGATCCACCCAACACCCATCAGCAGAATGCACCAAAGCTCTCAAGCTTGCAGATCTAGAGAAGGGGAATATTGATCCATATAGCATTTTCACACCACCATGCAATAATACTGCCTCTCTAAGACGCAACTTGAGGGGTCATTATGTAAGCTTTTACCGTAATTCAGTGTTATTTGCTTTTTGCAGTTTACTTTGACCTTTGGTGCTTGACTAAAAGGCGTCTAGAGGAAGTGTTGTGCGTATCAAGAATTCTAACTAGACTAGTTTCATACTTATATACGCCTTGTGAATATTCAACAAATTTGAATTAGTTATAGGCGGCGGCGTAGAAAGTAGAAGTGGGATCTTGTGTTTGTAAGGTCATTGTTCATACAAAGATTAAAGCTGTCAGGAGTCCCTTACTGCAATCATGATGTCCAGAACTAGGGCCACTCCTAACTTTTCTCCCATCAACTTTTTTCCTTCACTTTTTTTCTTAGCAAGATCTTTCCAGTAGTGGGTAGTAGCAAGAGTTTGTCAGTCCTCCAGCATTTAAGTTGATCAAAGCTTCATTTAGCTCTCAAAGACCACGTGATCCACCATTAAATTGTGAATATTGAACAGAATCTGAACATAAAGACTGCATTCAAATCCATGGACTTGCAGTGCCTTGGAAAGAGACTACTGTAAAGCAAGATCCACTAAGTAGCATCAATTTAAAATTTTAGGTTGCATTAAACATTTCCAAATTGTATATTTGTCACTACAATCTATTTGATGAGATGAAGTACAGGTTATCTTAATTTGAAATTGCTGCTAACCAGAACTAGCTGGAAAACATGATCTGTGGTGTGTCTTACGTGTAGTTGTTAAACATTACCTAATTTGACCTTAATCCATTCACTACTTGCATAATCAGCCGTGGATGTCGAGAGCATATGATCCCTGCACAGAGAGCTATTCTACAGTGTATTTCAATCAGCCAGAAGTTCAGAAGGCACTTCATGCAAACATTACTGCGATTCCTTATCCATGGAAAACGTGCAGGTTGGTTTCTGGTTAATTGTGAATCATGTTGTCTTCTAGATCCTAAACTGAGATTTTTCTAACTTAATTGCTGTGGGATTATCATTTTCAGTGATATTGTTGGGGACAATTGGACAGATTCTCCACTCTCTATGCTTCCAATTTATAAAGAGTTGATTGCTGCTGGTCTGAGGATATGGGTTTACAGGTGAGTTTCAACTTCTGTTTTTAATCTCTCTCTCTCTCTTCTGTTTGCAATCAATGCAATAAATATGTTTCGTTGCTTGACACCCTGAATGCCCCAAACAACAGTTTTCTGATCTCTGGCACCAGTAAGTGAATGAATAATGTTACTTTCCTTTAAAGGGCAGTACTAGGGAACTGACCGTAGTGAAATGCAATTCACCATTTTTGTTGGTCGTGTAGATTTAGAATAGGTTTGTTGATTTTACCGTTAATGACATGGACATCATGTCTACACGTCAAAAGAAGCCACCTCAAACTTATCAGCATTCAGACCTTTCTTGTTCTGTTGTTTATGGGCATATTTTGCTTTTGCTCTAATAACATGTTGAATTTTCGGTCTCAGTGGAGACACTGATTCAGTGGTTCCTGTGACTGCAACAAGATACTCCATTGATGCCCTTAAGCTGCCAACCATTACTAACTGGTATCCCTGGCACGATAATGGAAAGGTTAGTGTTAAGATAACAATCCGTCTTCCCCATTCAGATTTTCCATTTTTGCGGTATTAGGAATTTTCTTTGGCTTTCTGTGGTACAAATGAATGTTCTCTGTTAGTCGTAATGAAGGGCACTGCAACAAAATTCTTGCTTCTTGTCCATGTTCACTCCAGGACCGCAAAATATTACTCACAGAACCTAGTTCTATCGTCTGTTATAGGTTGGAGGTTGGAGCCAAGTGTACCGGGGGCTAACTTTTGTGACTGTAACTGGAGCAGGCCACGAGGTTCCGCTCCATCGCCCTCGACAAGCTTTCATTCTTTTCAGATCATATTTGGAGAACAAGCCTATGCCAAGCTAAACCATCGAATCCTGTTCACTTGTCTCTGATGAAGTATCTTATCCCAAAAAGGAAAATGGTTGTGAGACCACCAACAGAATAAGAAAAGCATTCACCTCGAGTGCCATCCCATTCTTGCCTCAACTGTACCATTTTTTTTCTCATGTTTGATTAGTCATATATTAGAAATTCATTCTTTATAAGGGTTAAACTTGTTGTATCGTCCAATCCATGTTATGAAACACCAACCTATCTCTTCTGCAATTCTTAGAACTGTACTTGTTTGTAAGAACTTGCACTCAATACCAATATAAAATTTCTTCAGATGTTTGTATCCACTGCTTCACTGACTTGCAGTGAACTCGATCTTTGACTCCTCAAGTAGTATAGCCTTCGAGCGCAATTCAATCTTCCTTTCCTTAAAATCATTTTCAAATTATGATTTTTTTTTTATTGCCCACGAGGTGTCTTAGGAGGATTCTAACTATGTGAAGACACCTTTAAGTTATCTATTCTCATATTAATCTTTGCTCGAATCGGGTAAGTCTTTTGCGGGAGAGAAAGCTCCGGCACATTTGATGAACATAAAAGATACCCTTTTTTTCTAACAAAGCAAATCATACGTCAATTTGAGTTCTGATTCCGAATCATGTTCTTTATTAATATTGGATCGTGGGACATGGTTTGTATTCTCAAGTTTAAGACAGGCAAGTCTGCGGGAATCGTAGCTTCCCAGGATTACGGCGGATGTACTGTTGCTTCAGTTTTGGATCCAAGAAACTGTAAAAGAAAGCCGAAGGAATAATCCAACGGTGGAGATTTTCCCCACGTGGCCAACATGGGCGTTCCTTAGTGGAGAACCGAGAACCCACGCCGTCGAATGTGCCATAAGAAAAGTCAATCCAACTCATTGCAATCCTATGGTCAACTCAACCGTTTAGGTCTCATTCTAGAATAGAGGCTTTGGTCCAATCTCATAATATTTTTTCTTTTGCTTAATTGAAAATAGACTCATCCCATTTGAAATCTCTCTCAATAAAATAAAATATTATAAGATTTAACAAATTTATTCATAATAATTAAAATACTTTAATTATTAAAATTAAGTGTCATGTGATACTTAAATATTAATTTAAATAATAATTTTAAAAATATATTATGTTGAGTCCTATTGAGATTTGAATTCACTTAGAAAATACCTAACAGCCCAATTGACTATTGGGGGAGGTTTAGTAAAGAGGTGAACTAATTAATACATTGCGTGCAAGTAATTGGAAATTAGAAAAATAATATATGCATGAAAAAGGGAAGTCAAGATTTAGCTATATAACTAAGTGTGGTCTGCTCAAAGACCTTGAAAGAAGCTAGCTTTAATTGACTATTGAGATCATGCATATTAAGAGCTCTTCTTCAAGTTCAAGCTCTTTCCTCTATGTCTTTTACTTTGTCATATCATTACTTTCTATTGCCTCTTCTTCAACTTTGGCCTCTAATGGCAAGCATGGAGGAGAGTTTGAGAAGGATAGAATTATCAAGCTTCCGGGGCAACCACCAAATGTGAATTTCTCTCAGTATGCTGGCTATATTACTGTTAACTCGAATGCAGGTCGGGCCCTCTTTTATTGGTTAACCGAAGCCCCGAAAGATGTTCGACCTGAAACAAAGCCGTTGGTCTTATGGCTCAATGGTGGGCCAGGTTGCTCGTCCATCGCTTATGGGGCGTCCGAGGAGGTCGGCCCTTTTCGGGTCCGGCCCGATGGCAAGACCCTTTATTTGAATCCTTATGCTTGGAACAAAGGTAAAGTAAATGCCATCATGAAGCATTCTCAACTACGTTTTGTTTGATGATATATTCAAGGTGTATGATTATGATTATTTTTTGTTTTCAGAGGCAAACTTACTGTTTCTTGATTCACCTGCTGGCGTGGGATTTTCATATACAAACACTTCAACAGATTTATACACAGTTGGTGACAAGAGAACAGGTGTTCTAACCTTTTTCACTTTTCTAGTTTGGTATTGGTTTTGTTAAAGTTTTGTTAGCCGACCAGGCCTAACTGAGTCGTCACTGTACTTTAAAAAATGCAGCAAAAGATGCATATACATTCCTCGTCAACTGGTTCGACAGGTTTCCTCAGTACAAGCGTAGGACTTTCTACATTGCTGGAGAAAGCTATGCAGGTTTATTTGTTAGCACTAGTCACCAAATACACCTAAAAGATGTCATTTTGGTCCGGGTTAGACATACCCGAAGTCAACGAGTAAACCTCGAGTTTACTAAGTTTTAGGTTGAGTTCGGACATTGATTTAAAAACATTATGCTACTTTTTGTTCAGGTCATTACATTCCTGAGTTATCTCAGATCATAGTCCGGAAAAATAAGGGACTGAAGAATCCTGTCATTAATTTCAAAGGTTTTCTGGTAATTCATAAAATGTCCAGACAACGTACACTTCTTTTTGTTTAAGGTTCTACCCTTTTGTTGATGTTGTTTGTCTAATCTGTTTCAGTTGGGAAATCCACTAATCAATGACTACTACGACAACATTGGAACTCACGAATATTGGTGGAACCATGGTCTGATCTCAGATTCTACATACAATGATCTGAGGAGCTCATGCACCAACGACACATTCCTGTTTCCTGGAAAAGACTGTGATAAGGCCATAACACAGGCTTACTCAGAATTTGGAAGCATCAATCCCTATAGCATTTACAGCCCTGCCTGCAGCCAACTTGGCACTCTTAAAAACAATCTGCAGCATTCACTTGTGAGAATTTCTTGTTTCAGGTCTCTGATTCATCCTGTTTTCTCACTGTGATTATGTAAAGCTAACAATGGCTTGTGAAATGATCAGCCATGGAAGTACAGAGGAAATGATGAGTGTGTGGTGGCCTACACGAAAATATATATGAATCGACCTGTGGTGCAGAAAGCCCTTCATGCTAATATTACCAGAATTCCTAATCCTTGGAGAACTTGCAGGTACTAAATTATTAAACAAGGTTGTTTTCAGTTTCTGTTTTAAGCTGATCAAAATCTTTTATGCAGTTCTGTAATTAGGAGGAAATGGAGAGATTCTCCAAAGTCCATGCTTCCAATCTTCAAAGAACTCATAAAAGCAGGCATTAGAATATGGGTCTTCAGGTAAACTTAAAAAAAAGATTAGATCTTTTCTTGTTCCTCGCTAAAACTCATATAATTGAGCTTTTCCCTTTCCAGTGGCGACACAGATGCTGTTTTGCCTCTGACAGCAACTCGATACTCCATTAATGCTCTGAAGCTCCAGACGACAGTAAGTTGGTACGCTTGGAACGATGGACATAAACAGGTTAGCCATCATATACAATTTCCAGGAATAGCCATTTCGACAAAAACCATCTTCTGTGTTTTAATGGTTACTGGGTTGTTCTCAGGTTGGTGGTTGGACTCAAATCTACAAGGGATTGACCTATGTGACAGTGAGAGGAGCAGGTCATGAGGTTCCATTGACACAGCCTCGACTTGCACTTATACTTTTAAACCAATTCCTGAAAAACCAACCCATGCCTTATTCAACTTAGTCCAACACATTCTTTGTGTCACTTTCATTTTCTTTCTTCTCTGCAGAATCAATTATTTCCAGGTCTTTTTATTACAGTACTGTACTATTCTATAGTTTGCATTTACTCAATTTATGGAATTGTTAACTCACATTGCATTAATTGTTAGTAGTTGATATTGCCTTTCCATTAACATGATCTTAAGATGCTTTTGAAGGTGTTTTCTTCAAATGAAAATGAGCATGGAGAGGCCAATTTAAGTCGGATGCTTTTTTCAGTAGAGGATAGGATTTGAAACAATGGTTCATAGTAGAATTGTGATGAGCATCAAGCAAGACAAACTGTACCATTAATGAGAAGCATCAATATATTCTAATGTTCCACTATAACTTAATTCTGATGCTGATCATGTTACAAGAGAAAGTTAAAAAAAAAAAAGGATTCATGTCTGAAAAGTTACTCATTCTGATAACGGGTTGAGCTAAGTTAAACTACCCAACTAACTTTAGAAAAACATATTCCAAATTCAAGGTAAGTAAGTCTCGTGTATTTAACATTTATATATTAAACAATGTTTTAAAAACTAGACTGGGCATCGAACCAATCAAAAAAAATGTTTAAGGTTTAAAAGTTCAATCGTTATTAAACCATCATAAAATCGGTGTATAATAAATAAGAAATAAAAATTATAAAAATAAGTAAAAATAAATTATAACATAAAATACCTTATTAAAATAAAAATGCACTAATAATGTCTTTTATTATATAATAGACTAATAATAAATGTAATAATTTAAACTAAGATTGAATCTAACAATTGCCAAAAAGAAGAAGAAGTTTGAATCTAACATAAATATATAATAATAATAATAATAACAATAATAATAATAATAATTGTATTTCGATAGTATAATGTATTTAAAAATTTAAAAAAGTTGAAGTATATTTAAAGAAAGTCAATAGAAAAGACTCTAAGTTTATTCTAATTTCCTTTTGAATGTCCTTTAAATATGCTTCTTTTATGTTTTAAATATTATTTTAAACACATTTTTAATTATTTTAAGCAAAATTACTTATATATACTAATTAATAATTTAATTTATTAAACAAATTAACGATAAAATAATTAAAAAAATTTAATTAAAATATAAGGAGATAAATAAAGAATCTAAAATTTGGAAAATATAATTTATTAGTGAGATTAAATAAATTTATTATTTAAGAATAAAATAGTATATTGTTTTAAAAATATTAATTTAAAATATCATTTTAATTAAAACATAAATAAATAAATATATAATATAATATAATATAATTTTTTGTTTAGATTGTATGAAAGAGTTGAAAAGAAAAAAAAATTCATTGAAAATTTAAAAGATTTATGAGTCTATCTTTTAAATTCTTAACTTTCATTATAATCCATTATAGTAAAACTCAAAGTTAAAAGATTTATAGCTATAAGTACAGTCAGCGGTTGGTGTTAGAGGAAGTTAAATGTTCACCTAAAAGAGGAACTTAAATGTTAGTGGTAGTAGGTCCGCATTATTATAAAGAAAAGTGGGTCTCATATTATTAAATAGACCATGGTCCCATTTAATTTAAAAACAATAACTTATCCGAAAAATCGGACGGTCTTTAAAGAAATTGACCGGTTTGTTACTTAACTGGTCGGTTTTTTCTAGAATATGAGCATAAATCAGACCGAAAACTTGACCAGTTTATATTTATTCGGATTGAACCAATTGATCTGGTTCAGTTTTAAAATCATTTTTTAATAGAAGACATATTTACTAATTAATTAAAGATATTAGTAAGATATGACATGAGGATAAACAAGTAATAAAAAACTCAAACAAAATGATTTTCTATTTAAATAATAAAATATGAATTAATAAGTACATAAATTGAAAATTAAATATGACAACACAAAAATCTAAAATTATTTTTAAACTAAGAAGAATTTAATGTAATCATACTGGTGGAAGCCAAATAAGTTAATAAAATGTATAATTTCTTGCTTCATCATGTCATAAATACACATCGTACATTCATAAAAACATGGTCCATTCATATCATATCTTGCAGTATAGCAACATATTTAACAATTTTTAATAAAATTATATAATATGCAAGAGAAAAACACATATGTATCAAAACAAAAATTTAATAAAAAATTCAAAGAAGATAATTTATGTTTACATGACAAAATATGAAATAGTGAGTATAAAGATTGTTTTTAATCTTTGTAGATTGAAGCAGCCATATAGTTATTTGAACTCAGACTAAAAGATAAAATAACATTGTGCAATAAATAATACTGTGTATGAGATGAAGGTCTTATAAATAATTTGCATTTAACAGGTATTCTAATGTATGTATTCTTCATATATAACTAATTGCACTGTAGGCTTTAGTGAATGAGGATTGTTCACAAAATGAAATTACCTATTGGTTTGAACTTTGAACTTTTCTTTAATCTTCTTCTTAAGCACTACTTTAATACAAATTTTGTGAGAAGAAAAAGAAGGGCATAAAATATTTTATTCTAAATATTAAACTTATTGTCTTTGATACGAGTTATGGTGCTCAACATATACTAGTATTAGATTGGTGATCATAAGTCTACTAATATGATTTAGTTTGTAAGACCCCAATATATACCCTAGAAGTATTATAGTATATCTAGGGTGTATTAAGAAGTGAACATAAAGAATTAAGTGTATCTAAGCATAGTAAGGGACATAATGGTAATTAATTTAAAAGATAGGGTAAATTGGTAAAATTTTCATTTAGGCATGAACATGAATAATTATATGTGAGTTATGCACTATAATGAAATCGAGTGATATGTGGGAGTTAAAGAAAGAAGAAGGACTAAATGTGCAATTTTGCCAAAAATCAACATATAGACCAATGAGATTGAAACATGTGTGTAAAATTAGAAACTTCTTGAAGTGGGGAGAGGGACGTGCATGGAGTGTTTTAACTCCATAATTTTCTCTTCTCATCTCCTTTCCATTCCATCTCCTTAATCATATCATTTTGCATAAGAAATCAAGTCAATCTTATGTGAAAATCAAGGTAAAAGTTAGGGATTTTTTTCTTTACCATTACCTTTTCTTGCTTTGCTTATAAAGAACTAGAATTATAAGGTTGGATATAGGATTGAGATAACTATTTTGTTGTGTTTTAGTTAGTGAATCAAGCAAAGACAAAGGGGAAGAGATGGAAGGGCATTAAAAGAAGAGTTAATTGACAAATTTAAAAGTTTGAGACTCCGCTTAATTTCTGTATTTATGTATATTTGAATGTGTACAAAGATTGATTTGGACATGAAATGGTTGCTAGAATGGTGATTTGGTGTTACTTTGCATGAATTGGATGAATATGACAAGAGAGAGACGTTTAGTGAAATTTTGTGTTAGGCTCTCGGTTCACTCAAACTAGTCTTATTGTTTTGGCTATAACTCGCCCTATAGACCTCCAAATTAGGTGATTCTAATTGAAATGGAACTTCAGACATATAACTAAGATTCTCTAGAAGAAACCGAACCTAATTTTGGCTGTATGATATTAGAAATTGAGATAAAAATGATGACCTGATGTTGCCCCTGTATTAGAGCAGCTTATGATGTTTGGTGCTTATCTCATAACTTAGAAGTCCAAATGGCATGATCTTTGATGATATGGAAACTAAAGCCATAGTTGAATAAATGTTTAAAAGACCTCAAAGTCAAATTGAAAATTTTCTATATGAAAATTTCAGAACAAGTGGAGACTATTGTGTGATTTACTTTTGGACTAATTTGTTTGTCTATTTTTAAACCCACCATATGCTTAGCTCATTTTGCACTGTTTTAAGTTCTTTCTTTCATTAAACCACGTCGAAACCTTTTCTAATGTTTATGAAAATTTGAAAAACACCTAGAAATAAATGAAATATAACTTACCATATATGAATTGGGTGATTAACCATTGAATCTTAAGATTGAACATAAAGCATGCTAAAGAAAATTTAAATGTACATAAATGATTTATATGTATATAGATTGCTTATATGTGTATAGCATGATTATACATGTGTGATTTTGATAATCTCCTAATGGTGATAAATTATGACTTACAAGTATGAACTTAAAAATAGATTTTATGATTTCAAATGAATATCATATGAGTTGTCAATATATTAATTATGAAATTGGTAAATGATTAAAGGAGAATGTTACAGTGTCTGTTTCATTGTCTTGGTGATAGATAAATAGGCATACTTATAGGGTTAGTGCAATTGCTACAGTTTGACACCATGGGTGTCTTTTTTTCAAGACTATAACGTCTCTATAGTTCGATACCTTCGGGTATCCACAGTTCGATACCTTTGGGTATTTATAATTTTATGCCTTCGGTTATTTACAGTTTGATATCTTTGGATATCCATAGCTCTTGTTTTCTACACCTACAGGAAATTTGGAAACTTAACATAGAAAAGAAATTTAACAATCATAAATAAGAGATACATGTCAACATGAATAATTTGTATTGATGAGCTTTAAATATCAACATTTGGTTTATACATGTGCATTTCAGTATATGGATAATATATTGAAGCATATTTGCAGTACGTACTTTGCTTAATTATGCCATCATTGTTTATAAGAGTTTATGATATTCATAAATGTATGCGTGCTTAGTGGATGATTGTTATGGGTGGTCATCCAAACTAAATGCTTTCCCATTAAGCTTTCAAGCTTAACACGAGTGTTAATCCATATAGGTCCAAGTAATAAGAGTAAGACATATGGATCATCTGTAGAGACCAAGGCTAACTGTTGGAAGTAAAAATACCATTAGATGTATCTTTTAATTAAATAATGGTTGTATATGTAATGAAGGAAATTGTATCTTCTTAATAGTTTGTAATTAAGAATTCATGTTATATGTAATATCTGTTTTGGATTACCGTATCAATGTAATGATATAATACTACTTTTAAATGATATTATTAAGGGGTATGAAAATTTGTAATATATACATGTACAACATTGAATAGAATTGTATGTCATGAATGTATGTACAAGAAATTGGTTGCCATGTATGTGAGTAGTTGTAGGTTCCATATAGGGGGTGTTACATAGTTTGTACCATAAATATTGTCAAGAATATGATTTTCTAAGTCATTTATGAGCTTTTCTTCTTTATACACTTTAGTTTGGGTTCCTTAGATGATGACAAAGAAACGAACTTGACTTATTGATTTTCCATGACTTGCCTACTTTTGGTCATTGTTCTTATAAAATTGCTTAAACATTCACAAATATGTTACTAGCCAATAACATTCATTTTTAGCATATATTCTCTTGGACAAATTTTGATGATATAAAGCTTCTATTTTCTATAAATAATGATTAAAAGAAGAAAACTTAGAACTTAAATTAGTTATGAGCAAAATATTTAGGTGACAAATTAGATGGAGTTCAATTCAGTTCAAAGTTAGTAGATCAAATATGGTTTTGACAATTTCATTTGATTGAAAAGTATGGTAAATTAGTAGGACATGAGTTAGGTCGATTTAAATTCAACATTTCAAAGTAAATGTAAAATTAGTAAGTTAAGTCTAGTTTAATTAAATTTATGCTCGAATTTAATAATTTTTTTAGATCTATCAATCATAACATTTATGTTTTGGTTTAGATCGACTCAACTTAAATTAACAAACTAAGCAGGAGAAGTATCAATGTATTATAATGTTCTAGTCCCAATGATAACTTAATTTTAATGTTGTTAATACTATAAAATAAAAGATAGTCCATTCATATCATATATTGTTGTATAGCAACTACATTTAAATTTTTTAATTAAATTCTATAATATGCAAGAGTAAAACATACATCTATCAAAATATAACATTAATTTAAAAATCCAAACAAGATAAATTATGTGTAAATGATACGATACGAAATAGTAAGCATATAAATTGAAATATGACAACAAAAAAGGTAAGATTATTTTTAGGGTAATAATAATTTAATGTAACTGATAGAGGCCAAATTAGTATATCAGATATATAGTTTGCAAATTGACAATTGAAAGACACTATATAACTGATCCTTATAAAACATAACATCATCATAACCTGTTATATTATTAATAGTGAACCATTTTGTATCTCCTACAACAATCTCCTATACTCTTCACAGGTGGAAGCAAACATGAAATTATTTGAACTTGGACCAACAGAAAAACCAACTTTCTGCAACAAGTAATAACAAGGATGAAATGAAGATTTTGTCAATAATTTGTATTTGAGCACATCTCAGTATGTATCTTGGTCTTTATTTGATAGTATTCGAAACGGGCCGGTATACTAACTAGTATTTAAATTCGGTACAATTGACCTTCTATTTTATACCGATTTTAGTCCGATATGGTATTTACCGATTGGTATAGATAGGTATCCTAAAGTATGCTAAGAATATTCTTGCATATCACCATTATCGTCCATTTCGAATGAAGTACATTTGTCGAGAACCAAGCAGAGTGTACGTAAACAATGAATAAAAAGAATGTGATATGGACATAACATAGGCTTACTCATAGGCTTACTACAGCATTTATAGCTTTGCCTACAGTCAACTTGACACTCTTCAAGCATACTAAATACCATAATTAATTTCAGGTATCCTTGGTGTCTGCAAAGAAACCCACTTTTGTCTTCTTAATGGAAACCATGGTGCCGATCGAGAAGCTTCATTTTGTCCAGAAAAAACTTGGCTTTGAAGGCCTTTTTGTTGTTAACCCGGTGGGGCATAGCG
>JAOTIZ010000003.1:33453797-33467342 GCA_027123425.1 Erythroxylum panamense | reverse complement strand
ATGCTGAACATATACCGGATATGCAGATACAAAGAATACACATGCAAAATACGTATACAAAATACGTATGAGGTGAACTGTACCCATCGCGTCGGTGACGGGATGTTACAAGACAGGTGAAGACAAGGAAGATGAAACCAAGTTATCGAATTAGGTTTTCTTTAATTTAATATATTTTTATTTTAGTAAATAAAAAAATTCATAAGTGACACTACTATTTTACGTGGATCATGTGTGGCAAAAATAATCATCTAACATAGCATCTCATATCATTAGTATTAATGGAGAACTTAACGTAAGATATTGCTTCTAAAAAATTAAAAGTTAAAATATTTTAGCATCACTTTTTAAAGTTTCAATTAATATTGTAAAATGAGAGTAAAGTTTGAATTTTTTATAATTAGCCCTTAAAAATTATGAAAATAAGAAAATCCATAAATAAAAATCCAAAATGCAAATGATAATTCTTACTAGAAACTAAACACTGAAAATAGAAATAAAATAAAAGGAATTTATTTAACTTTTTGGCTAGAAAAATAAAAAGGTTAAATTCATTGGATCTCTTATGTTTAGACGTATTATCAAAGTACCTCCTGATTTTTAAAACTATAAATGATCTCCCTATAATTTTGGTTTTAAAAAACTCTTCTCCTACCATTAACTTATGTTTAAAACTCTAATTGTAGACTTCAAAATGACATTATTTTCGTTATATGGCACTACATTTCACACTATATGTGACAATACACTATATCATTTTAAAGTTCGTAGTTAGAATTTGTAACATAAGTTGACAATAGGGGACATATGTTATAGGATTAAAACTATCAAGGGTTATTAATAGATTTTAAAAGTCAAGATGTACATTGATAATATATCAAATCACTTCGAGTTCTAACAAATTTTACCCTAAATATGATTAAAGAAATAATAGCATATATAATTCTAATATTTAACATTTAAGCAATTGTAATTTGAACTAGTACTATAACTAGAAAGAATGAGTATTCAATTTGATTTTGAGAGTTTAATAGATAACATTCAAGAAATAGATGGAGAAAATGGAAAAGACTTTGTGAACACAACACTACAATTTTTAAGAAAAGAATTTAATGGGGAAGATGTAAACAAGAGGTAGTAGACATTAAATTGAAAATATGTAAAATATAAATAAAAACTAGAGTTGCAATTTATATTTTTGAGTTTTCATTTACACAAAATATTGTTGTTTTATTAAATGTAACAAAACAACATCATTTTGTGTTATGAGGAGTTCGAGCTTCAAATTAGAATAGGTTGTGAAATTTGAAAACTGAATTAAAAAGAAAAGATCAAACTTAACTTAAAATCCAACTAACTCAAGTCAAATTCATTGACTTCTGACTAGATAGATCCAAGTTAAGTCATATTTACTGACAAACTCATTTATTCATATATATTTTTCATATCTTTTGGATGAGTTTTTGTCACTAAATTGGTTTTTATGGCTTTATTTAGATATTATTTGAATTATTGTGCCTTATAATTAATCTTTGTTTATAGGGGCAAAAAAATTGTCGTTTTTGATTTAACTATGATAAATTTATTTTTGGACAATTGATGCTACATTATTATTTTTTTGTTGTAGGGTATTTGAAGAAATTAAAATAAAAAAAGCATTAAAAGAGGTAAAGAAAAGATGCTTAAATGCAAACATCACTTGGCATAAACGACAATGCATGGTGTTGAGAAAATGTAAAAGAGCCAGTTGACGAGAGGGCTGAAGGTATGTTGCGTGGACCAGAATGTAGGAAAGAAAATTGTTACTTTCAGCTACAGTGAAAGGCAACAGAAAAGATAGTGCTTGCAGGTTTATAGCTGGATATATTCTGTGTGGACCAAGAGATTAGTCATATAGTACGGTAGGTGATTTGCATGATTGATTGAAGTGAGCCTGGTGTGTGAGTAGCTTTTGGAGATAAATAAAATAACAAAATAGGCTGGAGGTGTGGGCTGCAATGTGAAGGCTAGAAAAATCAAAAGAGAAAAGTTGATGCTTTGCGTTGTCGTAAAAAGAAGAAACAACAAAATAGAAAGGAGCTGGCAGTGGCCTGAATTGTGTTGGTGTGTGCATGTGGAGTGCAGGTGGCGTTGTTGTGAGGTGGGGCTTGTGATTGACGTGAGTGGAGTGGTGTGTTGTCTTTGGAGTGGGATGTGCGTGGATCTAGGAGCTGGAGTTATGAAAGCATAAAATGAGAAATAAAAGAGCTGAAGCTACATGGACTAGTGGAGGGAGTGTGGTCTGGAGGAGAGCAGTGAGGGTGCGTGATCTGTGTGTGCAGTGAGTGTGTTGTTAGCTTGGTGTCCGTGTGTTGAGTGGAGTAGCTACTGTTGTTGGTAAGCTGAAGTGAGAGAGGTTGTCGTGGGTTTCTTTGTGAGTAACTAGGAGAGGCTTGGGCTGTGTTTTTTTTTTGTGAGCTGCATGTGTGTGATTTGCGTTGAGAGTGCTGGAGTGATGTGCGTTGAGAGCAGTGAGTGGTGTTAAAACGAAAATAAATCAGCAACTGAGTGGCATTCTGAAGCGGGAGTATATCGTGGGCTGCTGGAGAAAAAGAGATAAATAAGAAAAGAGTGTGCTTGTGAATAACTTGAAGTGTGAGAGGCTTTGAGAATCTGGTGCGTGGTGGCCTGAGAAGGACTGGCTTGTGCTGTGATGTTGGAGCTGTGCTGTTGCGTAAAGGGAAGAGGAGCTGGACGTTTGTTGACTGGTGGGTTAGACAAACGTGAGTTTGGTTGAAAAATAATAGAAGAAAATGCAAGGCAGCTGGTGGAGACGTTGTTGGAGAGCAGCAAAGTGGTCTTTGCGTACGTGTTCTACGAAAAAGAAGAGGATCTTGAATTTAGTTTTGAATCTCATCTCCCACAAAATCTAAAACCTCTCATTCCCACCTTTCTTGGCTGACCACCAGGGCTTAATGTCAGCAGCAACTCCAATGAATTTTTGCGGCTAGTTTATCCTAATCCTTCGGTTCAATGACAAAGGCAGGATGCTTGGAGTTTTTATAGGGAAGTTAAAACTGCATTTTTATTCTGTCCATTTAATTAATTAGGAATTCATAGATTTTACTATTTAATTATTTGGAGTTGTGTTTTGTGACTGAATTATTGTTTGGCAATTGATATTGTGTTAATTTCGGATTTAATTTCATTACTTTGTTTTGGGTCAAAACTTTGTATTGAGATTCTAGCGAAATTTGTAATTATTCAAGGTGGCTTGAATTATTTGGAACATTTTATCTGTTGCTAACATTAATTTTGTTTCTTAAATATTGCGTAAAAGTCGAGCATTGGTGTTAGTATCCCTAGTTCTATTTTACTAGTCTGGTGGCAGGTAGTGAATTGGGATAATTGGAAAATATTTTTGTAACAATTCGAGGTGGCTCGGTTGTTAGATTAAAAGCTCGATTTTAATTCTTGGATCAAATATTTTAACTCCCATATTTTTTTTAGTGATGATTGCCTGCGTTATTGAACTGAAGGATTGCGTTTATCATTGTTAATTTCTTGTGTTTATTTTCTTATTTAATTCACTCGTTGTCATTTCGAATCACTCATTTAAATTTTAAAAATACCAAAAACAAGTCATTTGCATTTATTTTCATTAATTAAAATTTTTAGCGGTAATTGTTAAAATCAACCCCATTTTTATAGTTTAGTTTGCAGTGCATCTAGTAACTTAGGAATTTAATTTCACTTTTGGTTCCTCAAGAGAACGACCCGAGGTTGCGCTGTATGCAATCCTTGGTTAACTTTTTGAAGTAACCCTAAGGCGACAATCGGACGAAAAAAAGGGTTATTTCAGAGGGCTAGCCTATCTATATGGAAGAAATCAAGCTGCAGGCATTCGACAACAACAAGAGAAAGGCCAGTCACAGAACAGAAACTGGATTTCGACAAGTTGATCAAATTACGTAACTTAACCGATAAGTTATTAAAAAACTAAAAATTACAATTAATAGTTGTCCAATATAATGATAAAGGACAAAATTATCCAATACAATGCTTTCCTCTATACCCATGTCCAAGTACCAAATCTTAGTAACCTTTTTTGAGTTAGTTTAATAAAATAATCAGTAATTTTGTCGATGTAAAAGCAATTAATCACATAATAGTTTCACTTAATACACTTTTAACAAAACAGACTTAATTAAAAATTTTGATATTATACCGTGTTTTAATAATTTAAACTAAAAAGATATTTTAGAATAAATAAAATTATATAAGAAATATATATTTTTATCTATTTTAATTATATCATTATCACGATTCACGATATTATCAAATAATAATGAATTTATTATATTTACAAATATATATAAAGTTCTCACAGACTGTACACACCTATTTTTACGGACAATAATATAGTCCGGTCTTAAGTTAATAAGTTAATTTAAATTAACCAAGTTTTGAATTGAATTCAAATAAATAAAATTAAATTAGGCAGATTTGAATTTTTGGAATAAGTTAAAAATATAATTTTATTCAAAACTAATTAATAAAGTTCACATTATTTTAACTCTTGGCCAAATTAACGTTCAAACACAATAAATTGCTATGATTCGAATTCAGCATACACGTTGCAATCCCTGATTCGTTTTCTCGGAATAAAGTCACCGTATGAAAGTAAAGAAATAGTAATGTTACGTGTCTTTCACCGCATCGCCCATTTAACAATTTATTCCGTCTTCTCGCAAGATGGTGACTGAGAGGCCAGTGAGCTTTTATGCAACAAAAATCAGTTAGGAAGTCAAATCTTAAGTTCCTCTCATTAATTGAATCTTAATCTTTTAGAAAAGTTGGTGTTTTGACTTTAAGAGAAGGCGGAAAAGTTGCAACAAACGGTTTTTTGATTCACACATGATTGTTCCAATCCATTCAATTAATGTAAAGCAAAGGCAGGTTTTACACAGAATCTCGGATGGTGCATTCCGCTGTCTGCCGAGTTATGAGGTGTGTATTCCGGTTTATCTCTCGCCTGGCGACTGAGCTTCTGACACATCGAGCTGGAACTGGACTCCCTAACGGTGCACCAGCTCATCTCTTCATCAACCAACCGTACACTGGCGACCCACCCTATAATCGCAGGCCTTACCGAACTGTTTACCCGCAATTGGGCTGTTGCCCATCGGCATGTTTATCGAGAAGGCAACAGATGTGCTGACTGGCTCGTCACCCAGTCAGATCATAGTGCTTTTGGTGTAACCTATTTTGATGTAGCCCCTACCGGGTGTCAACATATCCTTACAGCAGATATGTCGGGGACCAGCATCCCCCGCTTTATTCTGTAATTTGATTCGACAGTTTCCTTATAAAAAAAACAAAAAAAAGAAGGCATTCTCAGCATTATCCATAAATGGTTTTTAAAAACATCCATAAAAAGATGGGGTCCAACGCTTTTAATACTTTACGGTTGTAAAATCCCTTTAAACCCTAACAAAACCTCTAATAATAATATGAAACCACCACCACATGTAACGTCTCACCATTCTCTTCACAACTTGTGACTTGACCCTTGTGAGTTGGGGTAGGAGAAGTGGAATCCAACCTTATGATAATTAAGTGGATTCACATGTTATAGTAAAGAATTGGAATTCCAGAATCCTCAAATATTGTTTAGTAATAAAACTTTGTCTCCTAAAGAAAACGTTGGTTTTTAATAAGATGTCAACTTAAACAAAGACTTGAACACAAATTTTCTTACTCCTTGGCAAGTTTCCAATTACATATTTCTCAAAGTCCTTGTCAACAAGAGGCTTAATGACTCTTGAGAATAAACTAATTTCTTGCCACTGGACCATCTAATGCATTTGACATACAGAAAAGAAAGAAAACGTGTGAACTTGAGAGATAATGGGAAACAGTTAGCAGAAATGTTAAATCCGACCAAGAAAGTTTGTTTTCAAGTACAAGTTTGATTTAGAAACTTATTACAAGACTGTCAAGTAGCTCATTCTTTGACATTATATTGTTTAAAAAGGCTTACTTTATCTGTTTTCACTTTGGTTCATGAGAGATTGGATGTCAGTGTGTAAATATCACTGTGGTTTAAATGTTTTTTTCCTGAGTTTAGGTTTAGGTCCACACGTAAACCTCTATCTCGTCGTCCTCCATAACTTGTGCACATGGCATGATATTTACTAAGTTTCGAGCTTGGAAGGTACATAAGAGCAAAGCGTACTACATTGACTATAATCTACGCAAGTGATGGGGTCGGAATTATTATCCATGTAAAGGGGAAACAAAACAAAGAGCTTTACTACAATCATCTCAAAAGATAAGGAAAAGTGGAACACAAAAGCTATTTTGTGCTTTCTTGCTTAATATTCTATAAATTTATATAATACTTTTTTATAGTCTTCATAGGAAAATAATAATTTTGATAAATTAATATGATAATATTTTTGAAAAAAAAACTCTAATTCTTTGATTTTTCTATTAATTATGATATTTTCTTGAAATATTATTTATTGTACCATGTTTTTTTTTTGTAAAATTGAAATCTAATTAGATTTCATCTCTATTGTATTTAAGAATTTCGATGTTGAACTTGAACTCTTCAATTATAATGAATATTTGAGATCAATAATTAATAATTAATTAATTCAAGAAATAATTTATGTTCAGTTGATTAGATTAAATAATTAAATATATTTATTGAATCATTAATATATAGTTTAAATTAATACTTTGCTAATTAATTAGTAGATCTAGTGATTTACCGTATTATCTAGCAGCCACTTCTGCCTCCTACTACAAGCCATGTTTAGGACCCAAGTTCTTCCAATCTCCAAAAAAGACTGGCGTTTTATTGTAGAATTCAACATTACAAGAAGCATAAAAGTCTCTTTTCTTTTGTTCTTTTTCTCGAAACTGTCCTATTTTCCATTTTGATTGCTCCACCTCAAGCCTCATCGGTTCTTCACCAAACCAGTGTCCCACCATTACCGCACAGGACCTCCATATACTTTGAATGATTTGGATTCGACTAGTAACATGGAATGACGGAAATCACACGAGTACACGTTTTATACTTGTAGGTTTGATCGTATATACGCCATTGAAAGTGGGTTGAACCAAAAAAATGGTGTCATCGCATCAGGATTGAGACCCAAAAAAGTAAGAAAATGCTTCAGGATACTGGTAAAAAGTAAGTGACAACAGAAACCTATTGCTTATATGTTCAAGTCCGCTATATGTGATACCACAAAACGGCAAAGATCACGTGGTACAATTTGCTAAAAGACAAGGAATGTGACAAAACCAAAAGGGCTCATTAAACTTCCTTGAACATGCTTGTTTTTAGTCAGACATCCAGGATTTTTACTGAATTACGGTTAATGCATCAGCTTCGGGATCAAAGGTACATGATAAGACTGTTGGTGGTATGTATAGTGTTACTGACGACCAATACTCACCTAATATTGAATGATTTGGCAAGGATCGATGGAGAGATACCTAACCATGAACGAAGAACAAAGTTGTCAGTTTCAGTGGCAAAGAGGGAGAGGTGTGTGTGTATGTTATTTTTCTGTGGAAACTTGGACTACTGGTTTCAGAACATCATCTTACAGAACATGTATTGTACGTGTTGGACAAGACGGGAGCCGTAACAACCGCAATTGAATTGTTTGAAGAACAATTCTTTTGCCAATCTTGATCAGTTGGCCTTTTTCATTATTTGAGGACCTAGAAGTGGTGCTTTACTCTCTGTCACGATCAATAGTTTGCAAATTATGGCTTTTGATGGACCCTTGTGGCCATCTTTCAAGTCCCATCATTGATTAAATCTATCTTAACTTTTTATTGGAATTTCAGATTAATCTAAAATCCTTTTTTGGAGTGAAATTACATGTAAAAGTCTTTTTTATTTATTTAACAAATTAAACAAGGAACTTATCCCATATAATTAACTACTCATTATTAGCATTGAATATTTGTAGCTCTTGATTCTTATACAAAAGAAGGGCATTGTTTAATCTCTAAAGGATAGTCGAGTTGGTGGAGTAGAAGGATGAGGTTAAAAGGTCCTATATTCGAATTTCCTATTTATGTTTTCTCGATTGAGCCTATCGTATAGGGCTTGTCTAATGCGAAATATCCGGTTAGCATGATTTGTAGTCTACTGTGTCAATCTGGAGATATACCTAGTACACATCTAAAAGATAACGAGTGTAGGTTCTCCTATTTTTTTTTTATAAAGTAAACAAAGTTCAACCTTTCTAACTTTTTTATTGTAGTCAAAATCAACCTTAATTATATATTTACCTTAGGAATGCATTAAAAAAAATGAAAAGCTTATCGTTAGTCATAAATTCTTTTCTTGAATTGACAAAATTTTAGTTTATCTAATGTTCGTACAATTGTTTAACTTATTTTTAGAAGATTAAAAAGGTAATCAACACTAAGTCTTAATAAACAAAGAGAAGTTTGAACTTTTACATACAAATATGCTACAAAGTTTTATAATCATAATCATATATATATATATATATATAAATTGATACTAATACTAGTAATTCATTAAATTATTTTTCCTATTACAATGATACAAGAGAGCTTAGAATTTTGAAGTTTTACGTGTAAATGTGGTATAAAGTAGGCATGACAATGGATTAGCCCATGAGCCTAAATTTAAGTGTTTTCGATGAACTGACTCATTGGCTAAATTGGGTTCAAATCGATCAGAGGCTTAAATTTTCTAAATAAAACGACATTGTTTTACTTACTAGATCTAGACAATTTAGGCCCAGATTCAATTAAAAAAAATTGTTTTAAACTTTTAATTTTTTTAAAAAATTAGCGATACCCGACTTATTGTTATCCCTAGTACAAAGTTTTATAATCATAATTCCCAAATTTATATATTCAATAAAACAAAATTTATGAATTGACATTGATTAATTTTCTTTTTGCCTCTAACAATGATCCAAAAAGATAATGTAATTGGATATATTCTAGTTAAGGACTTAATTAATATGAAGACACAATTAATATATTCTAGAAAGTTAATAAATAATCCCAGAAAATAAAAATTAAATGTGTATTTAGTCTCAACCTTGTGTAAGGTGATTTCACACTATATATGGATGTCACGTAGTTGATCAATGACCTGATTGCCTTGACTCTTCTTACACAGTCTATCTTCCTTCCCTCTATAAAACATCACCCACTTGTGGCTTCTGTTTAAGCTTGAGCAACCTTATTCTCTCTATTCCTCCATCAATCTCTCTGCTTTCTCCTCCTAATCCCTCTTGAGTAATATAGTCAACATGGACACTATTAACAAAGTTGCTCCATCGTTATCTCCTATTTCTGTTCCATCTTCACCTCCTTCTCTGTCTTCTCCAACTACTACTACTACTCCTCCTCCTTATCAGTCCTCTCCAAGCTTACCATCACCAGCTGCAGTACCTCCTCCTCCTGTTGTTCTTAGCCCTTGTGCTGCCTGCAAAATTCTTCGCCGGCGATGCGCCGAGAAGTGTGTTTTAGCTCCTTACTTCCCTCCAACTGAACCTTATAAGTTCACCATCGCTCATAGGGTCTTTGGAGCTAGCAACATCATCAAGTTCTTGCAGGTGCATATCATAAAATATATCCATAGTGTTGCTCAAAGTAGCTAACAATTCATTACCTTTCTTATTTACTTTTGAAGTGTTTGTTTCCTTAATCACCTTTTCATATTCAGCTCAATCTTTTATCCCCAAATCAAACAAAGTGCATTTGCTTTATATAAAATAATTATGATGTCTGCAATTAGTTAGCTTTAGGGAGCTGAATCATTCTCCACGCAAGAAAGTCAACTTTACAAATAAGTGGTCAAAGTTGAAACTGTCTCCCCCCACAATTCTAGTCAAGTTTTTTAAGTTGCACATGGGGTCATATGCTCCAAGTCTACATCTTGAGATTATAACAACAATTACAATAATGGTCTTGGTCGGAATTTAAAACTTTGGTTATTACAAAGACATAATGTTGTTTGTGTTGTGATATTAAATGGATGAACCTAAAGTTCACTATTTTTGGAAATGTTCAGGAACTACCAGAGTCTCAGAGAGCAGATGCTGTGAGCAGTATGGTGTATGAAGCGAATGCAAGGCTTCGAGACCCGGTTTATGGTTGTGCTGGTGCGATTTGCCAGCTTCAGAAACAGGTCGGTGAACTCCAAGCACAGTTGGCTAAAGCACAAGCAGAGATCGTGAACATGCAGTTGCATCAGACCAATTTAGTTGCTCTAATTTGTATGGAAATGACACAATGCCAAGAGACCATGCAACAGCAACAACAATACATGGACACGAGCTGTTTCCTAGACGAGAACAGTTTGGGGACATCCTGGGAACCTATCTGGACATGATCAAGTTGTTTTACACCTTCAAGCCTTAAGAAGTGGGTTGATGATGAGACGATGGAAAAACAAAACAAACGTTTCAATAATGTAACAGTAGACATAAGGATCGATTATGATGAATATTTATGTTTTACTCGGATTGACCAGTGAATCCATAACAGGTGTAGGCATAACATTTCCTAAACCAGATAGAGAATAAAGAGATGTTCTTTGTTTTGTTCACATTTCAGGGTGTGCTTGAGAAGAGGGACGTGGCAATGATTTGTATTAATTATCAAAGAATCTTATATATACACAAGTTTCTTTCAGAAGCAGAATCATACTTTAGACTTCAACTTTCCAAATTCTACTACGGATGTGTTCTATATGGTTGTTAAATATCTATGTAGCACGGACACGGCAAAATGGAGCCGTGTCTGTGTGTCGGACACGTGTCTGTGTTGGACATCCACTGACACGTGGTGGACACAACTCAGACACGTCTGGAGACCGTTCGGATATTATTTAATGGAATATATGCTCCATGTTTTTTGAGAGGGGTTTATAAAGTACCAAATTTGTATAAACTATCAAAATGTAGGAAGTCTTGAAACACATCAATCAATATATATCATATTATGAATTCTGAATTTTTTTCTTAATTTTAAATTTTATAATATATATATATGCCGTGTCCGTGTCCGTGTCCACCAAATTTTAAAAGTTGGTATGTTTCTGTGTCTGTGTCCGTGTCGTGTCGTGTGTCCGTGTCCGTATATGTGCTTCTTAGTTAAATATGGATCAAGAACTCGAAAAAAAACACGGATCATTGGAGGTTCTCAAAATGGTGATTGACTGATCCTTTTCTCCAAAGGCGTGCAAATAAAAATAGATAACCGAAGTCTATGTATAAATTCAGAAACAGCTTCCTAAAGTACTTCGAGTTGAAATTTTATGGCAACACGCCACCATATTATATAGAATGACTATAAGATAGATATTTTTCTTCTCATCAATCCATTTGTAGCTTTAATCCAACTCATATTTCTCGTTCTTTTTTGTGCTTTGTGATAAAAGAAAATTTAAAATTTAAAATTCAATTGACTTCTAATGCTGTTTGTTTCTATTTTTATTTTTATTTTTATTTTTTAATTTTGTTTTCAAATACAGTAAACTAAAATATGCTTATTTAAGTTTTTTAGTTTTTGTTTTAATTTTTTTTTGTGTATTTTAGTTTTAAAAAATTATGAAAATCATAAAAGCGTTTTTTGTTTGATTTGATATCAACTCAATATATATTATTTAATTATTTAACATATTGATTATTAACAAGAAATTTGAATAATTTAATTTAATATTATATATTTAATTTATTAAATTAATTATTAATGTGAATTATGAATAATTGAAACTTATTTTTAATTAAATTAAATAAAATTTATATAATAGTTAAAATATATTAATTTATATTTAAAATATATATTAATTTATAGCTAAACTTAAAATATCTTCAAAATATATAAATTTCAAATAAAATTTTATTTAATAGTTAAAATATATATTAATTTATAAATCAAAAGTTATTTAAAATTATTTTTTAATAAATTAAAACATATAAGAGATTAAAATAAAATAATTTATCTTTAAGTTTGATTTAATGTGTAATTATTATCAATTAAAAAATATAACAACATTAATATTAACAATTAAAAAAATATTAATTTTTATTTGAAAGAACAAAAAATAAAAAATAATAACAAAAGTGAAATTAAATGGTCTTAATTCTTAAACTAACTAAATTTGATTTGAATAAGTTTAAGATACCAATATCTAATACCAACCCGATCAAACCTAAGTTTAAATTTGAACTTGATAAATTTTTTAAGACAAATAAAATCTAGATAATACTAACTTTAAGTTAACAAAGTTTAGGAGACTCAAGATAGAAAAAGAATTTTTAAAATTTGAACCGGACCAACTAATTACTTATTCTAAAGAAAATATTGATTAAAGTATTCGGATTGCACTCTCACTTTACATTCACATCAAATCTTCCTATTTAGTTACTCTGTTACATTAAATCTTATTTACATATTCATCTAAGTTTCACGTAAATATATAGATAAAATTTAATAGAAACGTAATAAAAATATTATCACCAAAACAGAATATCTAATCTTTCGCATCCATAAAAGAAATACAGAAATTATCGGCCTCACCCTTGCTTGAAACTTGAGTTATCGCCGGATTGAATTAAAAGTGGACTCTACTACGGCGCTACAATTATTTTCATCGGTAGCTATCAGAGTCAAGGCACTCAATCCCATTGTTCAAGGCATACATGAACTGCTCTCTCGGAACTGGTCTGTTACACATCACCACATTTACCGAGAGAGCAACAAATGCGCAAATTAGCTCGCAAATCACCTCACTCATTTTGGTATCGGAGTTACCTATCTCGAAGCCCCACCCATCGGATGTAATTTTCTCCTTGTAGCTGATAGTTCGGGGCCTCGATCCCCTCACCCCCTGTTGTAAATTATTCCAGTTTTCCTTTTTATATATATAAAAAAGAAATACAGCAATTGAATTTTCCGGGTCAAAGTGGCTAGCATGTGAATCAGCCTCTTCTTTTCGTCACCACGTGCCAATACGCCATTCTCGAAGGGGCAAGAACAGTGACTCGGAGAGTCATAACTTTATTTTCGGTGTATACTAAACTGCTGTTCAAATTTGGGTCGTCGGAAGTATTTATTACTTGACGTTGAAACGTATCGTACAGAAACTGGCAGTATAAGAAGTCCAGACAGACTTGGAAGTTTTGAAACACGTACGTATGTCATAAGTCCAAATAGAGCTGGAAGCTGAGACGCATCGTACACTTGAGTTTTGGTGTAAAAGGGTTGACATAAGTCGATTTGGATTCAAAGAAGGGATACATTTTCTGTACAACTCAGTGCTTACTCTCATATATTCTTGCGTTTATACCGCTATTCAACTTTTAATCTCTTATATAGTATATATTAACAAAATATTAATACAATTATTTTATTTTATTAAAATAAATATATAACTTAAATTTTAACTTTTTTTAAAAAAATTAATATTTATTTTAAATATATTTTAATTATTAAATCAAATTTTATTTAAAATTTATATATTTTGAAGATATTTTAAAT
>JAOTIZ010000003.1:33370586-33380957 GCA_027123425.1 Erythroxylum panamense | reverse complement strand
GGGACACATCATTTGGCAGGAGGCATTTGAAATTATGGAGTCGATCACCCATTTTGCTTTGGATTGTGAGTACCACAAACAAGCACTGTATATAACTAATCTTGTGTTTATATAATCACAATACGATTTTTTTTCGCTTGAAACATATTGTTCATGAGTGTGATTTGGCCTTCAATTCTCAGGTGTGTTTCTTCAGACAATTCTTTGGATCAGTTAACAAGATTGATTATCTGACACTAAGACATGGATTTATCACAGTAAGTAAAGGCATATAGTCTCATCACCAGGCAAATTCTGTAATCTTGATAAAGGAAATCTAACTTGGAGTTGCAATATCTTATTTCCAGGCACATTTAGCTCCTGGAAGTGAAAGAACATTTGACTTTCAGAAGTACATCAAAAGATCGCTTGAACAGGATTTCAAAGTAGTTGTTGGGATCAGGTTTGTGTTACTTATATCTAAAACTGTATAAATCGTTATTCGATTCTAAGTTCTAACCTTACCTTGCATATAATGCAGTCCGATTATATGGTTCATTGCAGTATTGTTCCTCATGTCCAACACATATGGTAAGGCCTTGTTTTCCTGGAAAATTATGAGATTTATACAATACAATGTACAGATCAAGAACTAATTTGTGTAATCTCTTGTTCCGACAGGATGGTATGCTTATCTATGGTTGCCATTTGTCCCCTTAATTGTAAGGACCAATTCTTCAAACCTTTAAAAATGGCAGATCAACTACATAATGGGACTCAAGAGCTCATATGTGTGAATTAATAATCTGCAGGTAATCTTGGTGGTGGGGGCTAAGCTCCAAGTGATCATAACCCAACTCGGTCTAAGGATTCAAGATAGAGGGGATGTGGTTAAGGGTGCTCCTGTGGTCCAACCAGGTGATGATCTCTTCTGGTTCGGACGCCCTCGTCTCATTCTCTTCCTGATCCATCTGGTTCTCTTTCAGGTACTCATAAAACTCCTGTTCTTTAATCCTATGAACATTCTAATAATTTCCCTCTTTTTGATCTGATAGTTCACATGCTTTCTTTCTTTTCTGCTGCAGAATGCATTTCAGATAGCTTTCTTCATATGGAGTGTGGTAAGGTTTTTTCTGTTGCAGAATGCACCTGAGAACTTTCACTAACTTCTATGTCTTGATTATGGTTTTTTTCCCTCCTCCTGCAGTACGAATTCACCATAAATTCTTGCTTCCATAGCCGCACTGAAGATATCATCATCAGAATTACAATGGGGTGACTTTTATATTTGATCATATTAAAAATTTGTTTTCCTGCTTTCAGATTCAAGCGTCCCTGACAAATGTAACTTTTCAGGGTGATCATACAGTTCTTATGCAGTTACGTAACAATGCCTCTCTATGCTTTAGTGACCCAGGTGAGGAACTGAATCAGATTGAACACTTTAGGGAAAAGATCCCTACTTGGTTCCTTGTTCATATGACATTATTGTTCTCAATGATCTGATCTTACAGATGGGTTCGAGAATGAGACCAACAGTGTTCAACGACCGAGTGGCCACAGCACTTAGAAACTGGCACAAAACAGCAAAAAAACATGCTAAACATGGCGGCAGAAACTCAGAATCTCACACGCCATTGTCAAGCAGACCAACAACTCCAACATATGGCATGTCCCCTGCTCATCTCTTGCAAAACTACCGTAGCAGTACAGCTCCTGACAGCTTACAAGCTTCTCCCAGGAATTACAGCTATAATAAACCTGATCTTTGGGACCCTGAAGCTGCGAATCCTGTAAACGAACATAAAACCTATGAACCTCAACCACTTGAAAGTCCTCATTACAGGGAGGGAACATGGCAATTGAAGATCCACACTCTATGAATCTGCCTCCAGTCCCTCCTCCCGTCAGTACTCAATATGAAGTAAACATCAATTTAGCTGACTTCACATTTAGAAGATGACAATATGATTCAAGAGTATAATTTACAGTGCAAATTTTCACGTGTACATTTTCTTGTACACGAGAAACTAGGAGCCCTCTTTAGACAATAAAGAACCTTATGTTTTGGAAAGATCGTAACATCTCAAGCAGAATTCCAGGTCACTTCAGGATTGTTTCAAGTTCTTGTTCCAAAAGGAATTAGTTAAGAATCGATTAATATTTAGTATGTATTCTACGTTGGTCAATCCATAGAGCATCAGTCCAAATAATAGACTCGTATACACAAGGTAATAAACCCAAACTTCTCTTTTAAACGGCAAAATGAACAAGAGCCAAACGTAAGTCTGGAACACTCCATCTGTCGTGACACATGGCGCGAGGAGGCAACACCATGTGTGCAAGCGGTCTTCGGGACTGAAGGAAGTCATCCGACTCTCCTCAAGGGTTCCATGTCTGGTGCATGCGGTCAAATACCCACGCGATCGCCATTCTGATCCACTTGCGCAAGCTGTCTTCGCCTCAGTAATCTGGAAATCCTCGCCCTCCTCGCTAGCGTCAGGTGCACTTCGCCTTGCTCCTTTTTTAAGGACAGCTTAACGTGTAGTAATTGATTTTGTTATTTGAAAACACACCTAAACTGCCTTCTCGCGGTTGTTGATTACTTAATATCAACATTACTTCTTTTCATCATTATTCTTTTCAATCTAAAACCCACACATAATGAAATTACATTATGAGTATTCGATATTTTCTAATGACAACCAAGTCCTTTCTTACCATAAATTTTATTACATATTATACGTTGTTGAATTAATATCAAAGTTTGAGTCGTTTGGAGAAGAGTCCGATCGGTCCGAGCACCTCAAACCCAACGTAATTGTCAAGTCCACTCTTACACCGCTCGACCTGATTTTGATCTCTTCGCAGAAAATTTTGATCAGCTTAAAACAGAAATTGAGCACAATTTACAAGTTAGAGAAATTCTGGTAATATTGGCGTGAACCACACACTCATCATTTCCTCTCCGCTTCCGTGGCTGATCATGAACAAACCATTGTTTAGCTTTACAAAGTCATAATGAGAAATAAGGGTGAATCAGAGACTTGAAACATGATATTCTCACAAGTGAATGCTGCAGATTGTTTCTAAAGAGTGCCACGTCGACTGCAGGCAAAGGTGAAACCCATATCTCCATATCCAATTTTGACATTTGCATCTCAAAATGGAACAAATATGGGAAAATAATCGAACTTGGCTAAAAAAATTATAATGTTTCCAAAATTGGATTCCTCCATAACATCCAAACCAAAAAAGGATAACAAACTGTACAATTTGATTGAAGTTCACCCTAAACTACTTCCCTATACCTATAGTTTCACTGCCTGAATCTGTACGAATACTTAACTAATTTCTTGCTGTCTTCAAAAACTCACTGCAAGCCACAATAAGCAATGAACTGAAAGGCTCATCTCCGGTATTTTTGATCACCTCTTTTGCATCTCGGAAAAGCACATTGTTGATCATCTCTGAATCCCCGATGCCAAACATACTAACCAACTTGCCATGAAGCTTTTCGTAGGAATTAAGGACTGAAAGATCAAGAGTTCGACCAACATCTTCTGATTCCATGAAAACCTTGCAGTGGCCAGTCTCCAGGCTCGGATCAGATTTCTGGTGATCTTTGTACCAGAGAGGAGCATCATCTGAAGTATTTGTCTTGTGGACAATTCTGATGCAATGCAAAACCAGAACCATCACAAAAGTTGGTTGCCTTATCTTGATTTCCCTCTGATGAACTGCTTTCATTAGTATTGCCAGAGCAGCTATGAGAACTCTGCTGCTCAATGAGAATGAGCTGGCCAAACAGAACTATGTGAGGTGTCTTTCTTTCCTCATTTTCTTTCGAACACTCCTGTGTCGGTTTTGCAATCGTCAAAAAAGATGAAACATTCTCATTTTTTTCTGTAATGCCCAAGAAGTTGCTGCTGGAGATTCTTGAAGGAGGAGCAACATGATTAAGTTGTTGGAAACCGACAGGAAACAGACCTGAATGTAGTTTATTGAAGTGGAAATCTGGTGAAGATAGTCCAAATTGAGCATGCCTGGCTCCCTGTATGCCTGCAGGAATATTGTCTGAAACACCACTTATGGGACTGTTCAATCCAAGTGGATTTGCAGTAAATGAAGGCCCTGGAAATTCTCCAATCAAGGAAAAGTCTGGAGGTTGTGGAAGTCTTAATTTCTTTGTTGGAGGTGAAAATGGTGAGATTGGAATGGCTGGCATGTTTGATACCAATTCAACTTGCCATGGATTCACACGTTTAACGTTCTGCAGCAAGTCTGGCTCATCCCATGCCACCTGAAATATGATATTTGCAAACACTATGTCATTGTAAAGAAGTTACATGCAGACTTTTGATTGTTTATAGCATTACAATCAGATGCTAATGTAGTTCATATAATAATCAACCAAAACAATGAGACTTAACCTGAAATGAAAATTGAGTTACCTGAAGAAGCTTCCACGGAGAATTAGGCCAGTGGATGTGATCAGCAACTTGAACAGAAGATATAGTTCCCATGAACCAGCTAATCCGAGACGAATCCTCAGTCTCAAAAGCCATCTTGAACCTCATTCCAGGGCACCACTGAATTTGCATTGCATCCATCACAGATGAAGCTCTCACAAAAAACTCTGGAGTGCTTGCTCTCGGATAGTATACAACCTCAAATGGCTGCCCTTTTGCAGCAAGATTTGCAGCCTCTATAACAGATTCAGCCCCAACCTTACCCTTCTTCTCAGTATTCCCATTACTTCTATTCACTTTACTTTCATCGCCTCTCATGTAACCAGAGTAGCCTGAAAATGAGTTCCACCCAGATGAGTTATCATTTCCACCACCAAACCCTCTCTTGGCACGCCTAATTCCCACACAGAGATCACCATTCTCAGCCCTCAAGAACACAATTGAATCTCCAGCTACAAGCTTCTTGTGGTTCACAAAATTGCTCCACCCAGTAGTCAATAAATGGCGACGAGGTGTACCCCTGTAGATATGCCTAAACTTTTAGTTATTGCCATGGACGTCCTTTGCAATAATAGCCTGAACAGGAGGCTCCACACTGTAATCCAATCTCGGGAATATAGTCTCAGCACAATAACGAGGAACAGAGAAACCACCGCCATTATTAGCGTAAGATTTTGTCAATGTCTTGGCAAAAGAAGCAGGCTTCTCTTGAGACTCAGCTCTATCGAACCCCCTCAACAACACATCATCACTTGTGCTATCTGCGAACCCCATTGCAGAGTTGCTCAGTGGGATTAGCCTAATTTTGGCGTAGACTTCGTCTGTTACTTGATCTGCCATGTACTTAATGGCCAATACTCGACAAGGGATGAGAGCAGGAACACGACAGCGACCAAAATCTACATTCCCCTGGGCGTGCTCTGCGTGACCCTGTGGAAAGTAGAAGACTTTAGAGTTGGGCGGTGGCATTCGTATCATGCCACCAGCACAGGCATGCCAGAGTTGTGAATCCAGACCTTTGTCTTCAACTCTAAATGGTTCTTTATGAGAAATCACCGGCCCAAAGTCTCTAATCATTTCTTTGTTCTGCTGCAAGTGTTGATCTTGAAGCATCTGAAGAACACCTGCAAAGTCCACATGTTTGAATTTCCCGCAGAATTGCAAGACAAAAAATCAAAAATTTTATCGTGAATTGAAACATAAGAAATCATCTTACAAACAACAATAGATCCCAAACGTCTGTAAAAAGAAAAACAGGGGAGACAAACAAAAAGAAGATAACTTACAACTCAACCGGCTTCTCTGAAACAGGAAGGGTAGTGACAGAGAATGCAACTGCTCAGCAAGACCCAAACTTTACAGGAAAAGGAAGAAACCCAGAACTTCTAAACCAAAGTAGAACTAAGATTTAAGGTTAAGAGGGACACAAAGCTTAGTTTGCAACAGAGCAAAGAAGAAAGAACAGAGTGTGGTAAGTGAAGCAAAAAGTCATAGAGCAAACTGGAGTTTTATACAGTGCGTATCGCTTGAAGGTTTCGTTGCCGACCAGACTTCTACAGATTATAAGACAGACAGGAGGGGATAAAGGGCAAGACTTGACAAAGGATAAAAATAAAAGGAAGAGGAGAGGATGGTGTTGGGTGTTGAGTGTTGCGTGTTGCGTGTTGGTTTAGAAGCAGAGACTTGGGGACTGGCTGGTTTCGATGATGGTTTCGGTTTTGGTTTTGGTTTTGGTTTGCGTTTTGGACCACCTAAGACATGACTCAAAGTGAAAGTGAAACTCAAAAAACATTACATGGTTTCATTCCAGTTACCTGCTTTTTTACGACACCCTTTCATTAACCTATCCTATTGTCTCTTCTCATCCTTGATCTTCTCACGTGTTCTTCGGATCTCAAACTCCTCTCTTTTTATATACTGTTACAGTTTTGATTTCGTCTTATCTTTGTCTCCAATTCTTATACAGCCACTGTTTTTAGTCCGAAACCCTACTTGTTTAAGAAAAAACAAAAGCTGCATAGATTCATGCAATCATAATTATTTTTTTGTCTTTTATATTAAAACCCCGTGTTAAAAATAATTCAATTGACAAAAAAATTCTATTTTTTTAATATTATAGAATATTCTAATAATTTAAAATGATAAAGATTGTTCTTTTACAATAAAATTACAATACCAAATCCCAACATAATCTGGATATTTTGATATCACGAGATTGTGAAAGTAAAGGCCATGTCACTTTAGCTCTGAAATCAAGGCAATAACAAACTCTCAACAGCTCAATCCTAACAGTATTATCTAGACATGTTCCTAGTTCTTTGGGTTAACCACAGTTAACTCTTTAAGCTACTTTGTGGTAGTTGGTCAAACACTCAAGTCAAGACTCAACCATTCTAGTCACTGACTCACTGGTTGTTACAAATGGGTTCCTGATTTTTTGTCGGGGAGGAAGATTTAGTCATGGCCAACTAAGTTGTCTCGTACAGAAGATTTGGTCATGACTAACTAAATTGTTTCGTAGAGTTAAAGGATTGATGAAACCCGACTTGCCTTTTAGAGATTAGGGTTTATGTAATGGAAATTAAGGTACGCTTTTGAGATTAGGGTTTACGTAATGGATATCAACCCACCCTCCTGAGATTAGGTTTCATGTAATCGATATCAAGCTACTCTTTGAGATTAGGGTTAGTGTAATGGAAATTAAACTACCCTTTTGAGATTAGGGTTCATGAAATGGATACCAAGCCACCCTTTTGTTATGTCATGGAAATCAAGCCACCCTTTTGAGATTAGGATTCATGTAACGGGAATCAAGCTACCCTTTTGAGATTAGGGTTCATGTAATAACGGAAATCAATCTACCCTTTTGAGACTAGGTCTAATGAAAGTGAGGTTGGGAGAAGTATTCTGATTGGCTATGACTTGGAGATTAAACCAAGACTCTGAGTTTGGACTAAAGGGAATGTTGGTGATGATGTTGATAGAGACAATTGGAGCTAAGGACAATTTGATGTTTGATGAGTATAAGGGTTTTGTCGAAAGTCCAACATTCTACGGCCCCAGATCACGACCTTGGTCGGTTCAATTAGGAGACATCATCTTAAGAGTGTTGCAGTTCTTAAGGAATTTCTCTAAAGTCTATGGTTAAACATACTTACGTATTCTCCACATGTCATGTTGAATGTTTGTACTTTGGAGTTTTCTGTACATTAATTGTTGAATATTTGTACTTTGGAGTTTTCTGTACATTTTAAATGCTACTAACGAGAAGGAGACTAACTAGAAGGAGAAATGAAACGAAACATTGACTAGGACACACCATGTGTTTTTTCATTTCTATATATGCTCCATACCTTTCCTTCTACATTTTTTTTTTGAAATTTTAAAGAAAATAAATTACTCAAAGCAGTAAAAAGTTACATTGTACAATCCTTAAACAGGAGAGAAACCAAAACACAGAAACAAAGGAGGCTAAACAAATGGCCTCTACCCTTGGACAGCCCAACAGCAATTCCAACCTCTTAACTTTAGAAAATTAAGGATAAAAAGAAAAAAATATCTAAATTTATCTTTTGATTAAATTGAGCATTTTATTTTGTTTTTAAAATTACACCAGCTATTAAATCGGTAAGATAAGAGGTTTAAGATTTAAAAGGCTCAACCGATATTAGATCAATATAAAACTAGCTAAGCATTGAATTAAATTGAAGAATTTGAAATATGATTGAAAGATATTGTTCTTACTCATTGAAAATTTTGAAGTTTAATTGAAAAAAGAGATTTTAAATGAAATTGATTGATTTATTTTAATTTATAAAAACTTATTAATTTATGAAAGTTAACTGATTAATTTTTAACAACAAAAATTATTAAAATAAATCAAATAAAAAATTAAAATTCAAAACGAAACGTTAGACAATTTAAAGTTTTTACTGTTGAACCGGTCAAACCAGTAAGATTTTTTAATCATAACCTTTAAAACATCTAATAATGCTTTCTTTTATTGCAAAATCTTAAATCTTAAACCCTTCAATAATATTTACATATAAAATCATAATTTGTTAAGAGGATGGTGATAATATTTTTATGGGTTAATTTAAAAAAAATCCAACTTTCGTCAAATTTTCAATTATAGCGAAAATTTCAAAAGTAGCAATAAAGTGTCTAAATTTTTAATTTTTTCAATTCTAGCCTGAACTTCAAAAAGTAGCAATAAAATGCTAAAACTTTCAATTTTTTTAAATTCTAATTCGATGTTTGTGTTTTCATTAAGTTTATTGACGTGACTTGCTACATATTTCATAAATCTTATCTATTAATATACGTCAGTCAAAATTAACATAACAAATGAAGATTAATGAAACGAAATCGTTAGCGTAAGGTCGTTAGGGCTACGTAATCCAATTTAGATCATTTTTAAACAATGACGTCTTTTATTCACATTACTAAAACGACGTCGTTATTTAAAAATAACCTAAATCAAATTACGCAGCCTCAACGACCTTATGGTTTGATTTTAAGTTTTTCCTTTGTTTTTAATTTGTTTTCTCGACGCCTTCTTCCTTCGATTTTCATATTACGCAGCCTCGATGTCCTCACACTTAGGATATTAGGATAACGAACTAAAAACAAAGAGCTTACTGGTGCAGTACGTTCTAATGCGAGAGTAGTATAAGGCATTAGAAGAACAAAAAAAAATCAATGGTTGAGAACAACAGATAACGTCAGGCTATAATTAAAAAAAATTAAAATTTTGAGAATTTTATTGTCACTCTTTGAATTTTTTATTATAATTGAAAAAATTGAAAGTTTAAACATTGTATTGCTCCTTTTACTATAATTGAAAATTTGACAAAAGTTTGAGTTTTTTAATTAATTTATATATATATATAGTTTGTAAATTACATATTTTTATAAAATTATTTATAAATCAAAATTTAAATTTAAATTAATTTATTAATATATCAAAAATCAAAATTAAATAATCAATTTAACGCCACTGAAAACTCTATTGATGGGCACATAAGAACTAAACTTTCCCAATTGGACCACTATCAAATGAAAAGGTCATTATTTTTTAATAATTATTAGAGTCTTTGACAATCAAATTTGTTTTAATGGGACAAAATACTAAATAATTGTTTGAAATAGTTTAGATTTCATAGAAACTAACGAAACCTTAGATTTTTTTTTAAGATATGAAATTACAGAAACCAGCCGACTAAATAAATAAAACAGCATATATAATTGTACTATCTCAGAAATTATAAATAAGCAGACGGGTTTCTTTGCTTTTCTTGCTTCCAACTAAAACTCTATACTAAAATTGTGTTTCATCTTTTTTTGTTTTTTGCATAAGAATTATGCAAGATGGCTTAGAAACTTACCATCAACCAAAGCGGCTTTTATGTCAAACATGATTCTATTCGAAATTATAAAAGTTTGAGTATGATATGTTATAAAATACAATATTTAATAAAATGGTCTATTCTTATCTTAACAAATATTATTCAGATTGAACTCATATCGTTTGGTTCTACTTTTATTTTTTTATGTAATTTTCAATTTTCGTTTTCAATTTTTACTTATGTTTTTCTTTCAAATAAAAACAAAAGTTTGCTTAGTTGTTAAAGTTAATGTAGTTGTATTTTTATCACTGATAAAAATTACATTTTAGAACAAACTTAAAGATAAATCATTTATAATTAAATAAATTTATTTAATCTCTTATATAATATTTACTAACAAATTATTAATAAAATTATATTATTTTAATAAAAATAAATAATTTAAAAATTAATATTTATTTGAAACTCATATTAATTATTAAATTAAATTTTATTTGAATATTTATATATTTTAATTTAATTATATATAATTTAATTATAAAAATTAAATTAAATTAAATTATTCATAATTT
>JAOTIZ010000003.1:33342671-33357697 GCA_027123425.1 Erythroxylum panamense | reverse complement strand
ATAGTAAAAATCTTGAATTTATTATTTTATTATTTTTAACTTTTTAGTTCAATTTAATTTAATAATCTCTGTTATTAAAGTTGATCAGTTTATGAATTATTCAATCAATTTTATACTTTAATTATTTT
The DNA here is from genome assembly GCA_027123425.1 of Erythroxylum panamense. NCBI lineage: Eukaryota > Viridiplantae > Streptophyta > Magnoliopsida > Malpighiales > Erythroxylaceae > Erythroxylum > Erythroxylum panamense. The sequence goes on along the minus strand of JAOTIZ010000003.1, from coordinate 33,357,569 downwards.
TAAATTTTTTAAATTTATTTAATCTTTACTAATTCTATAATAGTAATCACTCTCGTCATAATACAATTTTTAAATAACATACATACTATTTCTAGAATACATAATAACTCGTAAATTACGCAAATGACATATATAATGTTTATTATTCTTAGAATATATGATAAATTATAAATATTATATAGAATAATAATTTCAGTGTACAAGACTCCCCATTTTGTAAGAGTCGAAGGAGAGACATTAAATATAAGCAACATTTCTTTTGTTTGTTTACACAGAAACTGTTTTTATAACTTAAATCTGTAATATTTGGTTACAAAATAATAACTTTATTAGTAAATTATGTATCAAATTAAAGAATATACTTTTTTCACTTTAAACTATTTAACCACGCGTATATGACCTTATTTTGACGTAAAAAAACTACATAATTACGCATTTTTACATGAATCTGGAACTTGATCGAGACAAAATATTTGAATATAATTAAGTATCTAGTTGGTCACTCACTGTCATTAAGAAAATGTCTTCCCTCTTAGTTACATGTTGGTTGTCACGTACCACATGGGGTTTGATCAACGAAGTGACGTCGTAACCTTCCTAATATTAAGAGTCGCGTCTACGCGCTGGATCTGACGTGGCGATTCGCCATTCAATAGATTCTAAGAAGTTTACAAAAAGTGGGCCCACACACACGGAGAATCAAAACTGTTCCCTTCCAGCTAAGCCAAGCAGTGTTTTATGCACAGTGGTTGAACTTGAACATGCATGTATTTGTCTGTATGAGTGGTAGTATGTGATTATATACCCCCAAGCATCACGTGATACTGTCTAGTGATCTGTGCCGAGATATTTTTGTTGGTTTCTTAAGTGGAGGACTAATCAGATAATGCCACGTTGGCAGCTGACTTTTTTTACAGACGGAATTGTCCCTGTAGAATTCTTCTTTTTTTTTTTAAATTCCACTTTACCGGTCAAATTTAGATGGTAAGATCATGTGGGAGTGTGGGCCCAGAGAGATGTGGGACCCAGCGATTGACAGCCGTACAGAGGAAGAATTTTCAGACACACATGATCTCATGAAGTTGCATGTGGGGCCATGTCAGAAGCATAAGAGTGCTGTTTTTCTGTTTTAGTTAATAATGCCTTAATCTCAGGGTTATATTGTAGTCCCTCCTCTCTATTTAAAATAAAAGTCGTTTTACAAAAAATTTAATTATTTAAAATAAGTGCTATTTATGACTTTTCATATATGATTATAATTTTATTTCTAAAATTATCATTTAATTTCTTTCACATCCTAATTATATGGATTATATTTTCAAGACACTTCAACATATAATTAATAAGAATATATCAAATATTTTATTAATTTTCTTAATAAGTGTGTATTCATCTAAACGATATTTATTTTGAATCAGAGGGAGTATATATTTATATGCGAGAGCTTTTAGAATTTATTTTCTTATAATTGTAAGATCGCAATCCCTTATTTTTAAATTATTAAATATATGCTATAAGGTTTTATATAATTATAATTATATTATAAATTTATTTTTAATGTAGATTAAATAATAAATTTTCTAAACAGTCTTTATTAATTGAAGTCTTAAGATCAATTTTATATTAAAATAATTTTTATTAGAAATTTTACTTATTAAATAATATTTTTATATATAAATATGAGTTATTATATAGTTGATTTAATATGTATTTAAAAATAATAGCAACACTTTTCTAATAAATTTTTTAAAAAATTAAACATAATCCAAAAATAAGTTACTTATCATAATCAATTCATATAATTATATTTTTATGTGGGTCAGTCAAAAACAACTTCTTTACTAATTAAAAGTATGATTGTGTACTATTAACTCTTTTTTTTTTTTTTTTTGGTCAGAAACTATTAACTCTTTCGATCTTGCATTTAATGACATTTTTTATTAGGGAAATATATCAAAAAATTAAATAAATGAAATTAAGGTATTAACTAATTAGAGAAAAAACCTTAACTTTCCTGTGGGCACAAGGTAATGATCAAGTACATGTCATGTACGGAAATAGAAAGCGACATCTGTGTCCATAACCTCCCATCAGAAATTGGTGGCCAATCAATCAGACCCACCATTTAAGCAGCAACCTGTGACTCGGTTTAATTTTAGAGGTCACAGCTCACAAGAAATTTCTAACGGCTGGCTTTGAATTGAGATGTTACCGGAAACAAAATCTGGCGTGTCGGTGCCGACACCTAGATCACCGACAGAGTTACCGGTGGTAACGTGGGACAAGACGAAGAGTTTACCGGCGCCAGGAGGTAAACTCTTGTCTGGACATTACACAGAGTCCCATGATACTATTTAACTCGTCGGTGGCGTTTATTATTGACTTTTTAACGGTTATCTGTTGGCTTTCTACCGTTGCTTCTCAGAAGTCTGCCCTCAATTTAGGCTTCAATCTTTGAGGATTTGTTAATAATCATAAGAGCTTTTAATCTCATTTTTAATTTTTATAAAAATTTCTTTTAATATTTTACTAAATCATCATCACACCAAATCCGAAATCCAGCAATAAAACAAAATCTAAAAAGATCTAATAGTATGTAGCCTTATCCTTATATAATAGAGAGACTATTTTCGATAGATCCAAATACAAACGTGACAATAAAAGAGTGATGCAGGTTAAAAGAGTAAATAAATAAAACTGACAAGCTGAATCATTATGTAAATAAGATTACAATAAATATATAAATAAATAAAAATAAAATATAACTTGAATTTTAAAAAAAATTAAAACTAAAATATAACGAAATATAACATTTCTTTATCTTTAGAAAAACACCAATATCCAGATGATAAAAAGTGATAAAACATCAAAGAATTCAACTTTGAATCATACAAAACACGAAAACTAAAAAAAAAATCAGACGGTAGCCTAACTCAACTCTTAAAATTATTTTAAATTAATTAAATTAAATTCAAATCAAATTAATGCATTTTTATAATTATTAGAGTCAGTTCCAGTTTAAGAGTTGAGTTAGAATTATTCGTATTTTATCTTTATTTTTAACTAAAGTTTAAGAATAATTTTTCTAAAAAAATTAAGCATCATAATGAGTTTTTTAAAATATTAATTTTTTAAAAATATCTGGTTTTTTTTTAATTTCTTAAATTAAAGAAGAGTTTCATGTTTTCTTACCTTTTTAATATAAGAATTGATTTAATAAATAATTAAATCAAAAATAAAGTAAAATTGGTAAATTAAGGAAGCTAATCGGCGGAGTGTGACATATTCAAATTAGTTTAATGTTGTCCATTATGTGACCTTTCAAGTTGTTGTTTTCTTATTTATTCAAACCAATAGCTAATAGCTCCAAAAAAAAATACACGTTGCGTGAAATGAAAGAGACAGAGAATTCAAACATGTAATGCTTCCATCGCGTGAATACATCAACGTTCCATAAATTGTTCAAAAACTAAATTGTCCAATTCAAAACGGTTTGTTTGAGCACCGAATGTGACAAATAAATACAACTTTGTCTCTTCATACGCTTGACTTACATACAAATTAGTGCCCGACGTGACCATCGGAACAATTCTTTTATTCCCGATTTCTTTTATTCCCGATTATGGATGAATAAGACGGAGAAGGCATAAAGTGGTACACGAAAACGAGAACAGTCACTCTATGTCCCGCGACTTTTATTCCTTAGTTTTGCCTATACATTTTAAACTAATGATTTATGGAGTTAAGTATTAATAAAATTTAAAATTTACTAAATTATTTCAATTTTTAATAAATAAAACTATTTTAATTATCAATTTTTAGCAATAATTGTCTAATATAAGTTTTTATTAATACCTTTATTAAATGACTATTACGAATAAATTTTATTATTTAATAAATTAAAATATTAAAAACTCTAAATTAATTATAAAATAAAATATATAAACGAGTATATAATTAATTAAAATTTTTGATTTCTTAAATTTGATAAATAATAAATTTGCATTATAAAAATGTTAATATAATGTAGTGCAGCAAAGGTCTGTTTTTTAAAATTTGAAAATTGGCGCATTTTACGTTATTCTTAAAGTTAGGGTCAGTTTAAGAATTTTATTACAATGAACCCATTATTTATATTGCAATTCTCACAACACGGTGTCGGTTAGTCGAAAGGGACCATGTGATGGTGCCACGTGGTTATACCTAATACTTTTGATCCGTTGTATTTAAGTGGGTCATGAAAGTGACATTTGAAGAAGGATACGTAATTTAATGGGTGGTGGGAGATCACCGTCATCGGCGCCTGTGAACATGGGCATCTCTCTCTCAGCTCATGTGAGATTTTTGATTGAAGGGTACGTATTTTCTCATTAAAATAAATGCCAAATTTTGGGTCGCCATCTCAGTATTTCAATTTTCAACAAATTAAATAATTATAACATTTATTTATAAATCAATAATTTAAAATTAAGAATATACTGAATTTAAATAGAAGATAATGTATTTTTAATGAAAAACATATACCTAAAAAGGAAAATTTAAAGATTTTTTTAAAATTTAAAATTTAAAATTTAAACTATTTTTCCAACTATCAAAAAACTCAACTAATATAATCGTAAAAATTTTGAACTAGCCAATTTTTCGGGTCAGTTTTTAACTTTTTTGCTCGATTTATTTTAATAGCTCTTATTGTTAAATATCGATCATTTTATTAATTAATTGGTCAATTTTGATAAATTAATAAGTTATTATAAACTAAAATAAATCAATTAATTTTCAATTAAACTTCAAATTCTTCTATAAGTAGGGACAATTTCTTTCAATTATATTTCAATTTAACATTTTTTTCCGGTTTTTAAACCTTAGACATTTTGTTTTATCAATTTAACATCTTATCCAGTATTTAAAACAAATTTTCCATCACTTAAAATATAATTTAATATTGGAATAATAAATTTTCAAGAAAATTGATATTTTTATTTTAAAATAATTTTCTTCTTTGCATTATTGTTTATTTATTATACAACTTTATCTGTTATATTGTATTATCTATTTATAATTCCAAAATAACATTATATTAAATTTTAAAAAGTTTAATATTACGTCATTTTGAATAAAAATCACAAAAAAATTTAACAAAATTAAAATAAGTATATTTAACCCTTCAATATTTAAAAAAAAACTTAGAAAACACGTCCTCTTGGAGCTTTAATTGGACGATGCTACGACGTGGGGACAACGTTACATAGAGTTTCAAACGAAGCTTTTTGTCTATCTGGTGAAGTGATATATATATAATTAATTGTTTTATTTGAAAATTTTGATGCTTAGTAGTGGAAGGAGGAGTGGCATCCCATTCCCATACCAAATTTTTATTTTTTAAGGCTTCTTGGGGACATTTCAATGGCTTGAAGCAATGTACCTATGGACTTCCACTGGGTATTGCTGTAGTAGTTGTTATTTGATAGTCTATCATAAAGTATCATTTGTCATGTTTATGTTCGGAGAGCGCTCAGAGATACCACAATGCGTTTTCGGATATAAGATCTTGAAGGAAAGTCACATTAAAGTAAAGTGCTTTGAGATTGAACATAGTCAGATTTTCAAGAGAGTTATGTTCACTCAAAAATTGATGCAAGCAATAGAATAAACTAATACGAGCAAGTGAGGTAACTGCAGACGTACTAAACCCGAAAATTGTTGTTAATCAAATCCAAAGAATAGGCATTTTACAAAGGAATTATTACTATTTTAGTCCATTGGTAAAATTTGTTTGCAGCTTCTCAATGTGTGAAGACTGAAGAGAGCCTATACAACAAGGTTTGGTTAACTCATAAGCACAACAAAATGGTGTTCTACATTGTCTTTTCCCTGACTTCTTCTCTACTTGATCTTGACCTGAAGCATTTTTACTATGATCATACCGGGACTGCTTTTGACATGTCCAGGTGACTCAATCTGCAAGCTCCAATCAAAACTTCTGGGAGTTCCTCCTCAGTGTTAGCCTACACAAGTTGATCAATCTTATATTGTATTTTTGTACGAAATAAAATCAGAAACTTAAGAACATGGAGCATTGCATCAGTTTTGACTTGGGAAGTGTCAGTCTCGGGAGATGGATGATTATACCTGTACCACAAATGCCAGTTCAACGATCAAATTGTTTAGATATCCAAAAACAAGATTAGACACTCCTCTTGTAACTTGGGAAGATCCGACATCGATTTCAAGCTGAAAATTCATGCACATTTAATTGGTTAGAGTATCACAGTCTCTGTCAGGTCGAAAACTGCCGATACAAGAGGTTCTGTCTCATGTTATAGAAAAAGAAGCCTGGATATGTGTACAAGGTCCGGGAACAAATTCACCGGCGTATGGATAACTGATCAACATTATCTGCAATGGTAAATTTTTTAATGTCATTATAGGCTTACCTCCAAGTAGTTCTTCCCATGGAAATAATTGACTTCTAGTGGTTGTGCTATCAAGCAAGCTTTCTTGCCAACACTCTGCTTGACTATCCATGATCCCTAGGGAACATAATAACAAATAACTCAAGAACATGATCTTACTAGATACAGATCATATCAAAGCTAAAAGAAAAGGAAGTGACAGTTCACTAACCTTAGCAACAAAAGGTATAAGCTTGAATCTGGAATTCCTGAAGGCATCATCTCCATTAACGAACTTTTGTAGCAATGGAACTTCTTCAATAGGGGAATTTAGCATGAAATAAATTGCCAGGGTGTGCATGGGTGAACCAGGAATCTTATCAAGTGTTCATTTTTGTGTCAGTAGTTGCATTGTAGTTGATCATATAAACAATTTACGATCATAGCATCAACAGGAAGAGTTCATAAATATCAGACTTGTTACCTGCAAGTTGACAACAAAGAAGAACTCGGGTCGACCTTGTGCTGCATACTTCTGCATGGACAACAGAAGAAATTCAAGGATGATGTTTATTCCAATTGATGTCTTATTCATGCCATGAGTTTTTGTAGATAAACCACACAAAAGCTGTAAATTATTAAGACATAATGTCGATGATTGATGAACCTGAACAATGCTATTAGGACGGCTGCAGAGATCAACTTGTTTTTGGTCTGACTTTAGCCAATCTGCACCAACCATTTGTGTCAAAGTACCTTTTGCCTTAACCTGAATGGAGAAAGTACAAACATTGTTAGACAATTGCATGTAGTTCTTCTAAGTTAGATAATTTCAAGCAGTTCTTCTAGGAATGGAAAGCATCCTGCTTCTGATTGTTGAGAACTTAAAAATTGATTGCAAGTATCATTTACACCTTCCGATGATCCTTGAGATAGGTTTCCCCTCGTATTAAATATGTAGACGGATCGGCAGCACTCCAAGAGCAAGGTAAAGTACCAGTAGGATCATGCCGAAGAGTAGCTCCAAAACAGCATAAAATGCCTTCTTCCTTTGTCAGGTCTTGTAGCTCCACATAACCTTTCTTTTGAACTGTGAAAGACAAGTACATGCAATCAAGGAATTACATTTCATCCATTTTCAATCACGTAACTCTGTCCAAGTCTAACATGTAAGGACTAACCTGCAAGGTCGTGCAATTTCTTAACAAAGCTAGCAGCAGATGTTAGTCTGGGCTGAAGTGAATTCTGCAGTACTCAGGGACAAAAAATGAGCAATTTGATGACTTCTGCATTGAAAATTTTTAGAAACAGTTTTCTAAGGCAATGAATTTCTAGTTAAAACATGTATTAATAGATGCAATCACATGACTAATTGCATTCACCTAACGATCTCAGGAAATCTTGTTACTGTCAAAAACCCTGAACTTGGCTAGGAGGTGAAGTTTTCAAAGAGAAGGCAAACCAAAAGATCTATCGACATTAAGCAACTTCAAAAAGAGACAAGTTTGGCTATGATTGTACCTGAGTAGACAACTCTAGGCTCACATCAGAAGACCAGCAATTCTCGAAGTTGTCAAAATCCGTTTCAACAGCATCAGGGACGTCAAAGAACTCATCAGAGTCCTCGGTAAGACTAATCAAACTTGAACGCGCAGAATTTGTTTTTTCTGCCTCATTTTTCGGCGATGATGCATCAATCTTTCCTTGCTCTGTGACTTCAGGTTTAGCATCATCTTTTTCAGTAATGGGCGGCCGCAACAGACTATGCTCTGATTCTCCTGACGATACTTCGGAAGAACATTTTCCTGATTTCGCCTTAAACATTTCCCTTAATGCTGCAAATGTTGTAATACTGGTCATGAGCATTTAATGGTAGTATAGTTCATCTATCTTTTGCAAGGACCCAGAATCTGCAATTACCTGCAAGTTTTTCAAGCATTTGGATGGTTTTTAAACATCCAGATGATGGACGCAGATATAATTTCCAATACTTCCAATCAACAGCAAGCATGTGCTTTACTAATGAGTTCTTTCCTTGATTCACAGGAGTTACCACATATCCTCCACCTGCCCATTCATGAAAGTCAAACATTATGTATGAACTATAATGAAAACAGTTGAGAATAATCGTACATAACAAGCTCTTGAGCTTAGAGAACAATCAGTGTACAGAGAAAAGAAAGCAACAATTCGTGAGAGATTATTTTTGGAATCTTTTGGTTTGTTACATTGTCTCTTTCAATTCAGTTACGTGCACAGAAGTTAAAAATACTGTCCCCAAGGTTCCAAAAGAAAGTCCAGCTTTTGACAGGACTGCTACAGAGAAACCATAACTTACTTCAATCCCAATTCTCATCTTGGTTTGCAAAAATGAAGTAAAAACCAAAAAGAAAAACTTGTATCAACTGGCACTGATGAACGCTACTGGTTTGCATACAATTTGCAAGAATGAATTGGAATTTTTTTCCACATATCTCATTTCATCAACAGAAAGCAAATGAGGAATGATGACATCAAAATCACTAGCAGAAAGAGTAGAATACTTTTCAGGGAAGCTCGAACGTAGCCCTTTTGTGGTGGACATCTCTTGTGAATCACAGAATGGTATAAAATTACTGCCAAAACAATCAGATTTTTTAGTTGAATCCCAGTTAGTGAAAGCTGCAAAGTTTTGCCAATATTACCATATGTTCCATCATCTTCTCTTCTCCAATAACGTCCCACCAATAAATCTCTTCGCCTCATCCCCCTGCAATATATAGAACAGTCAAAGACAACATCTTTGAAGTTAAAGTAATTGCCCAAGTTATGTTATGCCTAACCAGTTGAGCCATTCGCCACATAACTGTATGTGGATTATATCGGTATGACCATCAAGACGCTCAACTACACTACCACCCCGAAAGCAGAAGTCCCATCTGCAACAGACAGACTTTGTCAACTTCTGAACCCAAGATTCTTATTTTGATAAGAGGATATTGTTGACAATTGGGTTGAAGCAGATCAACAGATTGTTAGAATTCCTATTCAATCTACATTGTGTGACAGGTCTTATGAGAGAACTAACCCCAAAAGTTAGCTTGAAGGGTGAGAGAGCTCGTAAGCCTATAAACCTCACATAAGTTCCTTTTATTACCGATGTGGAAAAATTAGACCGTAACATTCCACCACGCTTCGCAGTCGAGGCACTGGCGGGCAGGCTGTGCACTAGACCTTTTCTAGCCCCAGGCGAACACTGCTATAATGGCGTCACCACCCATGTACCTACAAGCTGGCTGTGCGCTAGACCTTTTCTAGCCCCAGGAGAACATTGCAATGCCGGCGTCACCACTTGTGGGCGTGGCACGAGGACTTGAAAGAATGGTGTTAGCTCTGATACTAATTGTTACAGATCTTATGAGATAACCAACCCTAAATTATAGGCTTATGAACTCTTCCAACCTTCAGGTTAGCTTTTAGGCTTGGTTCTCTCATAAGACCTGTAACAATTGGTATCAGAGCTTCCACCACTCCTTCAAGTTCTTGTGCCATGCCCACGAGTGGTGACGTCGGCATTGCAGTGTTCACTCAGAGCTAGAAAAGGTTTAGCACACAGCCAACCCGTGGGTACATGGGCGGTGACGTCAGTATAGCAGTGTTCGCCTGGGGCTAGAAAAGGTCTAGTGCACAGCCAACTCGCCGGTGCCTGGGCTACGAAGCGTGGTGGAATGTTACGGTCTAATTCTCCTACATCGGTAATAAAAGAAACTGATGTGGAGTTTATACGCTTGTGAACTCTCCACCCTTCAAGCTAACTTTTGGGGTTGGTTCTCTCAAGTTAGTGATATGACATACTAGTCTCAAGAGTGTACTTTCAGAATATGGATGAAGCATTTCATAAATCTTACTCTAATCTTGAGGGACCAAGGGACATAAGAGTTCTGAAAACTTCTTCTGAAGTGCCATCAATAATACCAACTGCCATTACCGCTGGATGATCATCCCAACGCTGACGAAAAAAGAAGCAGGATTGAAAAATTAAGCCAAAAACAAGTAAGAGTATAGAGAGTATAGAGAGGCCAATAGATAAATAAGTATGCCGTTGCTCACACTCCCGAAGGTATCTGGATCTTTTGCTTCTTTAAAAAGCCTTAATCCTGCATTGCAAATAGGGGTTTAAGCAATTATGCATTTGGACACTAAATCCATAAAAGGAGATTCTGTCTTTACCATTCCTGCAACCGAATATTTTCCAAGGTGAGGGTTCGATAACATCAGATGCCATCGCATCATTGTAGAAAGTTGAGGAATAATTGATGGATCTTTTATCATCAATACTCTTTGATTTACTAAACCTGCAAGAGAAAAACTGCTTAAATCAACTGGATAATCAAGTACAAGGAAGCACCTAAACACTTCACATATACCGAATAGCATATGCATGTGAATTCTCATACGTTGAGATGTCTAAGCGAAAAGAAATAGGGTCAGTGTGGTATCTTCTCTTGAAGACTTCTGTTCATGAATGGATTCCAGAATTCCTCGTGAAAGATAGGAAGGCAGATATCAAATGTATACCAGTAGTTACAAGATATCATTGTGTACAGTAGCTCCGACTTGGCAAACGAAAAGCATAATCATTGGCAAAAATAAGCTATTTCTGATACTGTTCAAATGGCTAGCAAGCTTGAAAGTTGAAAAGAAGAAAAGTCAATGTAAAACTGGAAGTTTGAACTCCTGCCAGTGATTGATGTACCTCAGAGGTGGCGACTCCCTTCTTTGGAAAGCCAAAAAGTCCTTTGCTGGATTTGGGTTTTCCTGGAGAATATCACAAAACATGAATCTCGTAATCTAACAGAAAAAACCGCTGCATAAATTAGCCATTGTTTGAACAATTTGGCAACCTTGAGTACAGCCTTCTGCAAGGAATGGATCCACTTTGCTGCATCTTCTGAACTACTTGCTCCCAACTGCATAAAAGTGATTTCAGGGCTTACATACAAATCAAATACAAGTCAAATTAATATCTACAATGGACCTTATTGCACCTTAAGCCGATCATTGTGATTTAAAGTACTGTAAAGGGTAAAGATGAAGAAGACCTGAAAACAAATATGAAAAATATGCTGTGTTAAAGGTAAAATCTTAACTACTTCATAAAGTAGAGCAGTACCAATCAATGTCAAGACATACTTTCCTGTTGATGGTCTCCCTTCCATTGTCTGTGACTCGAATGCATGAGTCCAGTATTGCCATTCTGAGTGGCTCCTGAAACTTGAAACATCAGTTGACAATTTTTACTCAATTTTCAAAAAACAAATCGACAAAACTATATTTTCAAAGAATCCCTCAGTTCATTGAGAAATAGCAATTATCTTTCTAGACTATGGACAAGAAAGCTAACAGCATCAGACATATTAACGAATCCCAATTCAGACAATAGCCTTTCATCGCTGGAACAACAACCAAAAGTGTCAGGACACAGAAAACGAGAACCGAAAAAAAAAAGACAAAACATCAGAAGAAAACAGAGGTAAACACAAAAGACGATCATTATAACAAGAATGATCACAATCAAGTTCACGTATCATCGAATCCAAGAAACAGGAAACAAAAACAAAACCATCGTAGAAAGACCAAAACTTCACCTGTCTTTGTGAACTGGGTACCGTTTTGAAACACTTGAGACAGTTTTCTTGATGAACATAGTACCTCTTCCTTGAAAACTGCAGACCAAAACTTCTGGACCTAATAATATATAACCAGCCATCCATTTTGCCTTCTGTTGAAGGCATAGCCATATCACGAAAAACCACGCCTTAGCCCACCGTGAAAACAAAAAAAAACCTCAGGACACGCTTAATAAAGCTGCATGGTTGTCACTGACCTCTGTTTTTCTGTTCCTTGTCAATTTTGGCAAGATGAGTACGTTAATGATTATGGGGTTGTGTAAAGATACGTGTTTTGTATCCTCTAGATGTGGACAAGTACATCTATATATTAAGACAAGAGAATTACGAGGTTGATTCTCTGATCCCACAGAAGGGATTCAGAGAATCAAAAGTTACACAGAATTGCTCTGTTTTTTTTCCAATGCTTCTCTGTTTTCTTCTTCTCTTTGTCTTTGTTTTTAAACCACAATTTTTGTTCCCCTTATTGATTAAAAACAAAACCAAATGTTTTAATTATCACCAATATCCTTTTAATAACTTCATTTTCTATTTCCATTGACTTTTCAAGAAAAAGGATTTTGTTTTTTATTAGCTTATTGCTAATTCCTGAAACTATATTTAGAGTACTTGATGCAGCAGTATCAACAACAATAACAACTAGTCGAAAGATTATTTCTAAATTATAATGTCTTAATGCAATTGCCCTAAACTCTAAATCATCTTTTTTTTCTATAATTCCTTTTATTTTATTTAATTGAGATTATTTTTTCTCAGGTTGTTAGAATTTCATGTGATTTAATATTTTTATTATAATACCATGCTTACTATTTACAATATTATATAATTATTAAAACATTTCCCTTACATATATTATGTGTATTTATTTTTTACTTAAAACGACGTAATTTTAAATTTTTAAATAGATATTATTTTTAAACTTATAGTAAATAAAATTAAGAAAATATGATGAAAATAATATTATAAAAGAGTAAGTTATTTGAAAATTAAGTTCAAATATAATTAATGCTTCTCTTTTTCATCCATCCCAATGATCAGTAAAAAAAAAACTAATAATTTTATTTATTTAGGCCTAACTTTAGAGTTATTTAATGAATTGCTATCCATTTTATTTCAATATAATAAAGTAAAAGGGCAATAAGAGTGAATATTCATCATGAACCCTGCATTAAATGACACACATGAGTAGATAGATAGTCCAATCTTATAAATGAGTTAAGTTTTTTTTGGATTAATTTTTTAAATTATTTGATAAATTAATAATAATTAAATGCTTAACCATATTGACCGGTCAAAAAGTACGTAATGTCTTTATTTTGAAAACTAGTTTTTCTTAAAACTCACGAGGTATTTTGAATATGCCGAAACTATTGATAGAATCTTTAAGTCATTATTACGCCCAGATTACTTTTCGATCGTGCCTTATTATGGGACCTCGATAATTAGTATTTTGAGAGGCACATGTAACTACCTAATTAACATGTAACTACTAAATTAAGTGATAGTAAATTCTTTATGTTTAATCATTTATAAGAATACCTAAATTTGTCCCCTTCTTATTTCTCCCCATAAGCCTCCTGTTTTTTTTTTCTATTTTTATCAAATTTCTTGATGTACCTTAAGGCTCGGTTAATTTTTACTCGTTAATTTATTTAAAATGTAATTTATAAATGATTTATTATACTTAACAATTTATTTAATATATATTCAAACAAACGCAATTAACTTTTGTGATAATCATATATGTATGTAAGGTTCTAATTTTATAATTAAAATGCCAACTTACACACATCAAACCTTGATGGGGAAGCTTTTGTTAAACTAAATATACCAAAGGGTTAAGGTGAAGAAAATGGTTATGAAGAGCTTAATTGCTCTTTGGTCTAAGCCAAACTTATAAACACGCCACGTTCTTGGAGACATTTAAGGTTCTATAACTTGTAGATATTGACATGACTTTCTTCAATAATAAATAGAGAGCTAGCTCAGCAACACGAGTCCACAATGAGTGGCCTTACCCAACTACATATGGTCCCATGAAAATAAAAGAAGGCGTTGGGAGATTGAAGAGTAAACTCTCTTTGGGAATTCAGAAGCAATCTCTTATCTTGTCCCTAAAAGGTGGAATCAGCCACCCCAACTGCCTCCACATTTAGGCCCGACCAAATTGTGAGGGGAGTAAATCACGATTTATCTCGATCGATCGCCTAACAAAATGGTCCTTTCATTTTTATTGCCGAGAATCGAACCCAAGTTTTTGTCTCAATTTTCTCTGTTAGATTGCCAACCAAGCTACCCACGCAGGCAGCAATCTCTTATCTTCAATGCATTCAATGTTGTTTCAGTTTTTAATGTCAACTTCTGTTCCTTTACGAAACCTCCATGCTCTCCTATAATTGCGTTCAATCCTCTTCAGCTAGTGTTGTCATGTGTCAGGTTTGGTCGATGTTGTAGACATTTTATTTTGATTAATATTTAAAATCTATATATTTAATTTAGATTCAATTTTATAATCAAGTAAAAAGTTGAAATTAGATAAAAATTGAATTCGAGTTTGAATTCGACTTCGAGTTTTATACTAATTTTTGCTAACAGGTTATTAATTTAATTTATTGTTAATAAAAATATTATTTTGGTTTATAATTTTTTAATACTGTTAACATCTAAATTTATTAATTTTCTTCAATCTATATATCTCAATTTTACATAAAAGCTGTTCTTTTGTGATCATAAGGTCATATGTTTGAAACACGGAAATTTCTTTATAAAAAAAAATTACCCTCCCCTTTTACTGCGTTTTTCATATGCTTCTGCGTTTATAGATCTGGAAATTGTTC
>JAOTIZ010000003.1:33312778-33329478 GCA_027123425.1 Erythroxylum panamense | reverse complement strand
GTTAGGTAAAACCTAACCATTGTGTTAGGTAAAACCAAATCAATCCATATGTACACTAACTATGAAATGGTGCATCTGCAATTAGTGGTACACCATATTATTTCTATCTTTTATAACAAAAACATCTGAATTTAGACTCATGATCGGGCCCATTGTCATCCCTATTAATAAATGGTCAACTAAACCCGTTTCATGGTACTTTATTGTATTAAGTTTTAAAATATGAGTATAATATAGCAATTAATATTAAACTATAACTATTAATTAAACTGAAAAATAAAAGTAATTACAATTTGACCATTGAAAGGAGAGACCATTAAACTAATTATCAAATTACAAGGATCTCATAAACTTTTGAGTTTTGTTAAAGATCAATGGGGTCTTAATGCAATCAATTCCTGCCAAAGCAATCTGGTTATTGAATATGCATTAGGCCAATACATGAAGAAGAAGATATAATTCCAGCCTAGCTAAAAATAGCACTCGCTGTAAATGCCAACTACTTTCAACAGTAATATCAAAATCTCATAATTCAAGTGACGATGGCCAAAGCAAGTCCTACATCTTGACATGTTCAGTCTCTCAAGTCACACATATGACCATGTGTGTGCCATCCAACACTCCATGGTTTGCTCAACTGGAGCTGTAAGAAATTCTGAAGTATATCTCACTTACGTATGGAAAGATCCATGTGTAGGTAAGCTACACAAGCCGTGAAAAACAAGAAGAATGCAGACGTTAACATAAGTGGCTCGGCTAACATGAAGATCGGGTTGAATGTGTAATAGACCTGCGGCATGAAGAAATAGTGTCAATATCCCTTTACTCGGGGGAAGCGATCATATGAATTGTCATACTGAAAGTTGTTTTCTTTCATTCTCTAAATGGTGATGCCACTGTATGTCATTGATTGCTAAGACAACCACTAGTTAATCATTTATGTTACATCTAGAGAGACCAAAGAGGAAGAGCAACTGATGAACAAGTACAGGGAGATTTTAGTTCACCTGGAAAGGAATGTTGTGGTCAGGAATCACATTTTTCTTCTCCAATACCAGCACAGTCCTCCCAACAACATCCAGGTATGAATATTTGACCTGAAAGCATCCAGAACACTAGATAATGTGCAAACAACTTTAAGAATTTTAAAGCTATGTATATATAAAGTTAAGGAAATAGGTGTTAACAATGTAACAGCATAATTATGTGCTTCCTGAATCATCAATATACTGTCAAAAAGACTAATAACCTCCAGATGTTGCTCCACTGGAAATGGCACCACAGCTGAAGGATCTTTTGAACCCTCAGGCAAAACAACCTGAAATGGAACAGTATTTTGCATTTGTAAATTCATCAATAGTTAAGGATAAAGGGCTATAGCAACAAATACACAGAAACATCAAGTGGCAGCTATATGAAGTAAAGAGAGTGAACAGACTTTGATTATCAACTTATCTACAACAGTCTCTGCAAGAGGACAACCAAAGGTGAAATTGAGGTAACGCCTTCCATCGGGAGACTCAAAAAGAAAATCTTGCAATGGTAGCCCATATCCGATGATGAAAGTGGATTTCCATCCCCCAAATAAAGGATAGCGTGGTTCAATTTCAAGTTCTGACTGTTTAGAATACATAGTCAAACACACAATATATCATTCTTTAGCCTTCAAATTTTCTTAATCTGCAGTTATTAGCATGTTATTAGTAACAATGCCTGCAGAGGAATATGAAAGGAGTAGAGAAATGGAACAGGAAAAAGTTGTACCTTCCTAGAATCTGTTCGTAAATGTGATGACGAGACATTCCCTATTTCATCCCGGTAGTAGACCGAATGCACCCTAGGTGGTAGTCTTGCTAAAAGGTGTTTGAATGATGATACACCACTGAAGGAAGGCCTAGACTGATAATCAACCCTACAAACAAGAAGTTGCAGAACATTATTTGCAATAGTTGAAATGCAGATAATTCTCTTTATGTGCAAATACGCCTAACATTATAATCTTTGGATTTGTATCAAACCAGATCCCACCTCGAAAATACACCTTTGTGCCGAGCACCAGCATGAAACAGTTTGTATGATTCTGTAATCTGGAGGCTTCCCCAATGAGATATCTCCACTTCACGAATCAACTCCTCAACCACCGCAAATGGGTGGTTATTCTCAAAATGGATAATTACCGGGGAGTATGAATATGGAGGACGATCTTCATATGGACCATACTTTAGCTCTGTACCAGCACGATTTGTCGGCTCCACATTTGTGAACGATTCTACTTTTGTACTAGGTGCTTTGATAAATGAAGTTTGCTGTTTAACATGGTATGGAGACAATATTAGGGCACTATCCCGATAATATACTAACTGTGATTCTGATTGGCTAATCTCTTTTGGAAAAGGTTCCAGAGAATGGGTTAATATATACAGCACTTCTAAAGTCGCAGTTTCACCAGAGCTCAGCGGATTGAGCAAAATTATAGAGAAATGTTTAGCTCCATTCGGTGCATCAGGTAATTCAGTTGGTTTCACATCAAGAGGCACATAAGTTCTCTTCTTTTTCTTCCCTACAGCTGCTTGTGCTTTGACAAGTACTAAATGCTCTGCTTCAGTAGGTGGGAAAGCAAGAAATACTTCAGATGCAGCAGAAGTCCCTTTATTCTCAACCTAAAAATGAGAATCTTCATCATCGATCAAAATATAAGACTGAACTGAGAATACCAATTAAGAAAATATGGTATTAGACCATTCAAATGAATTCAATACCTTCAAAGTCAAGAAGACCCTGACAATATGTGACGTCAAGTCAATCTGCATTCATAATTAGCAAAAAAAAAGGTTAAAAATATAGTTCAATGGAGCATCATTTGTTCGGAATCGGTGATTCAAACATCACCAGATTCCAAAACAACCTCAGAATCTCATAAAATCAAATACTTTGTAGTTTCAACCGTTTGTTAAATTCCCAAAACGGAGAATCACAACTTTAACATGAACTAAACCTTAAACCCTAACCACATTCCCAGAATTTGGTAACAATATTCGCTACCTCGACAAAATCAAATCAAATCTACGCACTTTTACAGATCTTGGAGCGAAGAACTGAAGTAATAACAATCAAAATCCGCGAATGGAACGCAAAGCTGAAAACTTTACGTGGAAAGACATGATCAGTAGAGTCTAAGAAAAGGCTTACTCTGCGCTCGGCGTTTACGATTTGGATATCTGAAGATGAGGAAGAGACGAGGAGCGAGAGAAGTGAGAAAATGAACAGGACTAGTGAAGGTCGTTGCAGAGCTTCCATGGTCGTCGCTCCAGTTGACCAGAACAAAACTCAAGTGAGAGAGAGAGATTTATAACAAGACACAATGTTCACACAAAAAGCTTCAGTTGATAGGCCCAACAAGTCAGGGCTCATAGGTTTTGGGATAATTAACTTGGGCTTTAATTACTTGATTAAACCAAAATTATCACGATTTAAGGTTTGAGAATCAATCGGATAATGCTTAAGTTTGTTAAATTTTGTTACTTTGAGATAAGATATACCAATCTGAATTGCCTCATATTTCAATAAAAAACGTGAAATTTTTAGTAAATTACTGTTAATTACTGATTAATTAACACTAATTCTAACTCAACAGACACTTAAAGTTTATCTTTTTATTAATTGCTTGCTGCTTGGTCACACAACAGCATTGATATTCTGGTCCTGGATTTTTCCCTTTAGACTCGGGACGTTTTTCCATTTTATATTCTTTTTACTTTTCTGAACCTTCCCAGAAAGCTTAAAAGACTACATCGTACCTCACTTTCCGTACTGGCTCTGATCGTTTGGAAGAGTGCTTTTGGTGTTTCTTTAGAATCCAAATGATAAGAGAAGTGAGAGTGTATTGAGTTTGTTCATGGCCTGCATGAAACTGGGATCAAAGTCTGACGTGTTTTCCCTCGATGGACATTCCTGGTTTGTCCTTTTCTTGATGTTCTTGTGATTTTAGGATGTGGGTTTTTGATAAAGTTGGATTCTTTCTGATAAATTCCTGTTCTTTTTTCATGCATTCTGTGGAACTTTCAGTTTGTGAAATTTCACGGGACTCTTGTTTATTAAGGTTGACATGTTAATAATGTCGTTCTCAGTGGTCGGGTATGAGGGAGACAGTTGATTCTGTAAGAACTGGAGAATGAGTGATGTAGAATCTGTCAAATGAATGCTGTAATTGGGAAGATACATACTACTGTTTTTTAGCATTATAAGTAAATCAAACCAATAACAGAAGGAGAAAGAAGTGTTTTTTGTGTGGAAATACATCAATTCTCGCTAATGAGGACAAAACATGCATGTTCTGCAGGTTTTGCTCAACTGGACTTCCAAGCGATGTCATCGTCGAAGTGGGAGATACGTCCTTTCATCTCCACAAGGTGTGTATCTTGAACCTCCATTTTTACTTGAATTAAAAAGGAGATGAACTGAAAGTATTGAAACGCAAGTCTCAAAGTTTGAATTCTTGAAGAATGTGAAGCAGTCAAGGATTAGTGACATCTGGTTTTTTTTGCTTTTACTCTGGTTACACGTTGGACTATTGTTGCCTGCTCTAACGCTTGCATCTCCAACAGTTTCCGTTGCTTTCCAGAAGTAAATTGCTACAAAAGCTTATCGGGGAGTTTTCTGGTGAAGATGGCAAGAAGTGTCTTTTGCAGCTTCATGAAATTCCTGGAGGAGCCAAATCATTCTTACTTGTGGCCAAATTCTGTTATGATGTTAAATTACAAGTCACTGCCATGAGTATAGTTGGTCTTAGATGTGCTGCTGAGTATCTTCAGATGACCGAAGACTATGGGGAGGGAAATCTAATTGCACAAACAGAAAGTTTTCTGAATGAAATCCTAGGTAATTGGACGGACTCTCTTAAGGCTCTTGAAGCTTGTGAAGAGGTCATATCATATGCCGAAGAGCTTCATATTGTTTCACGATGCATCAATTCGTTAGCAATGAAAGCTTCGGCAGATCCGAGTTTGTTCAGTTGGCCGATGTCAGGATGCTGCGACTTTCAGGACCCGAAAGGTACAGTATTTTGGAATGGAATATGTACTTTAACCAAACCACATTCCATGGGGGAGGATTGGTGGTATAGGGATGCGTCTTCCCTTAGATTACCTATGTATAAAAGGGTAATTCTGGCTGTTGGTTCAAATGGTATGAAACCTGAGAGGGTTGCCGGGGCTATAATGCACTATGCAATGAGGCATCTTCCTTTGCTGGGCAGGCAATCAAGCATCCAAAGTGCAGAGTATCCCCCACCTGTGTCGACCAAGTCTCCCTCTTTGGACGGAGATCAAAGAAATCTCCTTGAAGAATTAGTGGAATTAATACCTTATCAGAAGAGTATTGTTCCAAGCAAATTCCTTCTCAGGCTTCTGAGGACTGCCATGATGTTACATGCTAGCTCATCATGTCGAGAGAATTTAGAGAAACGAGTTGGGGTCCAGTTGCACGAAACTGCTATTGAGGATCTTTTGATACCGAACACAGCATATTCTATGGAAACACTTTACGATATTGACTGCGTGCAGCGGATTCTTGATCATTTCATGCTAGTGGATCAGGATGCCATTACATCAAATGATGCACTGGATGAAGGCTCCCATTCACTGACTCCAGTGACATTGGTGGCAAATCTGATTGATAACTACCTAGCAGAGGTGGCACCTGATATTAACTTGAAATTGACAAAGTTTCAGTCTCTTGCAGCAGCTATACCTGATTATGCCAGGCCAATAGATGATGGACTTTACCGTGCAATCGATATATATCTCAAGGTAAATGTGAAAGTTTGGTTTTGGTTCTTCCCTGATGTTTTTCTTTGCCAAATGATATTGTTGGCATTTCAAATTAGTGAAGACCCCTTTATGGCTGAAGTAGGCTCTTAATGTTTCCTCAAATTACTACCGCTTGAGGTGCAGTACTATTTCCTAAAAATATTGGACCGAATTGCTTGTCATAAAGCCATGTAGCTAACTTACAACAATTGGAGAGGTCCTGTTTTTCAAATATACTTTCTTGTGCCTGTCATTTTCATCTTCAGGGTTTCAATTCACATCATTGGTTTCCTCTGCTTCAGGCACATCCTTGGCTAATTGATTTCGAGAGGGAACAACTTTGCAGGCTCATGAACTGCCAGAAGCTCTCATTGGAAGCTAGCACGCATGCAGCTCAGAATGAGAGACTACCTCTTCGAGTCATCGTCCAAGTTCTGTTCTTTGAACAACTAAGACTCCGCACTTCACTTGCTGGCTGGTTCTTTGTATCTGACAGCCTTGAAAATTCACAAAATTTTACAGCAAATCTTGCTCTTGCCAGAAGTGACGTGCATGCTCATGTTGGAGCTTCACAAGACCGCAGTAAAGCAGTTGATGACATGAAGGACCGAGTTTCTGAACTCGAGAAAGAGTGCTTAAGCATGAAAGAAGAGATTGATAAGTTGGTGAAGACAAAGGGGATTTGGAATCTTTTGTTTAAAAGGTTTACTTTTACTAGATCAAAGCCAAAATCTGCGGGAACAAAGCCACAAAATCCTAAAGATTTGACAGGATCACCTTCATCCACCGCACCACTCCTGAATGACACAGAAAATCGCATATCAGAAGAGTGAAAAAAGAACCTGCAAAAAATAAAATTACACTTGCCATTTCTTTTCTTTCTTGCAAATTCATCTGTAAGTTGTTAGTGCTAACTAGTTGCTGCTTGGCTGGCTAATTCTGTATCTAGATTTTGATAATTCATTTAGAACAATAACATTGTCTTTTTCTACATATCCTGTCTGCACGTGATGTCTCCTTCTTTTTCAAGTTCAGATCTTTTGTCCAATGTTACTCGGTAAAATCCTATCCAATGGTCAAAACAATGTCGATTTAGCCTTTGGATATGAGTTTAGAGACTATTCAACCATGTCCAATAGTCGATAGAGTTGGACACCATAAAATTGGACAGAAGATTCTCACTCTTGTTTTTCGTAAGCAGTGTTTTGTTTTGAAGATTTAAAACTTATCCTAAGATATCAAATCTTCAAAATTGTACACATGCTGAATTATTGGACAATCAAGAGCAATCTAACTTCCAACATAGGCCATCTCACATGTTGGTGGGTTCATTCTTGTAATAATTATATTTCTAGACAAGAAGAGCTATGAGCTTAAGCTATGGGACTGTGTCCATGTTATATATATACAAATATTTATGTCCTCATAATAAATTGTTATATATCAAGATTTCTAATGTGTATATGTTTTCAGATGGGAGTATTTTGATTTTTTATTTATTTATTTTAATGTATTATTTAACTGATTAATTAATACATGAAACTTGTGATTATTCTGGACATTCTTCTGCTTAACTTCAGCATTTCTAAACCATGGTGGTATTTCGTAATCCAGATTGTTTAGCAACCCTCGTTCCGTTACAGCTTGTTGAACATGTTTAAGACATTAATAAAGTATCATCATAGCATTGTTTCTTGGTACTTATTGATACAAGGTTTTAATGAAGACAACGCAAGAGTTGAATGAACCAATAAGATGAATAATTGTAAACCAATGCACATAGTGCAAGTGTCAAGCTGGTGGTGGAGACCTTCTCGAGAACAGACCAAAGCAGAAGAGGACCGGAAAGCTGTACGTTAAAAAATTGAGAAACGAACGTGAGTAACCAGAAAATGATGCTATACCAATCTGTTTAGTTATAGATCATCTGAGTGAAAATTTATGAGTACCATGAAGCTGGAGGCGGCCCTGGTTCTGGTCCAGGGCCTGGAGGCGGCCCAGGTTCTGGTCCACGGACTGGAGGCGGTGCATCTGGTGGGGGTGGCGGTGGCGGTGCATCTGCTGGAGGTGGCGGATTCATTTCTGAGCACCAAGTTCCGTTGTAGACCTGTAACTAGACGTTGGTAGTTCACAGTAAGGAACTGAGGCCTAAGGGTTTAAATGGAGAGAAAGATTATGTTTACGTAGGGAAGTGTATAAACAAAACGTACAAACATGGAAGAACTGATTTGGTAAGACATTCCTGTCCATTCTCAATCATTCACCCTCAACCTTTCAAAGCTTTCTTGAATAATATCATTTGATTCTCCTAGTGTGGTCAATTAACTTATTTCAGGTTTGTGTGCCAACTGAACATGCACTCCATGCAAATCCTTGCATCACAGAAGTTATCAGGAAATTTTATGGATATATTTCTTGTCAGAGTGTTGAGAGGTTTCTTGTTAGGCTTGTTTATCGAAGCTTACTTGTACACCAACTACTTGGTGACCGAAGAACACGGTCTTAGAAAACCTCTTCGTACTTCTGAAGCTTACGCAAATGAGCATGAGAGGAACCTCGGACAAATTTTAATCCAGAGCTGATCCACATTTCACGCAAGTTAAAAAGAGTCCTGAAATTGATTGAATCCATGGTGCTCCAATTTTCTTGAACTTTTAGCAGATGGTATCCCATCCCAAAAGCATCCATAAATGGAGATTTAAGTAGCTTAGCAGTAACTATAACACATCTTACAGAATCTATAACTATGTTTTGATTTCTAGCTTCCTCGTGAGCAAGTACTGAGTTTGAACACAAAACAGCAGTACACACAGCCTTGTGCTGATGATACAGAAAAACATTATATTATTCTGCCTTAGGCCCTCAGGAAGTTGCCCGACGGACACAAGATCGTAGGCTGTTGTGTATAGTGTGTTTATGTGCATATAAACAAGTATCAAAAGATTGACTCGTGCTTGGCTAAGAACCTTTCAACTCTGGAAATAATTGAGAGCAGGTAAACTATTTAGGCAAAACTTCATCCAAAATCATTTCCACAATTACAAACAATATACCAAGGTCTTTTTGGAGCAAAACACCATTACTCCAATATGTACACCACCCCTCCAACACAAACATGAAGAAACAAAAATTATTTAATGTTTAACTAGTCTTCCTTTCCCCTCCCAATATATATTCCTACAATCTTAACCCAGTTCTTATTCATTTACACCTGTAAGAAGAGTAAAATCAAAGTCAAAAATTTTTCCTCTCCTTTGCTTTTTACCGTTTATCCCCGTAAACTCTAAATTATCTTTGAAAACAGAAAAAGAAGAAAGGAGGTGCTGGAGAAGCCATATTGTGATCCAAATGGCTAGATTGATCATATGAAATCACCTAGGATTTGGTGATCCAAATGGCCATACTGGTTGCATAAGCCTCTGGGATGAGGGACTACCTAGTAACATTGCTTGAGATCGAGTTAGCATCTGTGTCATTGATGGGGTCTGATATGCCTGAACGAGACTTGAGCCATCAGTGGAGTCTCCTCTTGCTGTTGCTCTTTGCCATGAATGTGAGCTTAGGCCTGAAAGAATATAAGCTCTACCAGAGGCCTCGTATACATGCCTACTTGCCATTCTCTCTTGCATCTCCTTGAGTTCAGCATCTAATCCAACACACAATCGGTCATGGGATTTTGCTGAAATAGTTTCTGACATCATTCTCCGGCAATTTTCGAGGATTGACACTGCACCAGTTAGGTCTCCATGCTCAGCGGCAGCTCTGGCCTGGGACATTGCATCTGCTGCCTGAAACCTGTTGCGCTGCCTGTCTAATTCAATTGACACTGCTGCTTCACCATGAATTTCAGGCCTCTCGAGCACGACTTCTTCACTTTCCAGCGTTGCCATTTCTTTGGTCAAAGGATCCTTGTACATGCATCGCACCTTGAACAACGATGTTTGATTTCTGGACGCTTCTGTAGGGACACTGACTGAAACTAAAAAATCCCTCTCTTCATCAGCATACATGTCTCCAACATCAATAGATCCAGTCCGTGAATCAGCCATCACACGACTTGGATAACTTCCAGCTTTCACTGAGCCAAGGCAAACAGATGGATCAACACACTCAATACCAACTTGCAGTTCCTGCACCACAACACTCAAAAGTCCCCCTATGCACTGAGCAAAAGCATCCTGCATCACAGCTTCTGTCTCTATAAAAGAGAATGTACCCCCAGAGATTTCTGAAATCGAATGCATTGATGAAGCATCATGGTCTGCCCCAAAGCCAAATGCATGCACAGGAATTTGAAATCCTGTATTTTCACCATTGTGAATAGATAAAGGAAGAAGCAATTGGTAATTTTGTTGAGGCTGGTTACCATCAGAACTGCTCACGGTGTAAGTATCCTGCCCATCTGACAGCAGTATTATACTTGCCACAGGATTCTTTTCTCTTCGCTCTTCCATTACCTTTGCTCCCTTTCTCAGGCCCTCAGCAATGTTAGTCCCACCATTTGCGACCAAAGAGTTAACAGCTTGAAGAGCTTCCTGACGACCTGTCTCAGTCATTCGACGAAGGGGAAATAGTCGTCGGGCAGTGGAAGAGAAAGCTATGACTGACAGCCTATCATTGGATCCAAGGTTCTGTATAACAAAACCCATTGCTCGTTTTAGCAAAGCCAGTTTTGTACCTGCCATGCTACCACTGATATCAAGGACTGTGACCAAGTCGACTGGAGCACGAGGAGTAAGAGACATTTGACATAATCTGGCTTGTGGTCTTGTCAGGTTTTGTCTAGTAACAGCAGCAGCAGCTCTCAGATGGATCAACACAGTGAAGTTATCATAAGATCTTGACCGCGATGCAGCTGATACTTCTGGGTAGTTTTTGATCTCTATTATTTTTGTAGAATTGGCATCTTGTCCATTGTTATTGGAAGAGCTGCCATCAGCAAATGCAGGCTGGAGATCTAGGGATTCATCATCATCGAATACACTAGGTTCTGGATTCTGAAGTAGAGGCATGATATATCGTCGGTTCAGCTGTCGATGAGGAGGAGGAATACGGCGTGCCATAGTCATCAAAGCATCATTGTGAGCCCAACCTAATGCATTGATTGAGGCTCTCGCAGGTGAAGGATCCAGACAGGGAGCTTGCAAAGGGATTTCCTTCCATTTTGCTCTGCAAATAGGACAGATTTGGTTGCCATGTTTCACACTTGAAGTGATGCAATGGAAGTGGAATGAATGTGAGCATTCTGCGGTAAAAATAGCATGGCCCCCTCCTTGTTTCATCTTTGTCAGGCATATTGAGCATGTTTGCTGAAAGATAAATAAAGATAACCAGAAGGCATAAATACAATTGAGGATTGTTACTAATATGATCCGAAATACAAACAATTAGCAGCATCAAGGATGTGAAGCAGTGAGTATGAGATGAATGTCCAAGGATGTACTAGGCAGAGAAATCTAGATAATAATTTCACTTAATATATCCTAATCAGTATTTTACAGCTGGAAAGAATTGTGCAAAGTGCCACTGTAAAATGAAGCTGGTACTAAATTATCATAGCACCAGAAAAGTTAGAGCCCTAATCTTGATGGGCATAAGGAAGAGCTTTTGACCACATTCTGAGCTACACAAACAATAAGATCAAAAGAATCAGAGACTATTCCTCAAAAAGACAATTAAGAGTGAGCTTTTAAGCTTAATTTGCATGATGACGTCAAATATAATACCTCACAAAACAAATAGTTTCCAACCCAACAACCATGAGCTCGTGCTTTTGTTTTTCATCTATTCTTCTTTTGCCAAAGCATATGGATAAAGTTATTTCAAGCTCATCCATCCAATCTGGGACCAGAAGATGCAGCATAATCAAGAGTCGGTGAATTTCTTGAGATTGTAATATTCTCATATTTCTAGGACGACCAAATATCCAATCCCCCTATCCATTTTCTGCACAAGGTTTTGCTTTTCCTAATTAAAGTTGTGATTGTTGTTTTCACTCCAAACAGACTCCAGTCTCTGGAATTTTGAGGTTACAAAATTAAACTATAGATGGCAATAGTATTGAACCCAAAACCAGGCCAGAAGTATTCTCAGAAAGGGGAAAAGTGAAAACTACAATCTAATCTGTGGTAATATTGAAGAAAAGGTCAACTTAAGGTATCCAACAAATGGGACATACTAGGAGAAATAGAGTGCAAACAAACAGAGTGACTTCTTAAAGGTTGTCAAGTATCTATTCCGTGATTCAGCTTCTGTACACTAATAAGTTGCTTTTATGATGTTTACTTTATTGTTTTGATGAACCTTCCTTGTCTTTTACTTACTATGTTGAAATTTGTCAATAGGAAAGCTTCGACTTCAAACATCAAAAACAGTTCAATCCAACATAAAGTTGCTTTTCTTGCGCTACAGAGGAGGAGGAAAAGGAAACAAAAACCCTGCAGTTTTATTTGTACTCTTTAGGCCATCTATGATGGCTTAGAAAGGGACTTCTGGATTAACCCACACACCAGGGAGTAAAATGCAACATGACATCACGCATCCACAATAATTTCAACCAGTCTCCAAAACATGGGATAAGATGAAAAAAGAAAGTTCATATTATCCAAATTAATCATCTTCCCCCTTTTTCAATACATGATCAAGAGGAAGTCTGATCAGATTGAAAAGAGATTCTTTTTCAATAATTATTGTATGAGACTAAACCATTTCAGCTTTTAGTGTCATCAGACAAATTAATCAAGACACAGAAAAGATCAGATTATTCAATCATGTGATTGGCCACAGAGCAATAAGAGTACTAAAAGTATTAAGTGAATAGTAATGAAATAACTTGCCAGAGATAAACAAAGCAAAAACGATTTGGATGACAATTAAGGTGCTCGCCACTTTCATGGTTATAACATAAACAAGTTAGAATCAAAGACCGATCATTACATCACAGGCTCGGGCAATGACATAATGCCAGAATAGAGCATCATTAGTCTTGATTTGTCTCAAGTTCTAAGGCAGTTCTGTCAACCATGGATAAAAGCAACAAAATACCTATATCTGAAACTCCATTTCGTCCTCAGCTACGAGTTAGGAAATTTTGAAACCAAACAAAACAAAACCAGAGGACCAGACACAACAACTAAAGGAGGATATGCAAGTCTTCACTAAAAAAACCTCAATTTTTTCAATCACTTTTAAGCAACCAACTCAGAAACTCTCATAAGTTCATCGTACCAGAGCTCAAATATAAAGAAACTACCATCCAAAAGTACGTTTCTTTTTCTTTATGTCAATATCATCGACTCAGTGCTAGAAATACGAAAACCAGAGGATTAGACACAAGAAAAACAATCTTTAAAAGCCAAAAAGATTGAGGACTAGAACAAAGTACCAACCTTTGATGACTTGCTTCCGCTCTTGGACAACCTTAAACCCTGTGAAGATGGTGTTGGTGTCATTGGCCTTGTATCCCAATTTGAAGGCGAAAGCAGCGCTGCGTCAGATAACCTCTCAGTCGGTGAGGGTGGAGATTCTTCCACCGTTGTTGGCACATACACACAAAGCTTCATACCCAGGGCCAGCTTAGCTTTTCTCCATTTACTTCCCATTTTACTTCCAAAAACTCTTCAAGATTCAAAAACAAGATAACCCAACAACCCAGATAAGGAACACAGCAGAAACAACGAAATAGCTACTAAACCAGACGAACTACAAAGAGAAAAACAGATCTCAAAGTGGTGAGAATTACGCTAAAGTTTCGTTTTTTCTTTCTTGGAATGAGAGAGGAGTAATGGGTTTGTAACAAAAGCCGAACTTGAACACGAAAACCAAGGGAGAGACCAAGAGAGAGAAAGAGACGAGGATTGAGTTTCCTTACTTTTAGAGAGTGGACTTTGGCTTTGTGGTTGTATTTTAGAGAGAATGTGGGAGAAGAGGCGTTGAAAGGCCTAAAATAGTTGTCAAAGCAAATGAATGAGTCGGAGAGAGAGAACAAAAATGGATGGCTTTGTTGTAGTATAGTTGGTGGCCGCCATTGAAGACAGTGCAAGTAACTTCAAAGAAGAAGACAATGCAAAGATGGAGAGAGAGAATGAACATGAGAGCCTTTTGACCATATGCTATTGTTAAAAACAAATAATTAATACCCAAAAAAAACATCAATTAACAAAAAAAAAGTAGTTGCTTTTATACTTGCATAATCATGGCATTCATTGCTTTGTTGGGTCTACACTTTGACCATTTCCTCTATTTTTCAATTTGGTTTTTATTGATTTTTCAAAAAAAATATTATTTAAAAAACCCTCTTTGTAATTTTATTTATTTTACAAAATACATTTATTATTTATAATATAAAAAACTTTTTACTAATTTTTATCCTATTATTTTAATAATTATTAAACTCAAGTTAAATCAGGTTTATCTTATATTTAATAATCAATTGCACTATAATTTATATTAAAATAAGTTAACAAGTATTTAAAATTATTATACAATATTTTAAATTAATAAAATTTTAAAAAAGCTTGCAAAATTCCACATTTTTTTATCTAGATATATACTTCATTTATTTTTAAAAAATCTATTTATTCTTTTTTTATGCATGTCTAATTTGGATAATCTCCAACTCTATGCTGAGATAAATGCTAAATGACGCTAAAGTTGGAGTCACTTAAAAGACCAAAATATAATAAATAAGTTGGAGAAAATAATTGATCCTTTTGAACTCTACCATGAAGCTTTAATCATTACCTCTTTTTATCTCTTATACTAAAGAAGTGCTAAGTGGATGCTTTTGGAGAAAAATAATAAAATCACTACACATATAAATTTGATATTTTAATTGAGGTTCAATTTATTTTTGTTGAAGTTTTAATTCATTTCAATCTAAATTTAATATTTGGAAATTGATTTAATTAGGACTCAAAATCAAATTTTATTTTTACTTATATTTATAATTAAATAGAAAATAAATTTATGTTAAACTACGAAGTATAAATAAAATTTAAAATATATTAAATTATTTAATAAAATAAAATTTAAATTTTTAATCTTTATTAACCCATTCAAAAGAGGACAAGTGGGATGCTATTTATTAATTATTACCCATTAATTATGTTTCTAGAGAGATGACTTTATCAAAATCTTGTGAAGGGTGTGGCCAACACCTAACATAATGAAGCATCATTGGGCATGGCATGAGTCAAAATGGTGGGATATTGCTAATCAATGTAACGTTTATCAATAATGTCAAAGTATTCGCTCGCGATAAATTATTATATCTTCTATTTAAAGACAATAAAAAATATTATGGGTACCAAATTTATAATTTTTAATAACATATTCATTTTATGTGATTTTTATAATTAAACTAGAAATTATCAAAAAATCATACATAACACGAAGTAAGGAGCCCCGAATACATTATAACTATACCCAACGTGTGAAATGGGTACATAAAGATGTTATGCTAGCTTGAAATATAATATAAAATTGTGAAACAAGAAGTTCTGATCTTAGAGATATACTATCAATTACTTGATGGCCATCTATATCCCCTTTTTTTTCTTATGATTTTGATAAATATAAATATATATATATATAAAGATCTTCATCTTATTGCTTTGTACATCACGTGACAAGATTAACACACGTGCACATCATCACCAGTTGGTCAACCTTTTGATAGCTCATCCCAATTTGTCAATACGGTTGACCTACTCTACATATTCCTTTCACATGAGATTTTGATTTTTCTGGGTTTTTTTGCTTTAATTTTTTAATATTGAAAAAGGTTTCTTCTTTCAAAAGATATTCTACCAATTAAATAATTAACTACAATTAGTTTTTTATTAGTTAATGTGTTCCTTATTATTAATAAATAAATAATTAGACCTTCTAATTATTATAAAATATAGCACACGAAATCATTTCTTTGAAATTATAACGATATTTAGTTTTTAATTGATAATATGATATAAATAAATAAATAGATTTTCTAATTATTATGAAATATAGAAAAAGATTATTTTTGAGATTTCTTTTTTTAAATTCGAAAGATATTTAATATTTAATAGTTAATGTGTTCTTTGTTATTGAGTAGACTAATGTTTAATGCTTCCAATTATTCTAGAAACTAAGAAGATGATTTTTCTTTGCAATGAAAATGACATAACGATAAAGTCATAACAAAATAACAAAAGTATGATTGGTTAATAACTTAATATACAAGACAAAACGGACCGGTGCATATATTGAGTTGAAGTCGAGCTATAATAAATAAGAAATGACATTGAATTTTCCATATGCAATACCTTCCAATTTCCTTGGAACATACATTAGGCATAGACAATTTCTCCTACTCTTAAATAACAATGTATAGTTATACATTGTGATTTTTCAATTACGCAATTGAGAAAATTGATTAAACTTTATTTTGAAATTCAAATTATATATGTTTTTAGAACAATTTAACCAATAATTACTATTTTATGAACATGCATTAGATTATCATCACATCCAATCTAAAGTTTCGCAATGAAGCGGAGTCTGGAGAGATCTGATAATACACAGTCTTACCCTTATATAATAGAAAGGCTATTTTCAATAGACTCACATGTAAATGTGACAATAAAAGAGTGATGCGGGTTAAATAGTAAATAAGTAAAACTGGCACATTAAAAAAATTATGTAAATAAAATTACAATAAATACATAAATAAATACATAAATAATAATAAAATATAATTCGACTTTTAAAAATAAAATATATTTTATATTTAAAATATATTTTTAAATTAAAATATAACAAAATATAATATCTCATTATCTGTAGAAATGTATCAATATCTAAAGAATAAGAGAACAATAAAGCATCAAAAATAACTTTGACTCAACATATAGA
>JAOTIZ010000003.1:33247557-33260871 GCA_027123425.1 Erythroxylum panamense | reverse complement strand
CGGAATGCACGTACGGATTAAGATTGTCAGAAGGAAGAAACGCTCAAGGAAGAGAAAGAATGCAAAAATCAGGGAAAGGCAGAGATTCTTTATAGAGAGAGAAATTACAATCTGCACATAGACGATTACATGCCAAATGAGCCGCACGCATTCGGCTTAAATATCGACGCAACCACTCCTCTACAATTCATCCCCATCCTAATACGATAGTTCCCCTATTATTTAAACGATGCGTATCGCCTTCTGTTACTACTCTTAGTGTCCGTCAGCGTTTTGAATTCACCGTCGTCTTCTCCGGTTACCCTGTAACAATTCCCTCCCCCTTAACATTCTTGTCTACCAAATTAATTTCCGGGTATCGTTTCTGAAGATCAAACAAATATTCCCATGTTGATTCTTCGTTCCCTCCACCTGACCACTGTATCAAAAGTTGAGTCACCGCCCTGTTGTTCTTCTTCGCAATGCGTCGGTCCAAAACCGCAACTGGTAATTTCTCAATCGCAGAAACAAAAGCTGGTAACTCTGTCGAAATTCGACTCTGATCACCCCGCGCCTTCTTCAATTGTGAAACATGAAACACAGGATGAATTAAAGAAGTCGCTGGTAATTCAATTTTATAAGCCACCTTCCCTATTCTCTGTAGAACTCTGTATGGTCCATAATATAGAGGGGATAGCTTCTGACTGCGTCTTTTCTGCAACGAATGTTGACGGTAAGGCTGCAACTTGAGTAGCACCATGTCTCCCACCACAAATTCACGCTCCGAACGATTGGAATCCGCATACTGCTTCATCCGATTCTGAGCTCGTCGTAAATGGAATTTGGTCACATCAATAATCGCCCCCCGATCCTTCAACACTCTATCTACCTCCATAACCTTAGAGTCCCCCACCATATAAGGCGTGTACACCGGCGGTGCATACCCATATAACACTTCAAAAGGAGTACACCCAATCGATGGCCTGTAAGTCGTATTGTACCACCATTCCGCCACAGCCAACCACTCACTCCACCTCTGCGGTGTCTCTCCACAGTAGCAGCGCAAATACGTTTCTAAAATTTTGTTGACTGCCTCCGTTAGCCCGTCAGTCTGAGGATGGTATGCCGTGGAACACTTGAGTCTCACACCCTGCAACCGTAACAATTCTTGCCAAAACTTGCTTAGGAAAACTGGGTCTCTGTCACTAATGATTGACTCGGGCATTCCGTGTAATTTGAATACATTCAAAAGGAAAAGTTCAGCAATGTCACTGGCCGTATATGGGTGCTTGACGGCCACAAAGTGGGCATACTTAGTGAAACGGTCCACCACCACTAGTATAGCGGACCTCCCTTTTGACGCCGGTAAGCCCTCAATAAAATCCATACTGACTTCTCTCCAGCTTCCCTCCGGAATGGTTATTGGTTGTAACAATCCCGGATATGCAGCGTTATCATGCTTGTTCCGTTGACAAGTCATGCAATCTTGAACAAACCTGCGCACGTCCCTCATCAATCCTTTCCAGAAAAACATGCTCTGAATTTTCTTCGTCGTTGCCGCTACTCCAGCGTGACCTCCGATAGTCTCCTCATGACTGATTCCTATGATTTGAGTTCGTAATTTCGGGTCATTGCCAACTACCAGTCGGCCCTTCCACCTTAATAGATCATCCTTCCATTCATAAGTGCCCGTAGCCTTCTCGCCACTACTCAGTGCCGCAATCAACCTTTGTATTGACGAATCCCGCTCCCAACTTTTCCTTATTTCTTCCATCAATTGCCCATGCAGTTGTGATCCCGCTCCCAACTTTTCCTTATTTCTGGACAGGGCATCCGCCGCGTCATTCTCCTTCCCACTTCGATAATGGACTTCGAAATCATATCCCAACAATTTAGGGAGCCACGACTGTTGGAATGGTGTCGTCAACCGCTGCTCTAACAGGTACTTGAGGCTCCGGTGATATGTCTTGACCACAAACGGTTTAATGCTCAAGTAGTGATGCCATTGTTTTATTGCTTTAATGATGGCCAGAAATTCTTTTTCGTATGTTGAAAGGCCATAGTGCCGTCTTGCCAACGCCTTACTCAGATACGCCACCGGATGCCCCTCTTGTTGTAACACCGCACCTATGCCTTGCCCACTGGCGTCCGCGTCCACCACAAATGCTTTTGAAAAATCAGGCAGGGTAAGTACAGGAGCCGAAGTGATGGCTGCCTTTAATTTCTCAAAGGCATTAGTCTCTTCCTCTCCCCATGTCCACTGGTTCGCCCGCTCCTTTGTAAGTAACTCCGTCAATGGTTTAGCTATAACTCCATAGCCTTTAATGAACCTCCGATAATACCCCGTAATTCCCAGAAAACCCCGAAGTTCCTTGAGGTTCTTGGGTATCGCCCACTCCACTATGGTCTGAACCTTCCGATGATCGGTCGCCACCCCAAACTCCGATATGGTATACCCCAAATACTCTACTTGTCTCGCCCCGAAAATACATTTGTCCCCTCTTAGA
This sequence comes from Erythroxylum panamense, assembly GCA_027123425.1. Classification (NCBI taxonomy): domain Eukaryota; kingdom Viridiplantae; phylum Streptophyta; class Magnoliopsida; order Malpighiales; family Erythroxylaceae; genus Erythroxylum; species Erythroxylum panamense. The sequence continues at coordinate 33,258,385 of JAOTIZ010000003.1, read as the reverse complement.
AATAATTGATTTTGCCTTAATGTCTCCATAGCCGTAGAAATGTGTTGAACGTGGGACTGTAGCGTAGAACTGTATATCAATATGTCGTCGAAAAACACCAATATAAAACGCCGTAAATAGGGCTTGAACAAGTCATTCATCAACCCCTGGAACGTGGAGGGTGCGTTCGTCAGGCCGAAGGGCATTACGAGGAATTCGTAGTGTCCTTCATGAGTTCTGAACGCTGTTTTTGCTATGTCCTCCGGTTGCATCCGGATCTGGTGATAGCCTGATCGGAGGTCTAGCTTTGTAAACCACCCAGCCCCATGTAGCTCGTCGAGGAGTTCCTCAATCAAAGGAATGGGGAATTTGTCCTTTACTGTATATTTATTCAATTCCCTGTAATCAACGCACATACGCCAGGAGTCATCCTTCTTCCTAACCAAGACCACCGGCGACGCAAAGGGTCCGTAGCTCTGCCTGATAAATCCCTGTTTCAAGAGATTCTTTACTGCTTGCTCTATAATATCCTTTTGGGCTCCCGAATACCTATAAGGACGGACGTTGATTGAATCCACCCCGTCCTGTAGTTTAATTCGATGGTTATGCGGTCTGTTCGGAGGTAGCTCTGTTGGTTCGCGAAAGACATCTGCATATTCAGATAAAATGGCATCAATTTCATCCATGACACGACCTTGGTCTTCCGTTACTCGCAACTGTTGTAACTGGAATTCCAACGGCGTCGTCAGTTGCATCATACATAGCTGATGCTCCGGAGATCTACGCATCTGCTTCTGAAATTCTTTACCAGAAATAATCCTGGATCGTCCCTCTGGATTTCCACATAGGGTCACTAATTGCCCATTCCAGGTAAACTGCATGGTGCGATTCCTAAAATTACACAGAACCTCATTCAACCCGCTAAGCCACTGTACACCCAGAACCACGTCGCACCCGCCTAAGGCTAAAACTAGCGCATCTGTGAAAAATTCGATTCCCTGCATCGTCCATCTAAACCCTTCGCAATACTGATGACTCTTCAGCTGCAATCCTCCTCCCACCGTAATGCATATTGGGTCCATTTCCCTAAGGAGGCACTCCCCCTTACGAAAAACGGACGGATCGATAAAATTATGTGTGCTACCGTTATCGATCAAGATATAAATCTTCCTCCGTTTATACTCCCCCTCTACTCGCATTTGTTTATATTCCGAACTTCCGGACAGCCCTAACATGGCTTGCATTGACACGACCGGTTGATCGTCTTCTGTAGGAATAAGCTCCACTTCATCCTCCTCTGTTTCAGGTGATGTTCCTCCACTGTCATCTTCGCCCATTACCACATAGAATTGAAGTTGACGCTTCTTACATTGGTGACCTACATGGTATTTTTCGCCACACCAGAAACAAAGGCCTTTAGCCCTCTTGTCGTCAAAATCTCTACTACTAAAGTGCCTCTGCGTCTTCATTGGTCCCCCCACCAACGAAGGAGATCGCAATGATGGTGTAGGAAAGGGAGTGGGTAGGATCCCATCTGAGGGCGATCTACGCATGCTCGGAATGGGCTGAGTCATTCGAGTTCCCGTCAATGTTTTACCGTAGTCATGAGTACCCTTCATTAAAGCCCCCTGTCTCCCAGTTATTCCCTTCGTAGAGTCCAGAATGACCTCCTGTTTTCTGGCTAAGGTATAGGCCTGATGCAATGAGTGTGGCTCATGGAGTTTCACCGTCACCCCTATCTCCGGCTTCAACCCTTTCACAAAGAACCCTACCAAGTATTCCTCCGACAGCATCAGTCTATTAGAGTGATGGTCAAATTGTGCGCAGTAATCCAGCACTGATCCATTCTGTTTCAGCTCCTTGAAATCTCCAACAGGGTCGTCGAAGATTTCAGCGTCAAATCTCTGTTTCAGTGCTTTCGTGAACTCCTCCCACCCCACTGCTTCCAACACTTGCCGATTCCTCACATATAGACGGTACCACTCTTGGGCTCTTTCATCCATGTGTAATACAGCCACACTCACCTTAACATTCTCCGATGTCTGGTCGAGGTTGAAGTACTGCTCACATTTGTATAACCACATTTTGACGTTCTCCCCGTCAAATAATGGAAACTCTATTCGGCTCAGTCTTACAGAGGAGTTCCCAGTGCGTTCTTGCGCTAACGAACTTCCCTGTGGTGTTGTTTCTACCGAAATCGACTCGCTGGGTTTCTGGAGGCCTTGTAAAAGAAGAGCTCGAAGTTCCGACATCTCCTTCTCCACCTTCTCCTCTACCTTCTCCGTCCTATTCTGAAATTCCATGAACATCCTTTCCATGGAAGCCCGTAAACTTTCTTCCATTCTCCGAAGTTCAGCGTTCCTAGTGTTTTCAGCCATCCTATGAGTTCACAGAATCGCTTCTCTGATACCAAGTTGTTGTGAAAATTATTCGATTTAACGGAATGCACGTACGGATTAAGATTGTCAGAAGGAAGAAACGCTCAAGGAAGAGAAAGAATGCAAAAATCAGGGAAAATCAGAGATTCTTTATAGAGAGAGAAATTACAATCTGCACATAGACGATTACATGCCAAATGAGCCGCACGTATTCGGCTTAAATATCGACGCAACCACTCCTCTACAATTCATTCCCATCCTAATACGATAGTTCCCCTATTATTTAAACGATGCGTATCGCCTCTCTGTTAACTAAACTCAACGTCCGTCAGCGTTTTAAATTCACCGCCATCTTCTCCGGTTATCCTGTAACAGAGGAAGATAGTGATTGGGAGTGAAAACACGTTACTACGTGTTTATTGTCATTAACAAAAAGCCATTTGTGTTTTCTTTGCAGATTCCTGAGTTTGATCAAGGGGAGGGAACAAATTCGAGATTAACAGGTCGATGGATGTTGTTCAAGGATTATGTTCCTTTGGTTAACGAAACGACGACGCATTCTTGTTTACCTTTTGCTTTTCAAGGTAATAAAATGACGTAGTAGTCAACCTGTGAAAAAAAGGACATCTTCAAGCGAAAACCAACAAGGCGCTTTTGTGGTTGTCTTTTGTCTCTCTGCTCGTCGGGGAAGTGATTGATTGCTTACAGAATTCAGACATTGAGCGTTGACTTTTCTACTCCTCAGCAGTCTCTTCTCATCCCAAGAAGAGAAAAGGGAAAGGGAACCTAGACCATGTCTGGTCTTATCCTTTCTCTGCTTTTGACAACTCTTGTACTGTCGCCTGACTTGGTAACGTCGTCCAACAGACACGACGCTATCGAGGCTCTACTTAATCGTTTGGATTCTAAGCGCTTATCTGCATCTGTTCAAACGTCTGCAGCTAAAGGTGTATTGGGAAGACTGCTTCCTTCCCACATACATAGCTTTGCATTCCAGATTGTACCCAAGGTACGAACAATTTCTTGATTTACCATCTTTCTTAATGTTGGGAGATTGAAAGTTCGAGTTTTCTGGATGTTTTTTTCCATCGAAAGGTATGTGCTTTGAGTTTTGACATGATGTATATTCCTTTGAAAATTGTAAACAAGTTCGCTTCTTGAAACACTGTCACTCGTATTATTCCAGATAGTAAAGAAATCAGTTGTTGCATGATTTAAGCTTTAAAAATACTTTGGAAATATACTTTCTGTTACTTAGATGATATCTGCTCTTGCATTTTAACCATTCTCACTGATTGATCTAAAAACCAGGATGTTTGTGGTGGACACGGTTGCTTTCTGATAGACAACTACAACCAATCAAGCAGGACTGGGCCTGAGATAATGTATGATGCTTCGTTTTGAGTATTTGTAAGGGGCAGAGACGGATAGCTATTTTCATGATGTAGGAGGATATAATGTCTGCTTTATGAATTTGAATGAGGTCCTTTTTGTGGTTTTGGTTGTTGAGTCTAACAATTAAATTTCAACTTTCTCTAACTTAACTGTCCTTCACAGGGGTTAATCTATTTAGCTCCAAAGTAATTTGCTTATCTGTTTGAAGTTTCTGTCATTTGTTCACGATGCTACTCTTTGCAATAATGGACAATAGTCTGCTCAGTCTCTAGAATTGTCCAAGGTTTTGTAAATACGAGTTGATTGGCATTAGCTTAGTCTATCAGATATTGAATAATGTTATCAAGATTACTTGTTTATACATCTGATGTATAATTATGGAATTTATCGGATAAGGACTGGCCATTGTCTTTCATTCACATCTATTATGAAGTATCTAATATAACCTGAACTTGCAAGTAGAACTTTTGGTTGAAGGAGTAAGCGAGAATCTTAGACATTACATTTGAATGGAGCGGGTTATTGGTATTCTATGTTATGAGATAAACAAAGGACTTGTTTTGCTTTAGTACTTTTCACTGTTCACTGTTCACTGTTCACTGTTCACTGTTCACTGTTCACTGTTCACTGTTCACTTTTCATTAGTGATATGTAAGAAATGTGCCTTATTACTCTTACTATTGTAGAATCAAGGGCACTACAGGAGTGGAAATTCTGTCTGGCCTTCATTGGTACATAAAGTATTTGTGTGGTGCTCATATTTCATGGGACAAAACGGGTGGCATACAGATAGCTTCAATTCCTAGCCCGGGATCACTGCCTCTTGTGAAAGATGGGGGTATACGGATTCAACGACCCATTCCATGGAACTATTACCAAAATGTCGTGACATCCAGTTGTAAGTTCCAGGCAATGTATCTTGTTTTACGTCCAAGTTTTTTTTTTTATTCTGCAAATGATGAGATGTAGCAACCGCTACAAGTCAATAGTGGTTACCAGACATGAATTATGAAATTTAATAAACATGTTTTCGCGTTGATTTACTCTTATCTTACATTCACTAGGTGAAAGAAGTTTGTGAAGTAAAACCCTGTTTTGATATTGAAATTGTATTGATAGTCCCAATTATGGCACTCTTTTTTGTAGATTCCTATGTGTGGTGGAATTGGGACAGATGGGAAAAAGAGATAGATTGGATGGCTCTTCAAGGGATCAATTTACCCCTTGCATTCACAGGGCAGGAAGCTATTTGGCAAAAAGTTTTCATGGTTAGTTAATCTTGAGGAGCCATCACTATTTATTAAGGTTGCATGACCCATCTCTCAGTTGCTGTAATTCCGCTGTTGATTCTTTGACTGTGAGCTATTTGGCATGTAATGTCTTAGTACGCAACATCTTGTCTGTGTAATGCTGGCCTAAAAGCTATAAGCCGTTGCGTAAGCCATAAGCTAGATCACACAGTTGGAAACTCTTTATGCCAATGAATGGGTTTCTAAATATTACATGCATAGTGTTTCTAAATATTACATGCATATCTAACTCGCTCCACCGGTTTTAGTCCTTTCAAGCCCTTCTTGAATAAAATAGCAAGCAAAGTAGGAAAATGGAATGCAACTAAAATTTTGTAAGTAGCAGTTACTTCATCTTCAAGCATGTTTGAAAATACTTAGAATTTAAAGCCAGTTGTTATTTGGATTACACATTTCGTGTACAAACTTCATCTAATTTGCTACGTAACATGTACTGTGCCACTAACTATTTTTGGTGCAGAAATTTAACATCAGTGCACGAGATTTGGATGATTTCTTTGGTGGACCTGCTTTCCTTGCTTGGGCCCGTATGGGAAATTTACATGGGTAGGTAATTATGGAGTCTCCTATCCTTTATTTTTACCCCAATAGCTTCTACCATGATAAGGCTAAGACAAAAAGATGACGATCCTTGAAGCTGATTAGTAGAATTTATTCACAGACTAAACAAGATTTATTAAGGACCCTGGTTTTGTATGTAATATAGCCCCTGGTTTCTCCATTGTTTTGACCAAAGGTTTTTATATTTTGTATTTGTTTAGTGCAAGATATCCCCCTTTTCTGGACAGGTTGCATGTGCCATTACTGTTTTTCTTGATCATCAAATTTCAATTTGTATCTACCCTTTCAACTAATGACAGGTGGGGTGGGCCTTTATCTCAAAATTGGTTAGATCAACAATTGGGTTTACAGAAACAGATAGTATCTCGGATGCTTGAACTTGGCATGACCCCAGGTATATTCATGTTACTCGCCAGAGCATAGAGATTAACTGTCTATCTGTATCGTCCACCTTTAAACACAGGTTCCAAATCTTGAGGATAAATCTTATTCATTTCTTCTATACAGGACTACTTGAAATTTCTGTTTCAAATATGAAAGTAGAGAATAGTCTTTCGTTATTTGACCACATCACTGTCAAACAATTTCTTCTCTGTTCCAGTGCTTCCCTCATTCTCTGGGAATGTTCCAGCAGCTCTGAAGCGAATTTTCCCTTCGGCAAATATAACAAGACTTGGAGACTGGTATTTCAATTAAGCATGGTTTTACTCCATAGTAGCTTGAACAGTGTCAAGCAGTGGCTATGAGTTCCTTTGTTTAAGATGATGAATATATTATTGGGTGCTCTTTTTAATCCTTTCTAAGTTTAATTTAAATGTGAGATCTTCATGGCATTACTATTAAATCATATTTACGTTTCCTATTAGGAACACTGTGGACATGAATCCTCGTTGGTGTTGTACTTACCTTCTCGACCCTCATGATCCCCTGTTTGTTGAAATTGGGAAGGCTTTCATAAGACAACAAATTGCAGGTGTGTGCCTTGTATCTGACTCTTTGAATCATTGATTTGTCTGTTTTCATTTGATTGGATGAAGAAGGTTTGAATATTTGATATTGGTATGGTTATGTAAGGCAATGCATTTTCATTAAATATCCTCAACGGAGTATTTCTTAAGCACTAGATTCTAGCTTTGGGGCTTCTTCAATCTTTTCATAATTTTTGGATCATGCAATTGTAAAGCAATTTATACAATAAATTGTTGCAAATATGTGTAAACTGTTGACATTCTTTTGTTTCAGAATATGGGGATGTGACGGATATCTACAACTGGTACTTCTCTTATTTTTACTTAGATGTTCTTTTGTTTCTCCTAATATGAATGGCTTACATATGTTCATGCATAATATAGTGATACATTCAATGAAAACTCGCCACCTACAAATGATCCAGAATATATCTCTTCACTTGGTGCGGCTGTATATAAAGCAATGTCTGCAGGCGATAAATACGCTGTGTGGTTAATGCAAGTATGCTTCTCATTTTTCTAATTGTTTCTAAGTTGAATATCCCCCTCTCTTGAAGACGCTATAGTTGGTAATGTGAGACTCGTATTTCTAAAACCTTAGATCCATGTATGAACATGAAAAAGGAAGCAGATCTCTCATGTTCATTCATAGCGTTAGTACATGTTTGTATTCCATTTGGATTAACATTCAATTGATGACATATTTTGTGAATTTTAATTAACAAGATGAAATTGCCTTTTCTTCCCTCTACTTGTCTTTGGAGCTCTAAGATCTAACGATTGATCTCTTGTTGACTCTCTACTAACCTGCAGGGTTGGCTATTCTACTCCGACTCTGCCTTTTGGAAGCCACGTCAAATGCAGGTACATGTAACATTTAACCTCTTCTTGGTTATCTTGTGTTTTCTGATTCTTATTGTCCGATTCAAGGGACAGGTAGCCACCATGAAATGGTTTAAAACTAGCTTATTACATCTCCTAGCCATTGATACTCAACCATGAGAAGAGAATGATTAAGAATAATGCATTTGACCTAACGTGGGTTAATATGTGTGTATTGTAAATAGGCCTATTCCTTGTACGCATGGATAATAACAAGTATGTTGTTGGCTGGGGTTAACATAATACCCTTAGACTTTATAACAGGAATGAGAAAAGAAACTTTGAGCATTGAGTGAAATGGTTTGTTATTGTTCATAGATTCCAAGAAACAGAAAGAAAAGAAAAAAGCTATTCTAGGCAAGGTTTCATGGTCACACCAAGATACAAATACAATGAATTAATTTCTTGATGGAGATAATATGTAAAATGGAGATTCTAAAGCTTTGTTTAAACTGTTATAGAATTACATCTTCCATGGACATTAAATATTGTTGTTTGATCTGAGTCATTGACCTAGAATTCATAATTTGGTAATCGTGGCATGTCTTACTGGTAAATTTTATTCGGGTGGTACTTGCAGGCACTCTTGCATTCTGTTCCATTTGGGAAAATGATAGTTCTAGATCTGTTTGCTGAGTTCAGACCAATATGGAGTAACTCCTCTCAATTTTATGGTACTCCTTATGTCTGGTAATGGACGCGTATAATTAGAAGATTATTTGATCTCGGTTGATCTATGTTAAGCTGTTGCTTTTGATCCTTTTTCTACCCTTATTTGTCTTGAAATTTGAATTGGAACTTAAATAATGGATATTCTCAACCCTTATAACTTTTAATGTTTTAGGTGTATGTTGCACAATTTTGGTGGGAACATTGAAATGTATGGAATATTGGATGCATTATCTTCAGGCCCAGTTAATGCCCGCACAAGTGGCAATTCAACCATGGTACACTGAAGATTTTCTTTTCATCAGTTAGCGTGACAACTGAAGAATGCATATTTTGTTTCATCTGCTGTTTAACATTTTTTTTCCCTTTTTCAACCTGATAGTGTTGAAACCCTATCAAGAGTTTAGCTCATGTTCTTTTTAGGAGTTTCTGCACATTTGTCTTCTCACATCAAATCTGAACTATCTTTATAGACCACAATTTGGTGCAAATGACAATTCAATTATAGTGCACTGAAAATTGTCTTTTATCATTTATCATAACAACTGAAGCATGTATCCTTGTTGCATATGCTGTTTAACATAATCTATTCCCTTGTCAACCTGATGGATCATATCATTAGTTTCCCTGATGTTCTTGTTTGCAGTTTCTACATATTAATATTGTTATATCAAAACTGAACTTTTGGCATAGACCATCTGCACTTATTTAATTATCTTTTGATTAGGTTGGTGTTGGCTTGTGCATGGAAGGAATAGAGCATAATCCTGTGGTGTATGAGCTTATGTCTGAAATGGCATTCCGCAAAGAAAAAGTTGGTGTCCTGGTAAGGCCACAATTTTAGTTGCTATTCAATAGTTAGATTGGTGCAATTATTATTAAACGTTTTATCAAATTCTAGATGGAATTATTACATTTGCATTGTATTTTGCACTTCTTTCTTTTCCATCTCTTGCTTAATCATCTGTGTAGATAAAATTGGAGGGCCGAGTGGATGTAACTGCCATAATTTTTTATTCTTTTCTAGGAATGGCTGAAGAAGTACACTCATAGACGATATGGCAAAGCAGTTAACCCAGCTATGTCAGCCTGGGAAATTCTCTCTCACTCCATCTACAACTGTACAGATGGAATTGCTGTATGTAATGGATTATCCGCCTTCATATGTTCAGTGCTTTCAAGTGATTGATCACGTCTTTCTCCTGTTACATGAGGCACATTATTTTTCTCGTGCTCTGACTTTCTGGAACAAAACTTAGCTCTACTCTTACGTGACATGGAGTGTTAATATTATGACTTGTTTTATTGTGTGTAGGGTTCTTCTCTGTGTGTTCCCTTGCATTATTAGGCTTCAAAGGCTTCGATTGCATCTTAGCCAGAGATTGCTTACAGTAGTAAGAAGTATCTTTATAAAAGATCAGCTATTAAGTTGCAAAGGCATCCCCAGTCCACAGATTACTGACTCCTAAAATGAATACATAAATTTCCACATAATGTTTTCAATAGGCTAATATTGAACAGAGTACTGTGGTCCATTGGCTGGCTATGGTTTGGTGCTCCCATATCTCTTGATAGAGGCTTTGGAAGTTTATTATAGTGTTGTGAGGACAGTACTGTTGCTAAATAAGTTGCTGCTTAGCTACAACTCTTGCTAGTAGAAGGCAGTCTATTGGTTGAACCCTAACCTTTTCTTGGTCTACATCTGTTGCATGTAGGACCATAACACAGATTTCATAGTAAAATTTCCAGACTGGGATCCTTCTCTAGATCATGGATCTGCTGCAGCAAAACAAAACATGATGCATATCGAGTTAACCTCACCTGAAACCCGAAGATTCTTGATCCAAAATGAAAATACAGATTTGCCGCAAGCACATTTATGGTACTCTAACCAGGATGCTATCAATGCCTTGCGCCTATTCATTTATTCTGGAAATGATCTTTCTGGAAGCTTGACATATAGGTAATTCCAATATAGATGAATTATCTCCTACGATATACACTAACTCTAAAAAGGTCAGATGAATCACATTATTAACCAGCACGCTTGGTTTTCTATGACAGGTATGATTTGGTTGACCTAACGAGACAAGTATTGTCGAAATTAGCAAATGAGGTATACATTGATGCAGTAATTGCTTTTCGGAAGAAGGACTCTATTGCCTTGAAACTCCACAGCCAGAAATTCTTGCAGCTAATAAAAGATATCGATGTACTTCTTGCTTCTGATGATAATTTCCTACTTGGAACATGGCTGGAAAGTGCAAAAAGACTAGGAGTAAATCCTGTTGATAAGAGACAGGTGAGAACTTTTCACTTCCTACTCTTGGCTTCAGTACCTTGCAGTCATTATTATATCAAATGCTGTAAACATAAATACAGAACTGAGGTAAGTGAATGAAGTCTCATCTTAATCCTATTAATCGGCCATGGCCAACTATTTCAGTAAAATCAAATGCTGTTCAGATGAAGGCCATCTACTCTTCCTACTAACTGCAACAACTTTCATAGCACTTGGCAATAGGCTGGGTTGGGTCTGAGCCTTATGTTTATGGGCCAGAGAATGGCCTGAAAAGCCCGAGCTCCATCAGACTTCAGCTTGAACTCGCCCAATCCAGAAGACCTGCCACACTTCAAAGTTTTTTTATTAGGCTTGAGCCTGTGACCATACTTTATCCCTCGACTC
>JAOTIZ010000003.1:33210307-33247457 GCA_027123425.1 Erythroxylum panamense | reverse complement strand
CATGCATTGAAAAAGTTCTTTGCCCATATGGCACTTTTTGAAAACTTGCATTTCATGAGCATGACACATGTATACATACATTTCTAGCATTTCTTCACGATATTCAAATCATCAATCATATAGCAATATTCAATTATTTTAATCAAAGACTGCATAACTTGAGACAATCGCAAATCATCTACTTTCAACCAATTTAACATAGAGAATTCAAACAAGTAATCCAACTTTATCAAATCTTTTGAAACCCTTTGAATTTACAAATTCATAATCATTTCACAAATAATTTATTCAATCATTTCCAAAACAATAGCTTACAAAAATTAACATTTATAATTTACTTATAATTTGAGAAATAAACACATTACCCACCTTTAATTCCATGCCTTAAGCTTGTTCCATTCCTCACATTGCTCTTTCCTTCACTCTTTCTTCCCATATAAGTCACCTAAACCAAAATCAACCAATTCCCAAAAATCATAAACCTCATACTTCTTAAATTAACTATAAGAAATTTGCACTCATCATCTTTTCAACCTTTCCAAAACAAGAATTCCTACAATCTTCATTTCTCAACTTTAACCAAACCTTTAACTCACATAAATCCACAAATGAATCCATTCATCAAGAAATCTTCCAAAACTAAACAAGGAAATCACATACCCATTTAGATTCCAACCTCTCTACATCATAATCTTCCAAAATTCTCACTTATCTACTTTAGCATAAAATCAAATTTATTTCTCATCCCTAATTCAACATAACCCAATGTATAATCACTTAAATTAACCTCATACATAACAAACCCATAACCATCTTAGGATAAAACAACTAAAACCTCAAGAAAAAGTTCAAATATTAAACTCATCTCTTACCTTTCTCTCCTAAATTTCGAAATTTCCTCTTGGCTTGGAGTAATCTCTTCTCCTTCCCTCTTTTCCCTCAAGAATCCATGGAAAAGAAGCTTGAAAAACTCAGAAATCTTCCTCTTCTTCCTCCTTCTTCTTCTCTCCCACGATTCTTCCTCTTTTCTCTTCCTCTTTCTTCTTTCTTCTTTCTTCTTCTAGAATTTTCGACACTCTTCCTTCATCCACGACAAAGCCTCCCTTTTTATATGCCATTTCATTAAAATTTGAGGGTAAATGACCCTCTTGCCCTTGTCTTTTAAGCCTTTAACTTTATTCTTTAAGTTGACTTCCAGAAATGCCCCTGAATATTTCTTCAAGTAATGCTCACCTGTGGACAATTGTTCTCACATCTAAATGCAGGAATTTGCTAAAACTTCTTTCTAGAGAATTGTTCCTCTATGTCTTAACTTATAATGCCTCAAGAAATCGTCCAATTCGGAGCACTATATCAAAAGTTATAGTCCAAACATGTCGGACATATCATTTTACTAACACAATTTCTAGCATTTACTTCCTTCCACAATTAAACATTCTTAAAGGCTAACTTGAAATTTCATTTCTTCATAATAATTTTAGCCCCATGTCTTAACTTTATTTCGCCTCAAACCTCGCTTCAATCGGATCTCCACAGATCCCTAAATTCGCAAAGTACTGAACTATGTTCAGAAACTTTCCTGACTCACTTTGATTCACATAATCTTGCTCAATTAAATCTCTAAAATTTAAAATTTTCACATAATCATGAACTTCATTGTCTTAGGAATCCAACGCTTCGAGAACCAAGTCATTCGGATGTCGGACGGAAAAGATATAAGCAAATGATTTGACAAGGTCGGATGAGGAAGGAAAAATAGCAAGATCGGAAGGAAACAAATCATTCCGATATCATAAGATTTCAATCAAACTCTTTCAATTTAACTCCAATTGATACAAATTTTCATGGAGAGAAAGATACATGTGTTAGGAATTCAATGCTTCAAGAATCGCCTCAATCCGAGGTCGGATGAGTGAGTTATGATCAAAACATTAACCCATGCTCAAACTCTAAATCCATTTGAAACTCTTTTGGCGCAAATGCCATAACTTTTTCTAAAAATATCCAAATGTCTTCGTTCTTGTTCCATTTGAAAGATAACATCAATATATACAACTTTTATTAGAGGCCTCAAAATGAGATTCGGCCTCAAAACTGGTGAAAATCGCATTTTTCTCCAGCTGACCCGTAGCTGTCCGTTAAACGGACATGCATGTCCGTTTAACGGACACATACGGCCCAAAATGTGACAAAACATCCGAGAATGTCCGTTAAACGGACATCCGTGTCCGCCTAACGGACATGTGCAAGGGAAGGGGTCCTTTTGACCCGAGGCTGTCCGTTAAACGGACTCCCATGTCCGTTTAACGGACATGGGTTTTCCAAACCCATTCAAACCTTTTTTCCAAAGCTTCCCCCATCAAAACTAACTTCATAAACACCTATTTTCTTCACATATTTACTTATTCAAAGACCTAAACACTCCATAACACTTCAAGCAACAAATTCAATTCATGAACTTCTCAAATCTCAACTCAATTGGTTCATCAAAACCTCATATTTCAAACATTCATCATAGCTGTCACTAACATCAATCTCAAATAATATCATAACTTGTATCAACTATAACTCTTAACTCCGATCTCGAAAACTCGCATACTTAGTCTCGTTGGAAAGATAAAAGATCAAGCTACAACTTCAAAGAAGGCTACTTTAGCCAATTCTATTTCTCTCATTCCTTAATTTCCCTTGAATCAGCATATACATTTAACATTCATCCTAACTTCACTTTCTTAATTGCACATCATTTTCAACTATCATTTGGAAATTTCCAAATCTCAGCCTCAAATCATATGATTTCCTACACTCCATATCATCTTGTCATTCATAATCTCTTGATTTTTCATAGGGTCTTACATAGCTAAACATGATTCATGCTTAAGGCTTCTCAGCCCATCATCCTACATAAATCACATTTCCTCATCTATAACACAAATCACATACAAAACACTCATTTACTTTCATTTATTATTTCTAAATTTTCACTCTATGGTTCGGGGTCCAACATGTCTGGTGGTACTACCCGGCCTGTCGCTTTCCCGCTACCATTGTGTTTTCGGCCGGCTGCCGCAATGACGTTGTCCTGTCATTGGTTGGCTTTCATTGATGGTTCGATCTTTGCCGATGTTGGCCTTCTTGAGTTTGGCATTTTATTTGAAGACGGTGAAGGATCATTTTCATTAGCCCTTTCGGGCTACGAGGAAGGCAATGACAGTCCTGCAATGACGGAGGCGCTTGCTCTTCGGCAGTGTTTGTTATTTTCTCGTGATGGCATGCTACAAGCCGGCTCTATTTTTACTGATAGTCAACTCCTTATCCACGCTTTGAACTCCAGGTCTTTGGATTTTTCTTATTTTGGTCTTATCATTTCAGAATGTAAGAATATTTTATGCACTAGGAACGATATCTCTGTTTCTTGGATTAGGCGTTCGAAAAATGGAGGAGCCCATTCTCTTGCTCGGGCATCTGTTCTCCATAGCTGTTTTCAGGTGTGGGTTGATATACCTGCCTATATTTTGGATCATTATTCCTCGAGATAATAGCTATACCTCTCTTTAAAAAAAAAAGCAATGATTAACAAATTTAACTTATTTGACTGATTCATATGTAAAAATTTTAAATTGTTCAATTTTATTGTTCGATTTATTTTAAGAATTCTTGTTGTTAAGAACCAATCAATTTATTAATTAATTGGTTAATTTTTATAAATTAATAAATTTTTATAGATCAAAATATATAAATTAATTTTATTTAATATTTTTAATTAAAATTTTAATTTTTGATAAATAAAGATAATCTTTTCAGTTATATTTTAAATTCTTTAATTATATTATAATAAAATCTACTAAAACCAAAATTGCATCAAAGGCCCTACTGATGTGGAAATCATGATCGAACGGTAGTCATTGCTTATCATGAATATGATAGGATTATTATTCGTACACCCAAGACGTCCCATTCCATATTTTATCACCGCCAGCCGCTAACGTGCGCCGGTGGCACGCACTACAACTCATTTTTCGCGCTTAAACTTCTATCCCAACCGAAATCGTACGGCTTCTACACAGTTAATTTCTCTCGGGCGCTTTGTTCCCTCAGTTCACGTTAGTTTACCCAATCTATTTGGCACTATCTTGCGCCCGATTGATATGTTAGTATATTTCTCCAAACCTAGATAAGTCGTTTCTTCCTCTCTCTCTCCACTCTTCATTTTTCTCTCTCTAACTTTGGCGTGTTTTCAAGAAGGCGAATTCTGACAGTTGCTTGCGGAACAGGTTCTTTTATTCAATTTACCACTTAATTTTAGTTCAGTCTTTCAAAATCTCGAAGTTAATGGGGTAATTTTGAATCTTGGGTTTTTGTAGAACCGTGATTTTAAGGTTTTGGTCTTTGGACAATGCTGGCAACTAAGTGTAGGGTGTTGATTTAATTTACTGTAAGTGGTAGTATTTGAAATGGGCAATGTGGAAATACCCAAATGGATTAAAGGGTTGCCATTGGCACCTGAGTTTAGGCCAACGGATACTGAGTTTGCGGACCCAATTGCTTATGTATCCAAGATTGAAAAGGAAGCTAGTGCCTTTGGTATATGCAAGATTATACCACCTTTGTCTAAACCTTCCAAAAGATATGTGTTTGGAAATTTGAATAAGTCCCTCTCCAGGTGTCCTGAATTGGGTGATAATGTAGATATGCCAAATGTTTCATCTTCAGATAAAACGAGTTTAGGGGTTAGATCCAGTGATGGGGAGCACAGGGCAGTGTTCACCACCAGGCACCAGGAACTGGGGCAAAACGTGAAGAGGATAAAAGGGGCAGTCAAGGATAATCCTCAAGCTGCTGTTCATAAGCAAGTGTGGCAAAGTGGAGAGATTTATACGTTGGAACAGTTTGAATCCAAGTCAAAGGCATTTGCAAAGAATGTGCTAGGTATGATTAAGGAGGTTAATCCATTGGTTATTGAGACATTGTTTTGGAAAGCAGCTTCTGAGAAGCCTATATATGTCGAATATGCAAATGATGTTCCTGGGTCAGGTTTTGGAGAACCAGAGGGTCATTTTCAGTATTTTCATAAACAGAGGCGAAAGAGGGCTTCTTATCAGTCATATCGCAGGAATACAGAGAATTCTGAGTGCAAGAAAGTTGGAATTGGTGACAAAAATAACTCCCCTGTCAAGGTTATCAGTACTTATATTGAGAATCAGTCAAGCATCTCATCAGTGACAACTCCGGAATCTTCTATTATGAATTCAGCTTTGTTTAAGGAAGAAAGTCAAAGCTCTTCTAAGCGAAAAAATGCAAGTGGTAGCAATGATATGGAAGGTACTGCAGGTTGGAAACTTTCAAACAGCCCCTGGAATTTGCAAATAATTGCTCGTGCACCTGGCTCACTTACACGTTTTATGCCTGACGACATTCCAGGCGTTACTTCACCTATGGTTTATATTGGTATGTTATTCAGTTGGTTTGCTTGGCATGTTGAAGATCATGAGCTTCATAGCATGAATTTTCTTCATACTGGCTCTCCAAAGACTTGGTATGCTGTACCTGGAGATTATGCATTTGATTTTGAGGAAGTCATTCGTACTGAGGCTTATGGTGGTGACATTGATAGCTTAGGTGTGTATAACTTTCTAATGGTATTGTGTGTGTGAATCTGGAAATTGTTGGATGTTATAACCTTTATGGTATTTGTGTGATTCAATCCCAGTTTTTATTTCTTGGCAGCTGCTCTAAAGCTGCTGGGTGAGAAGACGACCCTTCTCTCGCCTGAGATAGTTGTTTCAACAGGCATTCCATGTTGTAGGTGAGTTATGGTTCTCCTCTTTATTATTTCAAACTTCTGTACCTTTATCTTCTTTGTTTTTCTAAGCTCTTGTACTGCTTGGGACTCCAAAATATGTTGCTTTTGGTATATGTTTGACATACTTGAAGAGATGGATTCTATTTGTGGCATTAAGATTATAATGCGTATTTTTCTACTGACTTTATATGTTGGATGTTATGCTCATGTTGACTCTTGGTATTCATTTAGGTTAGTACAATATCCTGGAGAATTCGTCGTGACTTTTCCACGGTCTTATCATGTAGGCTTCAGCCATGGTAATCACTTCACAGATTGTCTTGCATATACGATTCTTCTAAAGGATGCAACTGTTATGACACCTTTCTGTTGTGCTATAAATTGTTTCCTTGTTTGGTAATCACATAGCAGCTAACAATTTGAGTCAAGGAGAAAACAATTTTTTTTCCTTAGAACTGGGAAGTTGTAAGGTAGTTTTGCAAAGTTGAATATGATCACGGGATATCATTCGCTAGGTTATTATTTCCCACTCTCTTTTATCAAAGGCAAGAAACTTTTTCCTTGCTCATGATATTGTATGCTGTTAGTGGAGATATGATACTTAAGATTTACTTTCTTAAGGTGACTTTTCTCTATTACGTACCAGAGATTTTGGTATATCATTGGCTTTAATATATAATAATTACATATATTAAAGTGTATAACCTGACTGTTGGTTGCTATTCTTCTTCTGTGATGCTTTTTGTGATATTTAGTATCTCCTCATACTAATATATTTTAGTAGTTTAGACTATTATTGCATTACTGCATCTTTATATTTATGTTAGGCAGTGCTATGTCCAGGACCTTAATCAAGTTGTATAATTTTCTTTCCTTTTTTTGGTCTATATAGGTTTCAACTGTGGGGAAGCAGCTAATTTTGGGACTCCGCAATGGCTTAAAGTAGCTAAAGAAGCTGCAGTGCGTAGAGCGGCCATGAACTATCTTCCTATGCTTTCACATCAACAACTTCTATACCTTTTGACCATGTCTTTTGTGTCTAGGTACAACTTCTGTGCTCCCACTATCTTTCAAAGTTCAGACAGTCTTTTATTTGTTAAAAAATTAGTTGGGAGTTTGAATTGGTAGCAGTGATGAACTGAACATCCCACAGGAAGTGAAATTTATTTTGCTGGATTAAAAAATTATTCTGTTTTGTGCCACCCAACTATGCTTTCATGTTGCTAGGCTAGGTTTTACTGCATTACTTATTATTTCTCTTTACTTGTAGTGCTCACACAATTATGAAGTGCTAATGCATCGTTGGTATTTCCATCATTGCTGTATTTGTTTTGGTGCCAGAGTGCCAAGATATTTGCTACCTGGTGCTCGTTGTTCCAGACTTAGAGATCGTCAGAAAGAAGAAAGAGAGTTTTCAGTAAAGAATGCATTTATAGAAGATATGGTGAAAGAAAACAACAATGTACATCTGCTTCTTGGCAAAGATTCCACTTACCACGTAGCAATATGGAACCCTGACTTGCTTCCATGTGCAATTAAAGAATCTACATTAGCTGATGTATCTCGTAGTGCTGCACCCACAACAATAAATGGGTGCAATGTTCATTCTGAATATAGTAGTAGCAGTACTGAGAATGATCTGTTTAAGGAGATGAGCATGTACATGGAATCTCTTAATGATTTGTATGCAGACGATGATGACCTTTCTAGTGATTTCCAAATTGATTCGGGAACTTTGGTTTGTGTGGCTTGTGGGATCCTTGGTTTTCCATTTATGTCTATAATACAACCATCTCAGAGAGCATCAACACAACTTCTGTCCCTCGATGATCATTTAGTTAAAGAATCAGGAATTCCAAGATCTGAGAATGATCTTTTTTCTGCAGATACTGGTGGTAATATCAAGGGCTCTGTTTCAGGTATTAAGTTAAATAACTGTTTTCTGCTTAATTGTTCTCCATTGTGAAATTAATCTTGGACATGGTTTTATATGTGTTGTTTTGCCCAACTTGCGATGAGAATTGTTGTATCGATTCTATGATGTCTCAAATCTTTTTGTTTTGGTGATGTCCCAAATGGATGCAAGGACTAATATCATAGTTTTTACTTTTCATTTTAGTATCACTAGATGTCTGTGTCGATTTAGAGAAAAAGTTTTTGCAAGTTCTGGACATTTGTTCTTGTGTACGGCAGTGTTGAACATCATGCAAAAATCAGTAGAACGTGACATTTTTTCCATTGTCATCAGAATTAAGATACACAACATATAATCAGAATTTGATTACGAAGTAAGGGAAATGTATGAGACATAAGGACATAAATTCTTATATCTTGACATACTAATCAGTTTCATAAGAGTTTGCACTGAGTGAATCAGTTTGTTCTGACCTCGTGTTGCAGATCATCTTCCTACTGGTTCTAATGTTTCTCTGCCACAGAGGGATCTGCAATTTCCCAGTGGTTGGAATGCTTCTTCTAAATTTTTGAGACCTCGAATTTTCTGTCTGGAGCATGCTATCCAAATAGAGGAGCTCTTACAATCAAAAGGTGGAGCAAACCTTCGTCTAATTTGCCATTCAGGTATCTAAAATTTAATTGAACCCTACTAAGTCCATAAGTGTTGTACCCCTTATTTTTCCTTGGTAATTAACTGCATAAGTTCTATAAGTTGTTAATAATTATGTTTTTCTCTTTCATTCTTGTAGACTATCAGAAAATGAAGGCACATGCATTGACCATTGCAGAGGAGATTAATTGTCCTTTCAATTGTAATGAGGTGTCAATGGAAAGTGCATCCCAGGCAGATCTGAACTTGATAGATCTTGCAATTGGTGAGCAAGAGCATAATGAATATGGGGAGGACTGGACATCAAGACTGGGTATAAACTTACAGTACTGTGTAAAGGTCAGAAAGAACTTTCCATCCGACCAAGTTCACCATGCATTGGCGTTGGGAGGAATATTCTCTGACAGAAATCTCAGTTTGGATTTCCTGAAGATCAATTGGCAGTCTAGAAGGTCTCGGTCAAGAGTCAAGTTGAATCAGCTAGATTGTAAGAGCAGTCTAAAAGATGATAAGGTTGAAGCATCTGGGAACAAGTCAGTTGGTGTGGGTTTGAAAAAAGAAAAACTTCTGCAGTACTCAAGAAGAAAGTTTAAAGTTAAAATGAATTGTTCCACTAATGAGCTTCAAGGATGCTCTAGGAAGCACTTGAATGAAGAAGTTTTAGTTGCTAGTAGTGAAAACTTTGAAAAGCATGCTAACACTAGTGATACTGGGAGTACTGAACGTGGTTCTACACAACTTTGTTTATCTTCAACTGAAGTGTCCAAGATGCCACATGAAGCAACTGCTATCATAGAAGTTATAAGTGATATAGATCAGTCTGAGTTTCTGGCATTGGAAATTTCAAAGAAGGAAACGGATATTGTGGGTAGTGTTTGTAACAGAATAGCCTGCAGTCCTAGGATGCAATGTGTGATTAGTGGAGTAAACATCGACAATGAAGATTCTCAGTCCAGAAAAAGTTCTAGTTCACATGTTGCTGCAGCTGTGAAAATGCACTCAGAGGATGATATGGAAATTACAAAAATCACAAATGAGAGTTGTAATGTGATTCATAAAGAGAAGGACGTAATTCATAGAGATACTTTGGAAGGGGAGGCTTCTGGTCCTGATAACTTGGTATGTCCTCAGGTAAGTTGTCCAACCATAGAACAAAGAGAGAAAACAACTTCCGACAAGTCTAGCATTAACAGTGAAATCGATGATCGCACTGCTGGTGCCGAGAACTTGTTACGATCTCAGGTTATGTGCCCAGCCGTGGATCAAAAAGAGAATGCATCTTCAGAAAAGTCTTGCATTGACAGTGAATGTGATCACACGGTTATGGTGAATGACAGGCCACAAGAACCCCAAACTACATGCCAGAGAAATGAAAACGACAGCATTTCATGCAATGACACACAACTAAATAAGACGACTTCCCCCATAGAGGAAAGGCATCATCTGCTAGACTTCTGTACTGCAGATGATAATGTACGGCAGGAAACCAAATCAAGGAGCGAATTCATTACGGAAAGACATGTGCATGAAATAAATCCAACTACAAGTGCGCCAAGTGAGAACGAACCTGTTTCAAACGATGTAATGGGGATCTATGGGTTGCCTTGTTCTCCTATTGAAAAGTGTTCTGGAGCTGAAGAAGAATCGTGTGACAGAGAAGGTATGCTTAAGGATAATGAAGTTTGCTCATCTGATGAGCTGGAAAGCATGGGCTTCGCATTGGTGAGCCTTGGAGCAAGGTCTGGAAAGAGTAGAAAAAGAAAGAGTGGACTGGAGCAGAAAACATCTAACAAGTTGAATTGCAATGGTTTTATTAGAAGTCCATGTGAAGGCCTGAGGCCGAGGGCTGGGAAAGATGCAACAAATAGAACTGATATCGACTTCAAACAATCAAACAAGGACAATGTAGTGACAAAGAGGGCAAGAAAAACTTCTGACGCTTCACATTGTCGTCCAAAGAGAGAGAAGCGGATGACGGAAAGATCTCACAAGTGTGACATTGAAGGTTGCCAGATGAGTTTTGATACAAAGGCAGAGTTAACGTTGCACAAGCGCAACCGCTGCCCTTACGAAGGGTGTAGAAAGAGGTTTAGTTCTCACAAATATGCTTTAATACATCAACGTGTTCATGAAGATATGAGGCCATTGAAGTGCCCTTGGAAAGGTTGCACCATGTCGTTTAAATGGGCATGGGCTAGGACCGAGCACATACGAGTCCACACCGGAGAGAAGCCATACCAGTGCAAGGTCGAGGGCTGTGGCTTGTCTTTCAGGTTTGTGTCGGACTTCAGCCGCCATAGGAGGAAAACAGGACACTACATAGATGAGACACACTGAAGATTGGTCATAATCAGGCAGGTTTTTGTACTCTTGTGCAAGTGTGAATTAGGCTTCGTGAGTCCAAAGGGGCCAGCAAAATTCGTGTACAATCAAATCCTAACTTGGTTGAGAATAGGAGTAGATCGATCCTTTTGTAGTCACCAATTATTTGAATGTAAGTGATAACTTCCAAGTTCCAAATGTCATTTCTTGGTTGCCTTGAACCCCTGGTTTCTACTCTATCCAATCCATATCCACTTGCCTAAACCATGGAAGTTAAATGTATGATAAGTAAGATCATAGAACCAACTAGAACATGTAAGAATAATTAGTCAAATACGATGTTATATACCAAAAACATTATAATAATTAATAATTATTTGTAATAAGATTTTCCTCTAATTGAGATCTCATTGCTATAAGAACTGGCTACAGTCTTTATAGAGCTTCTGTGAACTCCCCCCTTCTTCTCTAAACAAAACAACAAAAGCTCGACATGGCCGCCGCAGCTCCGCCACCGCCACCAGCCCCAACACCGTCACCACCCACTGGCATACCGGACTCCGATTCAACTCCGGTGGGTCACCCACTTTTCTACCGGATCCGCCTAGCAACCCTATTAGACGTCCCCTACATCCACAAGCTCATCCACCAATTGGCTGCCTTCGAACGCCTGGCCGATCGTTGCATTGCCACCGAAGCCGCACTATCATCAACTCTCTTCAATGGCCAACCTTTTCAATCCTTCACTGTCTTCCTCCTCGAAGTCTCCCAACACCCTCTTCCCAACAACATCATTCCGCCCCCAAGTTTCACTCCGATTGAGCAAATACTGTATCTTGATCACCCTATCACCGACCCAGAAGCTGAAAATTTCAGGAGCGGCTCTGATGATGTTGTGATTGCTGGGTTTGTGTTGTTTTTCCCAAATTACTCTACTTTCCTAGCCAAACCAGGGTTCTACATCGAGGATCTGTTCGTGAGGGAGTGTTATAGGAGGAAAGGTTTTGGAAAGGTGCTGCTTTCTGCTGTCGCTTCACAAGCTGTGAAAATGGACTATGGGAGGGTGGAGTGGTGTGTGCTAGATTGGAATGTGAATGCTATTAAGTTTTATGAGGACATGGGCGCTCAGGTGTTGCATGATTGGAGGATTTGCAGGTTGACTGGTCCTGCTCTTGATGCTTTAAGGAATGGTGTCTAGGATTTTAATCTCAAAGGTTGTATTTCGGGATTCATGGGAAGTTGGTTGAGGTTATAGTTTTGGAGTTGTTTTCTGAGAGTGATTTCCAACTTCTACGATCAGTAGTTTACATTTTCCTTTGTGTGTTCAATCTAT
Organism: Erythroxylum panamense; assembly: GCA_027123425.1. Classification (NCBI taxonomy): domain Eukaryota; kingdom Viridiplantae; phylum Streptophyta; class Magnoliopsida; order Malpighiales; family Erythroxylaceae; genus Erythroxylum; species Erythroxylum panamense. Next base: position 33,235,433 of record JAOTIZ010000003.1, on the reverse strand, counting down.
CTTTGTTATGAACTTAAAAAATCAGTAGTTAATGTTACCTTCTTGTTTCTTGTCTTCTTGTTCTGCCCTATTTTTCATTTAATCTTGGTACAAAATGTCCAATCTCTGAACAGACTGCAATTCACAAGGATTTAAATTGCAACTCAAACATTTAACAGGAATGTTTTGCTTTAGAAATGCCAAGATCTGGGGGTTGAACTTGATATATTGCTCTTGTTCACTTGTTCCCACTCTTCCTGATAGACTACCAAATTGCAGTGCCAAAACACATTTCTTTTTCTCCACTTAGTTCAATGAAACACGAGAGCTGCCTCTTGCCTTGTGCCTTGTCCTCTTGTTCTTGCTTGACTATGTTTGTCTTTAGCATCAAAATTTGGGCCTGAAATTCTCTCTCCCTATTTTTGTGTACCTACTTTGTTTCGTTAAATCCAAGTCATCCATTTGTACAGGAGAGTTCCATTGAATTTAAGTCATCCATTTATGTAGGGACTCACACAAATGGATGACTTGGATTCAATGGAACAGAGTAGGTACACAAAAATAGGGACAGAGGATCTGTACCCTAAAATTTGTTGCTTTGTCTTAGTCAGAAAGGTTCCTTTTGCAACCAAACTTGAAAAGGAGGCTAAGGAATGCACATACTAACTTGGCCATTGCTCATTATTTATGTGTTCACTAAACAAAACCACCATTGATAACTTGTTTGTGGTGTTTCTTTCTTCACACCTTTAAACTGAAACAAAGCTAAGAAGATGAGCATACTGGTTGCCACTTTTTATGTTTTTTTTTTCTCAATGAAATCTTAAATTTTTTTTTTATTAATCAAGAGTAAGATTGCGAATTGTTAGACTTTTACGAACTTAATTGTTGTCGTAGAAAATTCTTAAGTCCAAATTTAACATTACCATCTTTTATGGGGTCGAATCTAAAAGAACTATGAAGTTGATCAAACGCTATTTGAGTTTTAATAAATATTTATGGGTAAGTTCACTTTCATTTAACATCAATTTCTCTTCTTCCAAAACACTTCTTGCAACTCCATTCATTTTGGGGTTAGGATGACTTAGACCAACACATGATATACATTGTAATGTGTAATTTGAACCCGTAAAGATATGCTAACCCAAGCTGTAAGAATGTAAGTTGGACATGAAGTATGGCAATGATCAAATTGAAAGCATTCAAAAAGATCCAAAAACAGTAAACTTGTCCAATTAGTACAACCAAAGATCAAGTTTTTAGTCTCTTTCAAGTGGATCAATTGATGATGAGAGGCCCACTTATGAAAAGTTGAGAGTTTGAAACAATTGATCCCATAAATTTCTTGTGAAGAGATTTTTAAGTGTAATTTATTAAAAGTGAAAACATGTTAAATTTATTAATACCGATTTATTTAATTTTATTTCTTAAATAAAGTATTAATTATTAAATAATTTTTTAAAGTGTATAATTTATTCATTAACTATTATATATATTTAAATTTTTTATTTAATATACACTCGAACATTTCATTTTTATAAAAAAAATTATATTTTTATATTGCCACCTTTCCATATCTTATCACATTTTGTCTTTTAATGTATACATATTAATAACTTCTTCCTATTTCATAAATAGACTTTGTAAATGAGATGAGATGATCTTAATTAGATTCAATTAATATTTAATTTTAAGAAAATTTAAGTTGTGCTAATTTAACCTATGAAATAGGCCTCTTTTTCTTAAACTCAAATTTAATTTATTATAAAACTTAAATTTATAAATTGATATTTTTAGTTTTAGTAATTAAATTAAATATAAATTATCTATTAAAATAAAATAAATATATTAATTAATTATATATATAAGATGAAATTCAATAAGCCAGTGTAGGTGCGAGAGAGCCTGAGTTAACTAAACTTAGAAATTTAGAATTTTAATTCTAGTATTAATTTAAAACTTGAATATATTATGAAATTACTTCTTAATAATTAAAATTTTAAAAAGTCAAATTTAATTCAAACTTAATCAAATTTCAAGTCGACGAAGTTGGGCTTGGCTCACAAATTTTGGACCCAAACCCAACCCAAGCTAATGTTGGAAACTTCTATAATAATATATTTTTACATTTTATTACTTACGATGATCAAATATTTTTGGAAACTAAATATGTAGTAATATTAATATAGCGTCTCCTCACATTGGGACAAAACAACGAACGTCTTGCTTGCGAGCTCGGACAAGAAGGCGAGCAAGAACCCTTCTTCTATGGCGGGGTTAAGGAACTTACTACTAATGAGGCGAGTATGGTCTGCACTTGCCCGCAATAATAAGTCCTTTGCTTCTTTTCTTGATGACGGTCAGTTCTTTATCTCTTTCTATGCCTGTTGCTTCGTGTCGTGTTGATCACCTGGTGTTTTAGATCACGTGCTTGTGTGGTTTCTTATGAATTCTGGGCATCCCGACGATTTGGGATGTGGGTTCTTTGGGGTTGCTGATAAAAGCGTGATATTTGTTTTGTTCTATCTTTGTTCAGTTATGAACTTGTTCTGTTTTCCTCAGAATCATTTTTAGTGTCAGGTTCCAAGTTTAGAGCACTTTATATTTGATTGCAATGAAATACATGTTTTCATTTATCCGGATTCTTTACATTCAGTGGCTAGTTATGTCTACTAGTTTCCTCAAGGGAAGCAATCTATTTCATTTACTGTTGATTATCAATTTCTTAAAATGGTTAGTCTCCTTCAAGGAGCTATTTTCCTCAAATATTCAGTCTGATTCTTGAAATGGAACCCAGTGTTTTCAAATAAATGCAGCACTTTATCTTGGTAAAAACCTGTTTTGGTTGATTAAGTATGTAAAACGTGAATAATCCTTATTCTTGTACTATAGGATCATACTTGGTAGTGATCAGTGCCTGTGGTCTGGGCACATTCGGACAGCTTAGATTACGGTATGCAGCTAGTGAGATCAATGAACTGGTGGTCTGTCCTTGCAAGGCTGATTAGGAACTTAATTCAACGATAATGTGGCTGTCCTATCCCCTACAGCTTTATTCTGTGCTTTTTAGGTTTAGTTGTTCATGACTCAATACACTACGTAGTTTGATTGCAGTTTTTAAAGAGCTTTACACTCGCATCACCAAAATAGTTGTCCAAAATAAATATATTGGTGTTCGTCGGGTTGTCCTACTGGATTCTTCCTTCCGTCCAATAGGCTCTTTTCTTTTGCAATCTGCGTAAAGTATTCTTTGTCCATTTAGCAATAGTAAATGGAGCTTAAACTGTACTGACATCTCTTTTCCCGCTAGATATATCCCGTGTTAGAATATGAAGCATTCATTTGTTTGATGACTGTCACTTATTAATTTTGAATTTTATTTTGCCAGAATCAACCGTGAAGGTTAATCCTTTTTCCAGTTCAATATTCAGCAAGAATGACCTTTGTGCAAGAAGGTTTCAGACACATGCAAATCTGGACAGCCAAACCAGCAAGGATTTGGAAAATAATGAAGCGAGTTACTCAAAGTCTAAGTGCGATTCTGTTGATACCTCCTTACAAGTTGACATTAATGACAACAGTTCCATGAAGCTTTCAGCGACATCCAATTTGAAAACTTCATCAAGGCATGATCTTGCCATGATCTTTACCTGCAAGGTCTGCGAGACGAGGTCTGTCAAGACAGTTTGTCGCCAATCCTACGAGAAAGGTGTGGTTGTTGCTCGCTGTGGTGGCTGTAACAACCTACACTTGATTGCTGATCGTCTTGGTTGGTTTGGAGAACCAGGAAGTGTTGAAGAATTTCTGGCTGCTAAGGGAGAGGAAGTTAAAAAAGGCTCTGTTGATACACTGAGCCTCACACTGGATGATTTAGCTGGAAGGAAGATCACACAAGAATGAATTATCAGCTTAATTGTAGTTATTATCATGGAGAAAAACACTTGGACTTTTGTCCTCATCGGAATGTACAATCTGTCTCTGATATATAATTCCTTAAATTTCAAACAAATTTTGTGCTTAAATGAAAATGAATGACGAGATGTTCCACATTCAAGTATTGTTTGAAATACTGACGATTTATTCAATGAAATTTATGATGAAAAACTCTAGATCAAAGCTCTCTTTCAAGCTGCTACAAGTTCAGTGAGTTCATTTGACAACGGTGATTCTGTGTTTTGGTTAGCTTGTACCGTACTTGTCATTGTCAATCTGTCATTGGCAACCTCCGTTCATGGACTTGCTGGAAAGTCGCCTCTCAATCATGAGTTGAAGTGGACAGTTAGATCTACTCATGTTTTTGCATTTGGGATAATTTCTGCAATGCTACAACGAGTTTTTTGAGTCAATTAACTTGGTTCGTTATCAACTCTGAAGAAAAAGACAATACTCAGAATCTATGTGCATCTATATGGATAACATATATGAAATATGGATAACATATATGAAAAAGGAGAGACAAAGGATGTCGTCTTGAGGAAGACAAGAAGTGAAATGTAAGTACGATGACACACAATCCCACGTATAATTTCTCAGTTTGTTACCAGAAGAAGCGGAGAGACACGTGAAAATGAGTACAACAACTCCCACCCCTTCTTCGTGTATAATTCCTTGCACTTCTTCTTCTTCTTCTTACTCTTCTTTTTCAGGGGTTATTCAGTTCAAGAAGATCTATGGCTACTGTGGCTGTTTTCTCTTTCGCGCCAAGAGCCCACCTGCTTACCTCTCCCGCCACAATGATTGTATCTATGTCTATCAAATACAAGTCTCGCCGAAACTCGCTCCGGGGTGATTTCTTGAATGCCCATTTATCTATATTTGTAGACTGTTTTATGTGTTTTTCCTTTTTCTTGTTTCTTCGAACTTTTCTTTTAGTGCGGTAAGAGGAAAGTTCATGTTTTGGTTGCTTTCCAGAGTCTGCTTCTTGAATTCTTAAATAGCAGTCAGTTGTTTAAGGTTTAGTACAGAATTAAAGCGTTGAAATCCTTTGGTGGATAACCATAGACGAATTATAAGAGGGAAGGCAATGCAAAATGGTTGTTTGTATTATAATTCAGGCCCATTCTACTTTTCACCTGTAAATTTATCTGGTTTCTGTTATGGTTTATTACTTTCATTCTGAGTAGAAGATTATGTAGTCTTGATGTTGGAATTATTGCGTTCAATGGACCTTGGATGGAAATATTGTCTCAACAAATTTGATTCATCTTTACTGGAAATGAAAATTCTCTCTTTTATGACTATGCAAGTGCGATCCGTGGCTGCTCCAGTGGAAGATGTTGCTGGATTTGATGATATGGTTTTGGGAATGCAGCGGAAGTATTTCATGCTTGGAGGCAAGGGAGGTGTTGGGAAGACAAGCTGTGCTGCTTCACTTGGTGTAAAGTTTGCTAACAATGGGCACCCCACTTTAGTGGTTTCAACTGATCCTGCACACTCCTTAAGTGATTCTTTTGCTCAGGTTTAGTGAAATACGTATTCTTTTTAAAGACTTGAAATTATTAGCAAAGTAGGAAACTTTGTTTTTATTGTGTGTTTCTATGTCTTCTTGGTTTATATGAAAGGATTTGGCTGGAGGGACATTGGTACAGGTTCAAGGACTGGAATATCCACTGTTTGCACTTGAAGTATGTATATCTTCCTTTACATTTCTGTTTAGCAGCGCTGTTTTTTTATGAGAACTTTGTTCTGAAATATTCTCTCTGCTGGTCTTATATCTTAATGTAATCATTAAGTTAGATTTATAGTCTTGCAACAGATAAACCCAGAAAAAGCTAGAGAAGAATTCCGTACTGCGACTCAGAAAGATGGTGAATCAGGGGTAAAAGATTTTATGAAAGGCATAGGACTTGGAATGATTGTTGATCAGGTAAACTTTTAAACAAGATTCTTGTCATTGCAATTTAATTGAATTCCCACAGTTTCGATTTCTGATATTTGACGGTCATGTGCTTGAGTTTTAGTTTTCTTTCATCCACTGGAATTTGCCTTCCTCTGTCTTTCATCTAGGTCTTCGCTTATACCTTCACCTCTAAGAAAAAATATTAGTATTTACATGAAACATATGCTGAAGTTAATCAACACGAGACTTCAATTGAAAATCAAATTCACCTTTGCACAGTCAAAGTTATCCTGCCTCACTTGGTGTCAATAGAGAGGAAAATGTTGAAGTAATGGACTAAAAATATGATTTCTGGTGATCTGTGCTGAGCTTGACTTGTTCATCATCTTTTTTCTGTCAAAGTTGGGAGAGCTAAAACTGGGAGAGTTACTAGACACACCTCCTCCTGGACTGGACGAAGCTATAGCAATTTCCAAAGTATGCTTTTAATGCTTTGTTCTCCATCATGGTTCACTTCATAAGCTTTAGTACTCCCCTTCTCACTAGAAGCGTTTGGCAGGTTATGCAATTCCTTGAATCAGAGGAGTATAATATGTTCACTCGAATCATTTTCGACACTGCACCAACGGTGAGCAATTCCTCCATATTCGACTTAACCTGTGAAATAAAATCAAATAATAGTCATGGCTATTCCTTACAGGGCCATACATTGCGACTTCTGTCCTTGCCTGATTTCATAGATGCCTCCATAGGCAAAATATTGAAGGTAATGCCAGAATACAAAACTTGAATGATATACCACTTTTTCCTTTCTTTTCCTTCTATTTCACTTGACTATTCTACCAAAAAGATCAATGATATATTCTGTAGAGACATTATTGACAGTGTAATTTGTCAACTGTCTCTTCTATTCTATAATAAACTAATGCACACCACATTTCTAATTTGCTTTTGCTTGGACTAACTATATATAATTAAGATAAAGACTTCTCTGGTATAAACTAATTTTTTGGTTTAGATGAATATCTATCTGAGCCAATAATGAGGACCAAATTATGCCTTCAATGTGATTGCTTTTCATCCATTTCTGTCTAGTCTGCGCTATGATAATGTTTTTGTTGGTTTCTTTGTCAGTTAATCTTCTATGGTTCTAATCTGTTTTGCTTATGACAACAGCTTAGACAAAAGATAGCTTCGGCGACCTCTGCCATAAAATCTGTTTTTGGACAGGAGGAAACCCGAAAGGATGGTGTAAGCCTGAAACTTTAGACTGTAGTACCTCTCTTTTCTATTCATTTTAACTGATAAACCTGCTTTATAGTCCTTATTTTCTGTCTGACTTTTCATGTCAGGTTGACAAATTGGACAGGTTGAGGGATAGGATGCTAAAAGTGGGTGAGCTTTTCCACAACACAGATTCCACAGAATTTGTTATAGTAACAATTCCCTCGGTAACTTTCTGTAGTCTTGCCTTGTCCACTAATAGCTACATTTTGGATTTGATAATTCTGCTTAAGCCAGGGAAAGTGTGCTTGCAAAAAGTAAGTAAATGACTAAAGTTTGATGCTAACCTTTGCTATCATGTTTTCTATGGAGCTTTTTGGAAGCTTCCTTAAAAATTGGAAGACTTATGTCCGATTGGAACATCAAAATGAAATGTAGTTTGTTTTGGAATATATTAGACCTGTCTAGTTTAATTTTCTTACAGTCTGTTGCAACTTGGCAATTTAATCTAAGGTAATGGCAATCAGTGAGTCATCAAGGTTGCATGCCTCCCTGAAGAAGGAGAACGTTCCTGTTAAGAGGCTTATTGTTAATCAGATTCTTCCTGCCTCTGTCTCTGACTGCAAGTTTTGCACTACCAAAAGAAAGGTATTTGTAGTCAGACTTTCTTTGCATTGCTTGTGCCAATGTACATTGTTGCATAGCAAGAAGGAGCATTTGGCTTTTGATTCTCACGAACATAAGTTTATTTTTCTGTTGTATTATATATCGATATACATATCTCAGGATCAGATGCGTGCCCTTGACATGGTTCGTAGTGACCCGCAACTCTCCAGATTGATATTGGTCCAGGCTCCATTAGTTGATGTTGAAATCAGAGGTGTTCCAGCTCTGCAATTTTTGGGAGACATTGTATGGAAATGAGCATCCACATAACAACATCACAAGCGTTTGGTCACCAAATCATTTCTATTACTTGGAACTTAGATATGCTTGCACAATATTTATAAGCTTAGTCAGAAGCATTTTTTGAGAACCTGAAACTTCCAATATGCTAAATCTCAAGTGAGAAAGCCAACTGTTCTGGCAGCAATTTGCTAGTTGGAGCTGTTTGTCCAAAAAGGATCTATAAAGTGAGACATCTAACTCTTTATAACTTTTCTGTTTGCATCATTTCCTCCCCTTTTTAACTCATCAACTCTCTTCTCTTGTAACGTATCAAACTTCTAGAGATGCATTTCATGTCCATGTTACTGGCTTAATACCTTATTCAAGTTTAGTGAAATTTGCATGCATCTGTGGTCGTTCAATATGCTGATATCTGTCATAAAATGTCTTACAGTGCCATATAAAGGAAAAATAGTCTCACCTAAGTTAGTGAAGATGCCTCATTCAAGTCTGAATATTCTACAAAATTTTTCAAAATTCAATTACATTGTCACTTGCATTATAGAGATCTAACTATAGTAGACTCATCAGCTGAGTAGATCTGAAACTATACATAATCCGAAGGGTGTCACCAATCCAACCCAACTCAACTTTTGAACAGACCTTACTGTGTGAGAACTCTTAATTTTGTATAGTAAGTATGATGCCTGAATATCAGACCTTGAGGGTGAAACTCACTTCCTTTTAAATGTATGCATACCAATGAAAGCTATGACACGACTAATTACTCCGATGAGGATTAGAACAAATATACAAAGACCCCACTGATGAAGATTATAGCCAAATTTCCAAAGTGAACCACAACGAGTAATAAGCCACACCCCATAGTACCTGTGACAAACAAAAACAACAAAAGGCGCAAAGGCCTTGTTGAATAAGAAACTATTGAAAGACCTGTAATGAAGCTTATTTCCCTAACAATAGATGTGCAGCATTTTTCGTTCTTTCTATTGCCATAAACTATATAGAGAAAGGTCAATTATCATACCTCTCAGCATTTGCTATCACAAATGCTTCCAAGGCCCATCCAGAATAGCCAAAGTATGCTATATACTTTACAGCTTTATTATCTTTTGGTCTGGTGGCAATTAGAGTCAAAACTACTGGAAGAAGAACTGACCACTGCAAGGAAAGAAACATATCAGAAAATGTGAATGACCTATAAGCTATCTTTTTCAGTTTCCATTACGTAGCACCATCACTCACCAGCTGAGCTGAGCCTGGTTCAAAGAAGATGGCTAACACATAGGCTATACCAGTAACACAGTAGACAAGGCAAAGCAAGACTGTGTAGTTATCTGCAAAGGAAGATCTTGGATTTGTGAAGAAATAGAACATAGAAAGATACACCACAGGCTTGACCACAGTATTGAAGTGATCAACAGTATCCTTGGCCAGAAAGTAAGCCAAGCTGCTCATGCCAGAAGCACTTTCTCTCCAGTACTGTAACTTCTCAAGAGAAAATGATCTCAAAGCTGCTATTTTGCATAGGAGAGCTGAAATCAGAAAAGAAGATGGGTGAGGAACTGGTGAATAAAAATGCCACAGAAAAGCAACTAGGTGTTCAATAGATAGTTCGAGAGCTCTTATGCCATCAAAAATTTCTAGTAAGTTTAATCTTTTAGTTGCAGATGGATTTGAGTACAAACAAACTTGCAGATTGGTCAACTGAAGTTGCCATACTTACAAACAGCAATGATGGCATATGTATAACCAGCTGCCCCAAAAGATTGATCATCCACTTTTGCAAGTGATCCTAGACAAGCTCCAGCAAGCAATAAGATGAGGTAATCTGTTGCTTGTGTTTTAGCTTCCCTCAGACGTTGTTTAATGATCCTGAAAAACAGACCATCCATAATTAGAGTGATAGATTTGTATAGAGAGTGTCATGATTTTTATGACTATCGTCAACCAAATGTTCTTAGTTTCATATTCAAAAACCAGAAACCTCAACAATACAAAAGTGTCAGTAGATTGGATAATAATCAGTAAATGCTTATTTAAGTGTTATGTACCATTCAAAGAACTTAAACAAGATGTAAATGACAAACTAGAAATGTTTCATATATGTTCAACACAGATTTCTGTACCAAAATGAAATATCCTTGGGGTACGTATCCATTTATAGAAAGAATAATAACAATGTACCTGCCAAGATAATATCTATATTGCTGAAATACACCTGGAGTTCTCCGGTGTGATAAGTCCCTAGACTTCAGGAAGTTATGTCGTATCTTGTCCCGCTGTAACTCCACATTGCTCTTCATGTCTTGCCATAATTCTACTGCAAAAGACCTGTCCTCCATTTCATTGCCTTCAGAACTTGTCCCATGTGCTGGAGCAATACCAAGTGCAGCAGCACTGTGCTGCATGTCCAGTGGCACCGGATATCCATTATGAATCATCCATCTAACAGGAAGTTCCCTGTAGTTCACACCTGCACTTGCATTTGGCATTACTATACCCTCTAGAATGTCAATAAAGTGGTCAGGAGGATTAACTCGTTCTGGGACATTAATCCCAAGGCTAGAGAAGTACTCCTCAACTTTCTTCACAGAGCCATGATATACAACAAAGCCTCCTTTTGCCAGAAGTACTAAGTCATCAAACATCTTGAACAAGGTATAGCTGTAAAGAAGTTCTAAAAATTAATTGGTGAGAAAATAAAAGTAGAAGCAACCACAACCAAGGCAGCATTTAGATATTAAACATGAGTTTTTAAGGGGCCATTATGACAAAGCCTATCCCAAATGGCTATTGTTTATACATGGATGGAGTTGTAAGAACATGCAGCATTCATACCGAGAGGATGATTTCATGAGTCACTTTTCGGAACATACGACCTTCTTTGCTACTCCAATAAAATCATTTGATCTCATTTTTGCTTGGCACTATGTTGCTTTTGATTCGATAAGGCCACAATCATAATGCATGAGAGAAGTCATGAATAAGAACGTAGACCTAAGGAGATGTTGGATCGTTATCCACACACTATCTTACTATTTAATGAAAGAGACATAACAAAACTAACTATTTTCAAGATGACAGATATCCATTGCTTATTTGCTTTACCTTCCTCCCATCTGCATTATTCGCCACTAAGACGGAAGCAATGGCTACTAAATTTTTACTCATAAGATGGAAATCACCACCTTCTTACCACAAGATCTATGCAAGTTCCAACCTCAAACAAAGCAAGATCTCCAAAAGAATGCAGACTGGTATAGTAAGAGTTACCTTGGTTGGTGAACAACCATGCAGATATTAACACCTTCAAGAGCTTCGCGCCGAAGCGCTCTAAGAAGTAGCTGAGAGGATGCACTATCCAGACCAGAAGTGGGTTCATCCAAAATCAGAAGAGAAGGCTCCATAACCATTTCCAGTCCTACATTTACTCGCTTTCTCTGGCCGCCAGAAATTCCTCGCTTTTCAACGGTTCCAACCAATGAATTCCGTACTGTTTGTAGCCCCAAAGATTCTACAACTCTTTCCACAATTAGAACTTTATCTGCTTTGGTCAATTCAGAAGATAATCTGCAAACATCATGCATGTGTTATGATAACTGAAGAGGCAACTAATACGAAATGATTATGGATGCATAATTATGCATGAGAAGGTAAAGAGAAGGCACAAAAAAGGAGAAACATATTATGGTACTAGATAGATTTAACTTTTGACTTCCCAGTATCTATATTTCTCTTTCAATGATAGTATACGGAATCAACAAAGAGCTGATTGCTATTTAGATGAAAGCTTCTGTATCTTCAGGGTCCAATGAGTGTGCAATCTTATTTTTGAGATCCAAAATCTGCACAACACACTCCAACACAATTATATTTTCTATCCGAATCCTGGAAATTGAATTCAAAATGAATGTTTAGCTCTTAAAGGCATTTTAAAGCAGGAACAACGATGATCGTTCCATTTGACTAAATAGTAGCTCGTAAATGCTTGAGGGTAAGTTGCAATCTACACCAAGAAAAAAATGGACATATTTCTTATGTCAAAGAAAGTTGATTGTTCTTAAACTACAGAGGAATGGATGCTGAAAGATCATAATAACTTCCAATCATACATACCTGCAATGTGCACTGAACCAGAGATTCTCTTCCACAGTCAAATTTCCATGCACAATATCATCTTGTGGAACAAAGCCAATAATTTTCTTATACGAGTGGATGGATTCATTTTTTCCATTTATAAGAACCAGGCCAGTCATCTTGCATGATATGGCTTTTCCTGCAAGAGCTGATAGAAAGCTTGTCTTTCCAGCCCCTGATGGACCCATGACAGCAGTAATACGACCAGGTCTTAACTTTCCTGTTATACACCTCAATAGATGCTTATTTTTGGTCTTTAAGGTAAGCGTTAGGTCTTTGAATGCAATCTCTATTAGAGGCCTTTTCTTCAATTCAGTATTAGTGGCCATTGAAATCACGCCAGAGAAAGTAAGGTTTTTGTTTTCTTTCTGTATAGCTTTCTCTTTCTCAAGTTGAGAATAAGCATATCTAAAAATTTGGCTATGAGTATTCAACTCTTTTCTTGTATGTCCTTTAATTGTTGGACCTGAAATATCAATGCTAGGACCCTCATAAACATCAAGATCATCTTCAATTTCATGCATCATCTTCGTCAGGTCACTTGGTTCCTTCTTCTTTCCATTTGGTCCTACTGATGATGATATGGATGTGGATAAAGAGTTCAACTTGATGGGTGGATATAAGTCTTCATCAGCATCCGACTTATCTTGATCCAAAATCCTAAGTTGCTCAGGGGGTGGAGCAGAATTCTTAATAGAAAATGTCTTTGAGAAAGGAGCTTGGAAGCCACTTGCATGCTTCTTTGCATAATTTTTTGCAGCTTTCCACCTTTGTTGTGCTTTTGCTTTTTCCCTTGCACTTCTTGCCGCTGCTTCCCTTGATTTGGCCAGTCTCCTTTCTCGAGTGGTGATAACTTGATCAGAACAATTGTATATGATGAGCAGCAGAGTACTTGTAGCCGCCTGGATATGCAATTACTGTAACTTAAAGCAACCAGCTAGCTGTTTCTTGTATTGTAAACTTATTTGAGAAGAATTACAGGTTTCCTTAAAAACTCAATTTCTAGAATAGAATCTAGAACACAGAGATGATATAGAAAATAAATATGTCACATTATGCAAGACTTAATACAGAGCATGAATCAAATAAGCTCCTGATCTAAGAAGTTGGCATAGTTTACCCAAATAAACAATTGAAGTCCCCAAAGAAGTGAAGCTAAACTACTTTCTGAAGAAAATGTAAAGATAGCAACTTACGATAAGCATAAGTCCATATGCATGAATATTTTGATTTGAAGAGTTCGCATTACATGAAGTCAACCTGAAGCATCCTGAAAGGCAAGCAGCAAAAAGTCGAAGACAACCATGTGGAGTTGGAAAAAAGTTGACCGAAAGGAATAACAACAACAAAATTCCAGTAGGTATTTTGCTGAGATACGGGGTCTAGGGAAGTTCAAAAGTACACAGCCTTACTATTAATTGGTAGAGAGGCTGTTTAATAGCTCCACACCACAAAAAAAAAAAAAAGGTTTTTGAAAACAGTTGAAAGAGAATAGATTTGACTGCAATAAAGGATCCTAAATCTGATTTTATCCAAAGTACACGAGCACATAGCGCTCAAAGGTTTGCATGATCACTTAAATTGCTAAAATATCAATATAAGTAACTTCATTAACACCCAGAAAAGGAGGAACAGAAAAGAAAACACTTACGTTTCTCAGAAGTAGAACCCATTCTGCAATAGTGTCTGAAAATCCAAAGATTAAGTCCAACATCAGTAAAAATGAATGTCAAAGGCAGTCGGGATCGTGTGGAGTTGTCAACTAGTTATTATTTTAACAATTCACTTCAATGCACATACATGAGAGCAAATTCCAATCAGCAAAACAGTAGATTGGATATGTAAGTCTTTGGGATAAAATAAATACCCACTACTGCATTCATTTTTCTGTACTGTAGATGAGCAGTATGATCCTGCTGGACAGAATATCTGACTGCTAGTACCAACATCAGCCCATAAGTTGGCTCCTCCACAAGTATGATTTGGTTGTCCTGGTGGTAGTTGATAATTGTATCTGCAGAGACATACATTCTGGTATATTATTGACCATTGGTATTGCATATAGGAACAACCTGAGAGCTAGAGTCCTAACTTACGGTTCACATAAACCAGTTGTTGGATTGATTTTTGCAAGGGGGCAATACGAACCCAATGGGCAAGCTGAAAGAAAATTCCAAGAAGTAGAAAATATCAGAAACTAACAAAAAATGCACGTATAAGGGCACCAATTAGGTAACACTTGATTCCTGGAAGACCTAAAACCTGCAGAGGAGCAAGCCAAAACAGCCCAATATTTGTGACAGAATTAGATTATTTTCCATTTAAAAGGGTAACAGACAGGACATTTTAGGTACATATCCAGAATCACATAAAACATATGTATCTATACATTTGCAATTCAAGTGTAGTCCCAACAAGGAATGAACATTTAACTACAAGGATTTTAGCTTCAATTCTTCTTCAGAAATACTTACGTATCATGCATGTGAGACCATGAGGACAGAAGAAACCCTCACAACATTTCTGACAGTTAAAAGTCCTTGAAGGTATATCCCGTGAGTTTTGAAGGTCCACAGGCTGAGCTCCACTGATCCTGCAAGTCCATCCTGGCTCACAGCCAGAAACCCAAGAGCTTAAATTACAGTTTATGTTGGGTTTCAAATAATTATCGTTGTTTGATGATTCAAAGAAACTATTGAAGTAGAATTTCAACTCTGCCACTGTACACAAGTGCCTAGCAAGTTGTCCTGTTGCAAAGATCAAATTAACAAAATGAGTATTCGTTGATAGAGTATAATAAACCAATGCATTAGAGGGAAGAAAAGGTAGAAGATAATACATCCTGTATAGTTTCGTCAAAAGTTTTTCAGAATTATTAGTTATGTCTTTCTGCCAGATTATTCAATTAGCAGATAACTGATAGTTTCAACCTCAACTATTTACTAACGATGAAAGCTTTAAGTAACAAGGTCTCAATGCCATAATAGCAATCTCAATCTCTCAACACCCAGCAAAACTTGCTTCAATGAGATGCTCTTAAGCTATCCCTGTATTCTTCTTAATATCCTAACGTTCTTTGTCCCTGTGTATTCTTCTTATTATCCTAGAGGTTATAAATGCTTCCTGGAATCTAAATAAGGAAAATTTTGGTCTTAAGAGCATAATCACTTCTATGTCCTCAACTGTCACAAATCAACCAAAACATGATCATATCTTACTTGTTACTCAAGTATTACAAATACCTTCAGTCTTCATAATGCATGCAGCCAAGAAATCTGTATTTGAAGAAAAGTTGAATGCTTGGTTCCAATCAGCCTCCCTGAAAAAAAAAAAAAAAGAACTTTTAAGTTACCTTCATTCCAAATGTTACTGATCAAGACAGATGAAGTAAACTACATAAAAGTGTCTGAATCAAAATTTCAAATATAATAACCTAAACAAAGAAAGTTCACAAAGCAATGAGACCAAATTCTCTTTTTGACATTAGAAATCCCACAGTTCCACTAAGAGACATGCATAATTCTGAGCCTAAGGAAATTCGATATAGAAAGTAGTTTATGGAACAGATAACTTACGGGTTCTTGACGCAGAACTTGGAGCGTTTTCCAATAACATCTCTGCTAAGAACAGCAGTCAGATTCGATAACTTGTTATAGGCAAGCTGTGTTACGAATGGACGAAGTGTGGGGTTATCAATTCCCTCATAATCACCTAAATCTTGGCAACGAACCAATTGTCTTTGTAAACTCAAAGCAACAATGACCCATATAAGCATTATGCAGGAACAGCAGATTCGCAGCTTCTTCAAGCTCATATCTTGAAGCTCAAAAACACTTGAGTGAATTGAAAAAGACTCCGACTTTACGCTCTCATATGAAAGCTGCTGAACAAAGACTGATTCTTTATGCTGAAGAGATATGTGAGTCCATTGTAAAAGCCATTCCCTTCATCAAACCACTCATCTAAAATCTGGGAAAGGATAAGTTCAGACAATGCGGGGGTTGCAGGTCAACAATTTATGTTAAATGTTAACAGCGAAGTTGCCAATGATCGCCGGCTCTGAAGACGTTCTGTCGTGGTTTGGCAATTCAAAGTCAACACTTTCACGAGACTCATTATTTTTAATTTATGAAATAATAAAATTTTATACATAATCACTTAATAAAAATTGTAATCTAATAAAGATTTTAATATCAAATTATTTTTGTTAAAAAATTAAAAGTATAATATTTTATTTCCTTTTAAAAATTAATTCAATCCAAAAAATTAAGGCCATGGATAAATCATTTATCATTTTGATATCTCTCTCATGTGAACAAATATAATATACCATAAATTTTTTAAAAACGAGGATTATGCAATTTAACGCGATATTTCCTATTTAAATAAGTTTGATGATTTGTTAAATATATTATTTTACATTAAAATTGTGGCCAATTTTAACTTAAATTTGATACCTCTTCTTAGGGACTACAATGCTTGACCCGAAGCTCAAGCCAGGGTCCAAGCCCAACAGGACTTGACAACCTAGTCTGAATTATTTTATAAATTAAAAATACAAAACAATTTTATCTTATTTATAATATATATAATTTAAGTAATTATTTTTTATTTTAAATGAGTATTTTATATGTGATTAAAACATTATACTTGATTAAAAAAAATTTAAGACATTAAATTGTTAAAATTGTGTTTGGGAATGAATATCTGGCATATGAAATTTATAAGAATTAATATTTAATAAGCTTAAAAACGAATAATTGTCAAAATCACACAATTAAATTAAATTCACTCTAATATTATATTAGTAATTATTGACTAAAATATTACTTTAACTCAAAAGTTTAATCAAATAAGATTATGATATCCGTGTCTTTTATTTTTATTAACCTCTATTTTAAAATAATAGTTAATATAAAAAATACTGTGTTTCAATATAATTTTTAAGATATTAGCTGATAAGATTATTCTTATATACAGACCTTTTTTTAACACTTTTCTTTGTGGTTTATATGTTATTCATGATATGACCAACTTATTATGGTTTATTAGGATATTAATTTTAAATAACTTCTATTATCTGTGAATCTATTTTAATATGTTTGCTATTTATGTTAACAAAAAAGATTTTGCCACTACCAAATGATGTAGCAGAATATGCCCTGATCATCTATATACCTACATTAAAAAAAAAACAACCCAATGTTTTAAAAACGAGATGGGAATTTAAATCAGTACGATAAGAAGGTCAAGGTTTAAAAGGTTTAACTCGTATTAGACCACTGTAAAATTTATTAAAGACTGAATTAAATTAAAGAGTTTAAAATATGATTGAAGCGTCAAAAGTATTTAAAGTTTAATTGAAAAAAGATATTATTAAATGAAAACAAATTGATTTATTTTAATTTATAAGAATTTATTAATTTACAAAAATTGACTAATTAATTAATAAATTGATCATTTTTAACAATCAGAGTTATTAAAGTAAATCAAATAGAAAATTTAAAAACAGAACTAAAAAGTTAGACGTATCAAGGATTTTACAGTTGAACAAACTAAACTAATTAAATTTTAGTAATTACAAAGAATTTAGGGTGAAACTTTTTGAGTTATTTAAAATTTTAAAAATTAAAATTATTTAAAAAATTAATTTGTTTTAATTTCAATTTTAAATATTTTTATATCTTTTAAACTTTCGTTAGAAAATAACGATAAAATACACTTTACACGAACATTACATATGGATCAATCAAATGTTGTTACAAGACGACTCAACTCAACTTAATTCTTAAATATTACATAAACTAATAGATTTTGACATAAATTAATGAGTTATTGTATTTATCTTAAAGTTATTAGTCTGAGTTTAGTATAACTAATTCAAATAAATTTTAATAATTAAATTGAGTTACTATGACAGTAATATTTAGTTATTTCAAGTATGATATTCATATCACATGTTATTTATAATAATCTTTTATGGAAATATAAGGAATTAATATAAAAATTGAAAATTTTAAAAATGAAAAATTTAAAGATGAATGTGATTTTTTTGTATTATTTAAAACATAAAAGAGACCCATTTTTTTAATCCAAGAATTTATGTACAAAATCAATAATATTTTTTTTTGAAAACATAAAATAAATTATTAATTTTTTATTTAAATAAATTATATAATCAATTAATAATTTAAAGTCATATAACATTTTCCGATTAAATAATAAGCATTATAACTCTAAGTCGTAGATCATTTTAAATCTCACATCAACATTGAAAAAAATGATTAATTAAAAGTCATGGCACATTAAAATTCCACTAAGTGATTTAATTAAAGTATGTTATTTAAACAAATTGTAAAAGTCAATTATTATTGTTAAAATAAAAGTGCCAAAATAATGGAAGAAACTATGCAAATAGTCATGAACTTACTTAATTTTCATATCAAGCTTCTCCATGACAAAGTTAATATAGACTAGGTTAACATTAAAAAAATTTATTTTCTATCCGAATTTTGACCAATTAATTTATATAATTTATTGGGTCATTTTATTACAGATAAGATCAAATTATGTAACTTAACTGATAATTTATTAAAAAGTCAAAATTACAATTAATAGTTGTCTACTTAATAGAAAAAGATAAAAAAAATCCCAGTGACAAAAATATCTAACAAGATTGCTTGAATTTGGTTCTATTTGAAGTTCAAAATTATCAAATCAGTCATATTGTACAATGACTTTGTGCTCACATTCTAAAATGTAAATTAATCCAAATTAGTTTAAGTTCAATTGAATTTCAAATTGAGCGTAAACCCATTGTCAAACTTGAATTCCAAATAAAATCAACGTTTAAAAAATTGTAATGAGAGTAAGAAGTTTAAGGTCTAAAAGGTTCAAGCGATATTAAATCATCATAAAATTGACTAAAAGTTAAATAAAATTAGAAATTTTAAAATATGATCGAAAGAAATTATCCGTCAAATAATTTAAAATATTATTAAATAAAAATTAATTAATTAATTTTAGTTTATAAGAATTTTTAATTTATAAAAATTGATCAAATAATTAATAAACTAACTGATTTTAACAACAAAAGTCAATAAAATAAATCCAACTGAAAATTTAAAAACTAAACAAGAAAAATAGAGAGAGTTTAAATTATTCTAAAATAATATTAAAACAATATTAATTTAATTTAATATTTTAATGATAAAAGTTAAATCCTTCCCACTATTTATATTATATACGAGCGTAGTTTAAAATTTAATAAAATTTATTAATCTTAAATCAGACCTAATTTAACTTATCAACATTCCCTTCATTCGCAAGGCTTGCCCTCTCATTGATTGTGTCAAAAACCAGCAAAAATAAGTGATAAAACCACTTTCTCTGAAAAGATAAAGAAATGTTCTAGACTAACTTGCTGCATTTAACTATGATCATACCATTCAACAAGAACAATTCAACATCTAGAAACGAGCAAGCTGTAAAATCATTCGAACCCTCCCTCCCTCATTGTGTTCTTATCATGAATACAAATACGTGATCCCTATCGTTATCAGAAATAATCCAAACTTACGTGTGGATTTGGATCGTAGAGTTGACATTTGTCCACAAGAATTTCTTCCATATGTGGGTCGACGGCAATTATATTAATAAATCTCCTTTTGGTTTCTATGTCATTCTTGGAAAGTTCTGACTTGGAAGCTTTAGAAAATGGCTGAAAATAACAGCTACGTTGTTCATGGATGCCAACTTCCAACTAACATCCATGGAAGACCCACGTGGCCCGCTGGATATTACTAAAATAAGAAGCAATATATGCACTGACCCAATCTCTCTTGAGTGTGATGTTCATTTCAAAAATCCCATCTTTTTGGTATTTGGAACAAAGTTAAAAAAACCCCACACGGACCAATCAATCTGACCTACGCGGTTTCACCTTTCACAGAAAAAGATAAAAAAAGTAATATAAAGTTTCCACCTTTAGCTTTCTTTCTTCATTTTTGGTTTTTCTTAAAAAGAAACCCTTTAAATATGGGTTCTTAGTTGGTGAGCTACATTTCCAGCTGCCTGGTTTTGACCGGCCTTAGATCATGGAAGGCTCGTTCTTGTGTTCGTCGCTTGTCCCTTTTTTATAATTTTTGGATTCTGGGTCTCTCTCGTAACATCATCATCATCTTCTGTGAGGAACAACACCAGTTGTTAGCCTTTTGTTTTCACTTTTAGTTGAATATTCAATATATTGCAGCAGGTAAGCACCTTTCTTTAATCTGTACCTTTTAATTTCAACCATAAAGTTTGAAAACATTTTGCTGCTTTTGTCTAAAAATTGCGTCCTCGCAAGTTTTTTGGTTGCATCGAATTGGGATAGGCTTGTAGCTGATATACAATTCTGATTCCTCTCTTGGTGTATTAGTAAATTTTACGAGGTTGCCAGGTTGGTCTTCTACCAATCTCTTCATCATCTGAAAGAGAGATTTATATCTGCAGAACCTTAAGTTTGGTTGCGTCGAATTGGGATAGGCTTGTAGCTGATATTCAACTCTGATTCCTGTCTTGGTGTATTAGTAAATTTCATGACGTTGGTCTTCTAGCAATCTCTTCATCATCTGAAAGAGAGATTTATATCTGCAGAACCTTAAGTAATTGCCTAATATTTGTATCTGTAGGTGTATATTTCGATAATCTTGATCCTAGTGATATTGGTATAGCTTGTAATACTAAAACATTTGTTCATACCTTGGAAGGTAACTGGTCCATCAAGTGAAATGAAGTGTCTTTACTTCCACAGCAGAGAGAAAAATGAAGAACAAAAGATGACAAAATCTGTTTCTGTACACTCAACCGCCTCAACATCAATGTCAATGTCAACTGATTGTGATTTCCGGAGATTAGGATCAGAGTTCAATTCCCAGAATGTCTCTGATTTCAGCACAGAATCATCCACAAAGAACTCATTTCCATTGTTCCCTCAAAGGCAAAGTAATCTCAGAGAGTTCACATTTTCAGAGTTGAAGACAGCCACAAAGAATTTCAACCGTTCCCTTATGATCGGAGAAGGTGGATTTGGTGCTGTATACAAGGGAGTTATTCGGAGTCAGGATGATCAGAGCAAGAAGATGGATATCGCCGTTAAGCAATTGAGTCGAAGAGGACTACAGGCAAGCTCTATTGCTTTCTTTTTTATCCTTGCACTCATCTGATGCATCTTGAACTATGCAACTTCTAACAAGTTTACTAAATCTGGACAAGGAATTGGCTTGAGGCTTTCATTTACCATTTCAACTATCTGAATGTGTTCTTCTGTTTACTCACAGGGGCACAAGGAATGGGTTACTGAAGTGAATGTCTTAGGAGTTGTTGAACATCCAAACCTTGTCAAATTAGTGGGATACTGTGCTGAGGATGATGAAAGAGGAATTCAGCGCCTTCTAGTATACGAGTATATGCCGAATAAAAGTGTGCAGGATCACTTGTTTAATCGGCTCCGATCACCTCTACCTTGGACCACAAGAATGAGAGTTGCCCAAGATGCTGCTCGAGGCTTAGCATACCTGCATGAAGGAATGGATTTTCAGGTATCTCTAATTGGATATATGCAGAGTATTAAGAATTAAACTTTGCGATTTACATTATAAATGCAACATAGGATGCACAAATTTCATGGGACTGTCAGATATTATAGTCCTTGATCCTAAATATGGTAGTAATAAACATTGGGAATATCAAAGCTGTATCTATGTCTTCTCATCTACTTGTATTTAAACATATGTTCAGAAGTTGGTCTGTTACCTCTTAACATATTGACCTTGATCTACTTATTTTTCTCCTGCCCTTCCTCTCTCCTTTAGGTTTGTTGCACTCCCAAACTTTGATAACGGAATTTCATTCAATAATTGTCTTACCTTTTTCTACTATTTGTGATTTAAACTATGCAGATTATCTTCAGAGACTTCAAATCTTCCAACATACTTTTGGATGATAAATGGAATGCAAAATTGTCCGACTTTGGTCTGGCTAGGTTGGGACCTTCAGATGGACTAAGTCACGTTTCAACTGCTGTATATTCCTAAATCTAAATGCTCTGTACCATTTTAAATCACATATGTAGTGGTACGTAATGAGATCAATTTTGAACTCATTGATGAACTGGCTTATGTGCTTCTCAAACAGGTAGTTGGGACTATCGGATATGCTGCTCCAGAATACTTACAAACTGGTCACCTCACGTCTAAAAGTGATGTGTGGGCATATGGGGTTTTTCTATACGAGCTTATCACTGGCAGGCGTCCGTTGGATCGGAACCGCCCTAAGAATGAACAAAAGCTCCTGGAGTGGGTTAGACCACACCTGACTGATGCAAAAAAGTTCAGTTTGATTTTGGACCCTAGACTTGAGGGAAACTATAATTTGAAGTCTGCACAAAAACTTGCTGCTATAGCTAATCGATGCCTGGCACGACAGTCTAAAGCACGCCCCAAAATGAGTGAAGTTCTGGAGATGGTAAATAAAATCATGAATGCAACAGAAAATGGAAACCCTGCACTCCCTATGAAAGATTCAGATTCCAAAGATGCTCCTGACATATCTAAAAGGGAATACTTGAAGAGAATGTTTATGAATCCATTAGTGGGAGAGAACAGATGCTTGTCTTGGAGAACATGGAGACCAAATGTAATTAGGACATGCTGAACTAGAACTTCCTGTTTTAACGAAGTTAAGTAGGAAATCTTTATGTACAAACTAATCTGTGTCCTGAGGAGCACAACTGTACATGTGTTATGAAACAGATTATTTCTTAAACAGTTCCTTCTTCATCATGCGAGTTTTGAACATATGCTGCAGCATTATACTTCAAAATTCTCAACCACAGCATGCACAAAAAGTTCTCATGAGTGGAAGACCTTTTTCAATCTTGGAAAGCAATTATATCAGATTCTGACCTTGAGCATGTTGCTGTCTAGATATGCATAGAGAGTTGGACTACTCTTCTCAGGACCTGAATTCTCCACTTATCTGATAACTAAAACCTGATATATTCAAGGCCTTCCAATACATATACTAATGTGTCCTGTGTCAATAATAGCCCTTTCCATGGTAGTTCAGACAACACTGACCCTGTGATATACTAGAATTACTGAAAGAATTAGAAGACAGAAGTTCATGTACAGATTAGTTAGAAAACTCAAAGCACAATCATGTTGTCTTGACAAGTTCACACAATCGAGTATAGCAATGGTGTATTAGTCAAGCCAGCAATGCAAGAAAGTCCGAGAACATAAAATCTTTTCCAATCCCGCAAGGCAACCACAACTTTACCTGTGAAAAAAACAAAAGGAATGAAACAAAAAAAGTTTGGAGAAACACAGGAAAGAGTCCTAGCAAAGCAAATGCAGAGAGTTTTTGCTTTTGAACATTTTCTTACCTGCTTGGCTTCAGTTGCAAGGCGAAGTGTGAAGGTAGCGAACCTGGAAGCTATATTCAGAGTGACCCAAACCGCCTATTATGGTTGTGCCAGTGGTCACAGTTCGAAGTGGTTTTGAGATCATCTTTCTTTTAGGGTTCAGAGGATTTTCTTCGAACACCAGGTGATCACTGCAATGATGAGATCTGTAGCTCTTTTTGTCTTTGCGGAGCAGCCATTGATTAGACCTAAACAAGAGCAGAGGGACGATAGTCCGTATAATGCTGGTCCATGCATCATTGAGCGCATACACGCCTCTTCTTCATTCTCGTCATGTCATCATTATCATCGGTAAATTTTCCGATTTAAAACAGTTCAGTTTGATTCTACACTAGGGTTGGGAGAAAAATGAAATCTTTTTAAAGGAATTGTGGCAAAACTGTTACGAACATCTTGACTAAAACAATACAGAAAGGATGAAAAACGCTGTTTTTCATTATAATTTCAAATTCCGCGAAGAAACCATTGTAGGAGAAGAGACGTATCAGTCATGAACCCTCGTGCATGCAGAATTATAACAAGAAATGAGGAGTATATATCTTTTACTTGCTAAATAAAAAAATATGGAATTTATGGTCTAAAATCCTTGAATTGTTCTGTTAGTCTTCATTTTCATGCTCATTAAGCGTGATGAATAATAAGTGAGATGAAACGTGGATGCAAAACCACAGGTTTGCATTAACGGATAAGATGAACGTGGCAATTTCTTGCTTTGAAGAAATGACTGCCAAAACAGATACCAACGTTCACCTAATCACGCGATCTGTTTATATGCTTTCTGTTACGGTTTCATTCTCTGACTTTCTCCAACGTTAACCCAACGGGAAATCTTTGAAGTAAGTCAGACCACCTCTTCTTTTTCATTCGATTGCACTAAAAATCTTATATAGAAAAGTGCGTCCATATCTACATGATCTTCCTTTAGTCTTTTTAAGGATGTTATGTTCCTTTTTTCTTTTTCTTTTGTGTTCTATGTTTATCTTTCCTTGTTGGTTCTGGTTTCCCGGTAAGAGATTGGAATTTGGGAACTGGGTTCCTTTGCATTATGGTTTCTGAAAAGTTTGGTGGACAAAAATGGAATCTTTTGCATGTTTATGTTCTTTTTTTCTTTTTTCTTATATATTTTGTGTTTGTCTTTCCTTGTTAGATCGGGTTTCCCTGTAAGAGATTGAAACTTAGGAACTGGTTTCCTTTGCATTATGGTTAATTTCTAAAAAGTTCGGTGGATAAAAATTGGTGCCTTTTGTATGTAATTCGCTTCATAGCATTGATTTTACTTGGTGGGTTTACTTGCAAAATTGTTAAGGTTTGCGTTGAACCGAGAAAGTTCCAAACTTTGATGATCGGAGGAGCTCGTTTTCATTTCTTCTTTTTCCCCTTTCATCTTGTCGGGCTTCTGATTGCGTTATATGGTATCTTACAGATTTGTTTTGCGTAAAGCTGAAGTAATCATACAAGGTGTCAGAGATTTTACGAATTTTGTATCACGATGATTGTGTATGATCAAGACACTCATGTTGTTCCATGGGGTCTCCATAATCTAATTGATGTTTCTTATCTCTCCAACG
>JAOTIZ010000003.1:33186365-33196493 GCA_027123425.1 Erythroxylum panamense | reverse complement strand
CCCCAGTGATGTCCCTATCAATCTGCTCTTTTGACTTTAATGCAGACTTAATACTATTATATGAGACTGACTCTTTCTCATAAATCATAGTGTCACGAAAATATTTAAAGGACTGGGGAAGGGAACATAACAACAATATGGCTTGATCTTCATCCTCAAATTTTTACATCTACATTCTTCAAATCCAAAATAAGAGAATAAAATTTATCCAAATGTGAAAGAATAGATTTACCTTCTATCATCCTCAACATGTACAACTTTTGTTTCAAATAAAGCCGATTTTCTACCATCTTCTTCATGTACATAGCTTTCAATTTATCCCACATACCTTTAGTTGTGTTTTCACCAGCAATCTCCTGCAAAACCTCATCGGAGAGATTCAATATGATGGCTGATCTAACTTTTTTATCTAGATCTGTGAACATTTCTGATGCCATATCTCTTGGCTTTTTCTCCACTCCATCAAGAGCAATCTCACATCCATCTTGTATTAAAATGGCTTGCATCTTGAGCTGCCACATACCGAAATTAACGCTCCAATCAAACTTTTTAATAAAGGTCTTCGTTATCGTCATGATAGCCAAAAATTGATATTCAAACTATTTTTCTACAGGTGGGTCCCATGCAAGAAACAGAGACAACGGACCCATAAAACAATGGATGCGGGCCCCACAGGCAAAGTCGGGACGTGGGCCCCACGAGAAAAAATCAGGCTGTGGGCCCCGTTTAGACTCACAATAAAAAATAATCTAAGTTACTTTCTGATGTGGAGGATCCACGTTAGTGGCAATCACAAAGCATACGGTAAGTTAGATAAAAAAGAGAAGCTCTGATACCAGTTTGTTAAGATAAAATGCCCTTAGATCGGATACCGGTTGAATTTAATAGCCCAAAAAATAATAACGAAAATAAAGATAGACAAAATAAATGGGGCAAAACACAAAGATTTACGTGGTTCGGTCAATGTGACCTATGTCCACGACCGGAGAGTGAGCAATTTTACTAATTATGTAGAGAACGTATACAAGTACAAAGGCTGGAATAAAAGAGTTTCAAAAACTTATAAGTATACAGAAGAGAGGATGAGAGGATAGGAAGATTTGTAGGAAGGAAAATGGTATTTCTTTCTCACACTATGAGCCTGCAACCATCTCTAATATTTATAGCTGAAATCTCTACAATTTGTGCGCAATCGTCGCTCACTAAATCCACGCTTGAAGATCTTGAGGATTTTTAGCCTAACATGGCTTAAAATACAAAGTCTGAAAGATTGACTTTAGAGGAGACAAAATAACATGCAACCAATAGCCACCCATATTTGACATTTGTGTGGGCCAAGGCATGCATGCAACACTATTCATGGATTCCAAAGTCGTCTCAATACGTCCCAAATGAATTTGAGTGGATACATCTCATTCACACAGGTCTGTAATATCGTTTGACACTTGCTTAATCTCAGCAGTCATTTCTTTCATCCTTGTGTTTTGGGCCATCATAGATACCCACCACACAGTCTCTCAATGAAAGCACCAGTGTAATATTCCTGCAGAATATTCAAGAACATGCACACAATATGACTAGAAAATACTGCTCTATCTATATATATATATATATATATATATATATATATTCAACACTATGAATGTCACCAAATTTACTCAGCCAATGGATAACTATTTCCGATTCCAATATAAAAAATATGTAAGAAACGAGAAAAATAACAAGGCAACAAAACACAGCAATGAGAAGGAGAAGGGATTAGAATCAAAATAGAAAAGGACACATCAATTTCTCCACGCATATATTTTGCTTGGGCCCACTTAATCCCTGAGATGCCAAGACACCTTTCTCACGCAGTTGCTACGCCCCGCCACTTCGCGTTGAGGCTCAGGTTGTAAATCATGAGCCGACTGTCCCCCGTCCTTCTTGTCAGAATTAGGCAGTTTGTGAAATTCTCACAGCACCAGCCTCCTTTAACATAACACATTGATTAGACCTAAACAAGAGCAGAGGGATGATAATCCTTATAATGTTGGTCCATGCATCATTGAGCGAGCGCGTACACGTCTCTTCTTCGTTCTCATCATCATCATCTACATCAGTAAATTGCCCATTTTAAAACAGTTCATTTTGATTCCATACTAGGGTGGGGAGAAAAATGAAATCTTTTTAAAGGGATTGTGGCAAAACGCTGTTTTTCATTATAATTTCAAATTCAAGAAGAAAACATTGTAGGATACGAGATGCGTCAGCCACGAACCTCAGCCGTGCAGAATTATAATAAGAAACGAGTACTATATACATATTTCTTTTACTTACTAATTAAAAAAATGGAATTTGTCATCTAATGAATTGTTTTGGTAATCTTCTTTTTCATGCTTATTTAAGCGTGATGAGCATTAAGTTAGATGAAACACAGAAGCTGTTGGAAAAATCGGGTAATTTTTTCCTCTAAAGTAAACAACTAGTGAAGTGAACTGATTCGGTAATATCCAGGAAAGACTGTTAAACGGACTCCTAAGATAATATTACCATGCCACATAAAATCCTAGGAAAGGGCGGAAGGGTCACAAACGGTCCCACTTAAAATCCGACCTCTTAGACAGAAATTACATGCACGATATATTTATCACAACCTAACCTGTGTACATACACAAATAGTAAATACACTGAAATAAATTGAACGCAACACTACAAATATACCCGACAAATAATATTAAATACTATAGATGCGAAATAAATAAAAAGAGATAAGGAAAGGACACACCTGAAAATTGATAACAGAGTTCGGCCCATTGTGCCTACTCTCCGAGCACCACTTAAGGCAGCCTGCTCTTATTAAGAAGATAATACTAAATTTGATATGTGTACAAATTTTGAATATATATCAAATTTTGGGATAAATGTAGAATAGGAGGAGGAGGAATTCTTTTATAACTTGAAAAACTCCTCTCATTCTTATTTCTTCTCAATATGGGCTCAAAATTGAGCCACCATAATAACAAATCTCCACTTTGGCACAATTTTGAGTCCCACCAAATGCAACTATAATTCATCATCCCAATCAAACAAAACAGCCAAACAGTCTTTGTAGTGCTTCCAATTTGCGCTTTCAGGCGCCAACTCAAAAGTGTAAGATGTTGACTAAGTCTAAACAATGTTTAAATTCAGCTTTTGTCACCACTGTTTGTGAACCGCAAGTGCACGGTTATTGAAGTGAGTAATAAATCAGTAAGAACCGAGTCGTGTCCACAGGGTTTATGAGAAAGTTCAATTATACGCTAGCTAATTGTATTTGAAATCGGGTTGGATGAAATTTTTGAAAAATTAAAATTAATGTAAAGAAATTTTTTTCTTTTTTAAAACTAAATAACTTAAATAAATTTTTAAACAACTACCCAATTTAATGCGACCAAAATAACTATGAATATAACAAATTTGTGCAGTAACTAATTAAGAAAAGATTGCATCAATTGACTAATTAAAAATATTAAATTTAATGGGGAATGACTTTCTCTTAGGGAATGATATTTTTGTCAACCTTAATATTGAATTAGCTATCCTCCACAGCTGAAATATCGTAACCTTGTAAGTGAATTTTAAGAGTAATTAATCCCCTTTTCTCAAAGATAAATTAATTTATCCACTCTAGAAGTCACTTAGTAATCCTTTACTTAAGTTTTTCGTAGAGTTTCTTAAGTTTCAAAACTTCAATTTTCACCTCCTAAGTTTCTTGGGTCTCCCAACTCACAAGAAAATCCTAGTCGAAAATTTCCTTCAATCTTTTAGCAAAAACTCCATTTTTTCAAAGGCGAATTTATACCAAGGCAATTTTCAATAATTCAAAGAAATAACAAATAAATTTAAGGAAAAATCAACAAGTATATAAATTTTCAGTCATGGATTCCAGCAAAATTCAATATTAAAGCATTACCAAAATATCAAATCCCTAAGAGAAATGAAGGTTTTAGCCACAAATCATTATGCCAAACAATCCAAAAGCAAAAACCCTGTATAAACTCATGACGGAATCAAATAAAAATTAAGAATAAAGCTCTCCAAACTCCTTTGCGTGGTTGCTTCTTTGGCGGTGAATGGACGCTGCGTTGTTGGGTGAATGGAGGTTGGTACATTGGTGAAGACTCTTGGTTGCGTCCTTCAAGTCTAGAGGCTCTTGGATCCAGCTTGTGCGTTAAAGATTAGAGATGAGCTACATTTTTGCGTGAAAGAAAATGGGATGAAGTCTATGTAGAAGATGGCTTGCGTTGATGAGGATTGAAGCTAGCTATTTTTGGTGGATGGATATCTTGCGTGGATGTGGGAGATTGGATGAGGAATTAACAAGGTTTGCATGAATGGGAGTAAAAAATATATGGCTTGTATGTGAGTGGAGGTTGGAGAGGAATGGAGGTTACGGTGTATGTGGAAGATTAAAAATAAAAGAAGGCTTGAGTGGAAGTGGAAGTGTTGCATTAGTGTAATATGAGAGGAGCTTCAAGAATGGCTGCAGTGTTGGTGGATGAGAGAGTTAACTAAGTTTTTCATCAATGAAGGCTTGGCGTTGCTGAAGTGGTGAAGAAGTTCATAAGAGTTGGAGGCTTGTCGTGAGTGGAATGTGAGCTGGAAAGTGGAGGCCGCTTTGTCTTTTAAGAATCCAAAATGTCACGGTCAATAAATTAACCTGCAGAATAGACCAGGTGTTGGGAAAGGAGGTGTCGGTCACGTAGCGACAACAAACCAGAACCAATAAACCTTTCCCTGTGTGAACAATCACAGCCAATCCAAAAGAAAAATAGCAGTCAACAAACTCACCAATACACGAAATTAAGCAGCAAGAAATAAATAACACAGGCAACTTTTTACGTGGAAAACCTTCCTCAATGTGAGAAAGGAAAAACCACGGGATCTAGTCCAATAAAGAAAAACTCCACTATAATCAATCAAGTTACAGAGTTTTTCACCTCTCACCAATCAACTTTAAATACTACAATAATCATCAACAAGATGAAAAATCAAAGAATTGAGAACAATATCACCCTTAAAATTTTAGCAACTTCGACTGAAGATCAGGGCACCTTGAAGACCTCCAAATCCAATCTGCACCGTTCAGAATGAAGAACAATGAGAGAGGAACCTCTGGTTAAAATTTCAGGTCAATCCGACAAGAAATCACCATCCGATTGAAGATTAGAAGATTATTGCGCAAAGTTGAAAAATATTTTTTCTTCTTTCTCTCTCTTCCCTCTCTCTCCCTCTCTCTATTCTCTACCGACTGAACTCTCTTCTTCTCTTCTTTAGGGTTTAAAACCCTTTTATATTTAGGCTTTGGGCTCCACTTAGGAGTGGACCCAAACCCAATAATTATATGAATTAGTCTATAAGTTAATCACTTGAATGCAACTGGGTGTATAATATTATTATTTTAATTAATAAAAGTAATCTTTATATTAATATTTTAATACTAAATGTAAAATCTCTGTAATAACTATCACGTAACTAAAATTATGATAAAATATAATTATAAAATATAATTTAATTTATGTACTATTTTTAAATTGTTTTTAGTTATACTTGTCTTAAGACGAAATATTGATGGAATGTTAACACTAGCGCTAATTATATTTCTCAATTATAAAAAAAGTAACTAATCTTATAAATTAAAGTATAGAAATATTTAAACAAACTTATAGAAACTTATTAGAGAACAAATTCACGGAATTGACACGATTATTAGAACTCAAATAAAATATTACTTATTTGTATGTGAATTTCTTCATTATAGTAATTGTATAATTAATCATTGGACTTAAGATTACCAACGTATTTCATCTGCACATTACTATATTTTAATGTTATTTATGACTTATTTTATGTAGGATTGCATAGTCAGTAATGCTTAAATATAGTATGGACCATATAAAAATAGTTGAGTCGGTTAATAAAGTATTTGTTATACTAAAATAATTAAAGAGAATGTTCTACTATGCATTATTTGTAGTAATTTAAGGAATTCTTTAGTTTGAGTAAATTGAGATTTAAAAAGGTATTTTTAAATATCAATTATAAGTCTATTACTAATTAAGAACAAATATGATTGAATTTAAAGGAGTAGATATTAATTTCATACTTTATGTCTAATTGGAATATTGAATGATGAAAAAACAAAATTTTATGTCATAATCATGCATGAATAAATTGAGTCAAATTACTTGGACATGCCTACTATTTAAGTGGTTATAACATATTGTCAGACATTATTATCAATACTTGATTATAAATTATTTAATTGGAGTGAATTAAAAATAAAATTAAAAGAGTTTTAATTTATGTAATTCTAATTATGAATTAAATTTATAATTATTTTCATCATATTGGGAATCTAATAGGTTACATACAAAAAGAACTTTTAAAAAGAGATAAATCAATTTAAATTAAGTTAAACTTAATTGTGAGGTTTGAGAAAATTCAAGATTTAAATATGAGATATTTGACTTTATTAAAATTAAATTGAATAATTAGAGTTATACTTTAGTCATAATTAAGAAGTTTGATGTTAATAAGAAAGAAACTCCACTGCCTTTTTTTATAAAGAGGAGGAAGGCACAAGAGAGCTAACACTCCTGTCTTTTCCTCTTAAGCGTTGAAATCTTTTTCTCTATCTTATAGATACTATTAGAGGTTAGATACGTGAACAACTTATGATTAACACTTTGAAAAGAAATTATGTAGAAATGCGAATTAGGTACGATATTTTTTTTATTTATGATTTATATATTTTAAGTGATTTAATTAATGAGATAAAATCAGAAAATTATAAAATTTTAATTTTGGCTGCTCCTATGATTTGATAATAGTTAATTTCCTAATATCAGGTGGCGTTAAAACTAATGAAACTCGGTGAATTAATACTCACTTTTATCTATACTAGTCTTCAAATCACCATTATTGTCTATTTTATCGCCAACCGATGTAATAGAGGAACGCCTCGGCTTTTGCTTAGTGATTTCAACCAAGCCTTGTTTAACACAAACAATAACAAATGAGGCAAATTTGATGATAGAAAAGGAGCAAAATTTATGGAGGTGTGCGATGTAATAAATTTTTAAATATCTTAAGTGGATTATTGGTTGAGCAGGAGGTGCTTTTTATAAGTAAATTATATAACTTTGAATGATAACTCTTATTTTTAGGAGGCTAGAGTGACTTATCATTCTAGAGCATTCTCGAATCTTCCCCCACCCCGTCCCTTAATATTATTATATAGTTATAAAGATCCCCAATGAGAAATCTTACGTTTGGAATTACTTGCACAAGCTATGGTTTGGGATATATAGCAAAATTCTTTTACAGACTTACATCTTGCTAACAATGATTAAGAAGATGTTGTCTTGAGATTAGATTTATTAAGAATCAGAGAAGATTAAAAGTGAAAATATGAAGAAAACAAAAGTCTGGCTGAAACAACCTAACACATGCATGGTTGTGTAGTAGCCTGTGTACCTTCTCGAATAACCTAGAGATTTTTTTTTTGGGTACATCAGAGGGGGAAACCAACCCTAACGTCGTGGAAACGCAATTCTGTGCACATCCGCGCACAAAAGAGTATACAGTATAAGGGGAGGGCTGTGCCACACATGCTCGTCACCTACAAAGCCCGAGCTCATACAGACTAAGTGGTCAGCACATTGATTACCTTCACGCAAGACATGTGCGGTAATATACCGTGGGCCATAGGCTAGAAAAACCTAGAGATGAAGACAAAGTTAGATACACAAGTAAAGAAGAGATCATGTGGCAGATAATTTACAAAGAATTATGTGGTCATGTATCAACCTATGTGCCAATGAAGAAAAGTTACGGTGAAATCTATAGTCTTAGACATTAGTGTGTCTGATCCTATATCTATATTAAAAATATTGATAATAAGATACACAACCTAGGATATGACTGTGTCAAATTCCATGTCCCTCTTTAGAATAAGATACATAACTTAGGACACAATTATGTTTTATAACGAGTATGCGAAGTAAAGGCAATGGAAAATCCTAATTAAGGGATTTTTCTCATTTTTCTTTTCTTTTATATTTATGGCTGTTCATAGAGCTAGTTGTATTTTTGGAGTTTTAATTATATAAAGAGATCAACTAATCAACTTGAGAATAGATAGTTGTGACTCAAAAGAGAGTCATTTCATAATCTAAGATTTTTTATTGGTCCAATTATCAAAACTCGTCTTACTTTAATAAATCATGACTATAACAATGGTGGTAGAGGGAGTTCTTATCTAGACCTTATTCATATATTAGTTATCTATTTAATTATTTGCTTTCTTTTGTTCTTAATGGGTTATCTAGATTTTTATTTCATTTGTTTATTCAGCTCCATCAACAATCAACATGTTTATATTCTTTAAATAGGTGTTACACTGAGCGCCACTAGTGCTAGGGCTGTCAATCTCCCTGTTGCTTGCAAACTCAAATCACCAGTTAACTGTAGCTAAAAGGAGGAAAAGGCTTGGAGATGAAAGATGATGGAGAAATGGCGGCATGGTCGAGGAGGATCGGGCAAGGATAAAATCGATGCTCTTGGTCGATGGCGATACGAACTTTGAAGATGGCGCCGGCGACGGAGTATTTAGGTTTTTTGTGCTTTCAAGACATTAAGATAGCGGCGGAGGGGCGCAAATGGTGCTGTAAGACGTAAACCCCCTGGCATCCGCTGACAACTTTGTGGTATCAAGCCTCCTGACAAGCCCGCAAAGACTTCTGCTAGGCGTAACTTATATCATTATTTATATTTTTCTTATTATTATATTTTAATCTTTTTATTTTATTATTCTTCGTATTATTTTATTTTTATTTCTTTATTTAGTATTATTATTCCTATTTATTATTATTATTATTATATTTTAATTTTTAATTTTTAATTTTAATTTATTAAATTATTATATTCGTTATATATATATATATTTACTGCTCTAAATATTTTCTTTTCTGTCCTGCATCATTTTTTATCCTGTCACATTTGCATGTGGGTCTACCGAAAACAGCCTCTCTATTTTGTAAGAGTAAGGCTGCGTACTATTAACTTCCCCAGACCTTGCTTCATTGCGGGATTTCAAACTGGGTGCTATGATGATGATGATGATGAGTTAGTAATCACATAAGATCACAAGATTGTGTATAATTGAAATTCCTTCTTTATATCCTCGCAAAGTAAAGAACCTTGTGTATCGATATTTGTTGACTTTTTTTCTTGGAAAATAGTTAGTCATAGGAGAGTATAGATTGTTCAAGCTTTCACTTAGGATTGACACTTTATTCATTGTTCTTTTAATGCTCAACAATAGGTAAACTTACCTTACGTTATGAGTATTTATTTGTGATAGAGAAAATTTGTAGTATAAATAATACAATAGCAACTACATAGGTTGGTCTTTTTACACGTTAGCACAAATGTCACAATAAGATAATTATAATTTAAATATATTTAAAATAAAAATAAAATCTCCCACTGATTCTCTTTAAAACTAAAGAGAAATTATAGTCAAACAACAATTAAAGTAAAAACCAAAACTTTTACAAACTAATAGAATGATGAAAAGGGAAAATTAAATCAGCGAGGTAGTGGCAAAGAAGATGCATTGAGAAGCGAGTTTTTAGTGACCCATTTTATATTGGAAGAAGATTTTTACGGTGACAAATCGAAATATAAAATCTCAAAGGGAAAACGAAACTTTGTCCCATTCTTTCTATCTCTTCACATTCCTTTAACAGAAAATTTTCCATTTTTTATTTAATTACACCAACTATAATTATATATAAAAAAACATTAGAGTTTTATTTTTATTAAAATTGAATATTCTTATTATTATTAAAGTCAAACCAATGTGGTGAATTTCGCTCTGTACCGGCCGGAAACCGGTACCGGAACAGGCTTAAAGATTTCGGGTCTGAATTTCGGTGGGTACCGGCCGATTTCAGTCGGTACTGGCCGGTACCGTCAATACCAAAATTTTCGGGACCGTTCCGCAAAAAAAAATATCCGGGGGCCAATTTGCAAATAAAAAAAATTCAACCCTAATTTAATCTAACCTACCCCGACTCTCACTCTCTCATCGTCTTCTTC
>JAOTIZ010000003.1:33104610-33116621 GCA_027123425.1 Erythroxylum panamense | reverse complement strand
GCTTTGTACATAACGTGAGGCAACAAGCAGAAGCAGGTGGTATCAAGAAATTACAGGAAGAACTCATTTCAAAAGCACTTGGTGAAGAAAATCCTGTTAAAAATATGTTTGGTATAGGACTTACACCATTTTGTAAAAGAATACTTGGTCGCAAGAAGATGTTAATCGTTCTTGATGACGTGAATGAACCACTACAATTAGAATCTTTGATTGGAAATCCATGTTGGTTCGGTTTAGGAAGCATGATTCTCATCACTAGTAGAGATAAACAAGTATTTGGAGGGAGAGCTGATTTTATATATGAAATTAAACCATTAAATCATGTTGAAGCTCTCCAACTTTTCACGAGGGGTGCCTTCAAGCAAAAATATCCAAAAGATGATTATGTGTCCCTGTTAAACTCGATTGTGAAATATGCACAAGGCAATCCTTTAGCTTTGAAGGTTTTAGGTTCCACCCTAATTGGGAAAGATCATAATGAGTGGAGAAGTGCATTGAATCAATTGTCAAAAGTTCCCAATAAGGATATCCAGCAAGTGCTGCAAATTAGTTACAATGGCTTAAACAGGGTGGAGAAGGACGTCTTTCTTGACATTGCATGTTTCTTCAAATTTGAAAGCACAAATGTGGTGAAGAAAGTACTTGAAAGTTGTGGTTTCGATGTAGATATTATAATTAGTGTTCTCCAAGACAAATGCCTTGTAGATGCTTCCAAAAGCGATATGTTAGAAATGCATGACTTGTTACAAGAGATGGGAAAGGAAATTGTTCGTCAAGAAGCTAGATATCCAAATCAACGTAGTAGATTATGGGATCCTGAAGATATTCATGAAGTATTTGTAGGGAATAAGGTAAGAAATTTAAATATTACTTTCTATTATTAATAGTCTTTTATAGTTCTTGATTTATTAGAGAAATTATTTATTATCATAACAACTAGTGTATATATTTTGGGTGTCTTTTGTTAGGAGGCTGAAGCTGTGGAAAGCATTATTTTAGACTCATCTAAGATAAGAGAGATGAATTTAAATCCACAAGTGTTCATGAAGATGCCCAATCTTAAATTTCTCAATTTCTATGGAGAAAGCAATCTACATCTCTCTCAAGGTCTTGATTATCTTCCTAATACATTAAGGTACCTTAGGTGGGATAAGTATCCATTAAAATCTTTTCCACCTAATTTTCAACCAAAAAAACTTGTGGTGCTTCATTTATCCAACAACAACTGGAACAGAATCAAGGTACGCAAATTATATAGTAAACAATTTAATTTACTATAATAGAAGTTGAAAGCAATACTTGATTAGATTAATTAATTTTTTGTTATTTTTTAATTACAGGAAGATTCATTGATGTCTCAACAAACATATGGAATGATGAGTGTGATTGTTAATGGTTTTTGGAGATTGGCCAAGTTAACTTCCCTAATTTTAGCAAATAACAAAAGAATAACTCATTTTCCCATCAGTAGAAGTGGATGTCTAGAAGCTCTTGAAATTCTTAATATGAATGATTGCTCACACTTAAATACATTTCCAGAAATTTCAAGCAATATAAGGCAATTGTCCTTACAAAGGACAGCAATAAAACAGGTACCTTCATCATCAATTGAACTCCTAAGCAAATTAGAGTACTTAGGGATGGAAGGTTGTAGAGAGCTTGAAAGCCTTCCAAGCAACTTTTTTAGCAAGTTAACATCCCTCAACAGTCTTTATCTGAGTGGAAGCTCACGCTTTAAGGCGCTTCCTGAAATTTTGGAGCCTATGGATAATTTGAAGATTCTTGGCTTAAGTCAAACAGCCATAGAGAAGTTGCCATCGTCTATCGGCAATTTGAAAGGGATCAAGCTTTTAGGGATGGATAATTGCTGGAAGTTTTCTTTCTACCTAGAAAGTTCCAAAAATTGTTTTTTAGAAGAAGACCACCATAGATTGGGTTCATCGTTGGAAGGCAGGTCCTTGACACAAAATTTATATCTTTCCAACAATAATTTGAGGGAATTGCCAGGGGACTTGAGCTTTCTATCTTCTATAAAATCTCTACATTTGAGTCAAAATAATTTTGAGAGAATCCCTGATACGATCAAACAACTTGCACTTTTAAAATATCTTTTTATAGACAACTGCAAAAGGCTTCTATCCTTACCGGAACTTCCATCAAGGATCTCCCATTTATCAGCCCAAGTTTGTGGATCGCTAAAACAAATATGGACCCTTGAACAACTACCCCTTGATTCACAAATAGAACAAGCCTTGTCTGAGAGAAGATTTCGTTTTTGGAATTGCTTGAAGTTGGATGAAGATGACTGTCAGGCAGTAGTAAATGCACTGTTGAGGAATTATAAAAGAACTCAAATGCAAAAATCATTGGTATGTAACTCTGTTTTTGTCTTTCTTTATCTAGGTCTGTGTAATCATTAATTTAAGTTATAAATTTGTGTTGTCAGGATTATTTTGAAATGATTTATCCAGGAAGTAGAATACCAAAGTGGGTTCAGTATCAAAACATGGGTGATTCCATTCGAATCCACCTTCCTCCTGATTGGCTTAATCGTCTTTTTCTGGGATTTGCTTTCTATCTGTGCCATGATAATGCCGAGTATGATGATGGAGGAATATGCAATCTTAGATATGATTGTTATTTTGATGACAGTCACCATTTCTCCTCCTTATTTACAATATATACTCCACCTCACAGAGCAGATAAAGAACATATGTTAGTCTTCATCAGTAAAGAGCTTCGTACATGGATATATAGACATGTTAACTTCCAAGCGGATGTAGTCATTTTTAAGTTCAGCTTGTCTAACTATATAATCAAAAAGTGTGGGATCATTCCACTGAACGCCCAAGAAGATCCAGATGAATTTGATCACACATTCAACTTTCCTACTCCGGTGTCCACAACGAAGATAGAGGAAGTTGAATGAAATGAAGAGGACACTGCTTCAAAGT
The DNA here is from genome assembly GCA_027123425.1 of Erythroxylum panamense. NCBI lineage: Eukaryota > Viridiplantae > Streptophyta > Magnoliopsida > Malpighiales > Erythroxylaceae > Erythroxylum > Erythroxylum panamense. Next base: position 33,113,667 of record JAOTIZ010000003.1, on the reverse strand, counting down.
TCAATGCTCCCACTAAGTGGAACAGAGGAGACTTCGTGGATGGCTTCACGTGTATGTATGTATTTTCTTTCTAACATTCTTTCATGTTATCAGTTCCAACTTATGTCATTCTTGCTCCTTTGAATCATTTGTTTATGTTTTTGGCAACCATGTAAAAACTTTATTCAATTAGTCTTTTAACTTTCTAGTTTTCACATATACATCTATTTTCAAGGAATAGATGATTATTCAATCAATATCCGATCTCCTGCATATCGCAAACATGTTAGAGAACAAATAGTCAATCAGTTTAGTTTACGTCTGAATGAGTTAGTGCTACATTAAACTATTTTAATAAGATGATGCCATGTATAAATGAGTTATTATTACATTGTTTCAGCTCAAGTCTCACCGACAAATGTATGGGGGTTTGGGTTCCAATGGCTTTTGGTAAATATTTAAGAAATGAACAAGTTTGTTGCTGCTCCCAATTTTTCTTTTTTTCCATGTAAAAGCTATCTGAAATGAATTCATGCTTACTCTGTTAATTATATGTTTAGTAATAAGAGTGGTGAATGGGGTGATCCTGTCACATGGCAAGCTGCTACGGACTCTGTGTGAGCAACTTCTGCTCTTTCAATGTTCCCTTTTCGTTTTACTAATTTTCTCTATGTTTCTCTGTTCTTATTTGCTTATTGGAACATATCTAACTTTTAAATTTATGTAAGTTTTTATATCAGTTTTGTTGTGTCCTGTTGTATTTGGAAGCATTTTTACATTGATGACTAATATACCTTACCACCCTAACTGCTGCGATATGGTATAAAGATATTTGTTATAACATCATGCAAGGATACATGTTACATTGAGATCTTTCCACACTCTTAAAAGTCAGAACGAGGTAAGATTAAGAGAACAATTTCCCAATCCCTTTTGCAGATTCTCATTCTTGCAAGCGATCTAACACAGAAGGAAAGTCAAAATTTCAGTCATTCATCATCTTTCCTAGTCTTACACCAACAAAGATTCTATGTGATACTCATGGATGCTTTATATGCAGTTATTTTCTCTAGTTTTTGGGTAGGGGTTCACTATAATTCAATATATCCTGGAGGTAAAACATTCTAGGACTGAATATGTATCAGATTACTTTTGAAATGAATAAGATACTGCCTCATGGCATATCACAAGCATGAAATCTCTGTGTTCTCTCAGTTTATGAGCTTTGCATATGTTGCTATGATTGAATGTAGTTCCAAACTTTCGATTTGTTTCTCAAGAGAGCATGAATACTTTGCAGTTTGTAGTTTCTTATTGTTCTTGTCTCATATTTGTATTCCAGAACTACTTCTGATTGAAATAGGAAGAAGAAGAAATATTGGATGCTTGGAAGCTAAAGCCAAGGATATCTAGTGGCAAATCTAGCATTGAAGAGCTTTCATTCTGAATTTGATTGCCTTTGGTGCTTCTGCTACATTACTTTCCCATTCTTTTGTGCATATGAAATTTGTTGTGCCCTCTATTTGTACATATTGAGTTTGTTTGTTTTGTTGATCAATAAGAACAATAAATAGAAATTATTCTTTGATCTATTCCAAACAATGAATCACCAAAATTTGTTTGTTTTTCTTCACAACTCTGAAGCAATCTCTCTTACTTTGTCTTCATATCTACCATCCATCTTGAAGATCTTATACCCTTGATCTGAAAGATGGAGTGGCTTTTATCATACTCAATGACAAGAACGTAACATGATACAAAAAGTTAAAACTTCTGGAAACGAACCAGATTTAATAGTTTCTCTTATCAACAGCTTTTGTCAGAACTTAGAAGAGAGAAACATGTATAACTCACCTAGTCGAAGCATTGAACTTGAATAATTTCATGCAACTTCTATCTTCAACCTCTTTTTGGGCATACAGTGGAATGCCGCACCTGTGGCTGATCTTTTCTGAATGGTTTTATCTTTCCAGAATCATCAAGGTATGCTTCTGAAGAAACCAGAGAGGCAGCCAACACAGCACACCGAAAGATAGGTGATATGAAAGGAATATGCTTCAGGGAATGCGGGTGAAGCTATGAAAAAGGCCTCTGACATAGTGATGCGAAAGAAACAATGGTGGATGCAATGGCATATGGAGAGATTAAAGCAGCAGATGCCTATGATGGAGCTAAACAAAGGCTGAAGATGGTGACAGACGTTGCTTCAGATTCGGCTCATGAGGTCAAAGACAGAATGGATGGAGCAATGAATTAGGGAAAGAGAAAGCGGCTGATGTCTATGATGAAGCTAGAAGGAAGCTGATCATTGCTAGAGACGTGGCTTCATATAGAGCTGCTGATCGTTGTCAAAGTGGAACTCAAACTTGTGGGTGTTTTTTGACGAATTTTTCTCTTGGAAACTCTTCTGAAAGTTAGAGATTGCAGTGGCAATATCCTCTTTTTGCCATTTTTACCAGTAACTTCTCCCATAGAAGTCTCCATCTTTTCGAGAGAGATAGTTTAAATAGCTGATTCAAAAGGGAGTAAAGAAATGATGTGCTAAAGCGTTTCATCTGGTAGACTACTTGTGAAATCTTTCGTAGTTTGCTTCGTAACCAGCTTCCTATGTCAAGTTTACAAATGAAATTAGTCCGGTTGAAGTCCTAAGCTAAATCAGATGCGCCGATCAACACTTTACTGTTTTGGAAGGGCCATGACCCATGATTGAGAATGCTTCTTTTGGTGTGGTTCCCTTTTCTTCTCTTCCGTTGATACTCACTCGTACCAGACATTCACCGATGAAGGAGCTTTGACTTGTTTTCTTTTTGTCTTTGACTTGTTTTCTTTTTGTTCATCGGTCTCATTCATCATTAATTTATGGTTAAAAATCCTCAAATATTTTCAAGAGTTAAAATGTTGCATTTATTTATGTTAAGATATATTGTATATATCTTTTTATTTAATTTTGAAATCTTAATTGACAGGGACGGAGCCAGACTTAACTTTAAGGGGGAGCTGGGAGTCAACATCTAAATGCAAAAAATAATTCAAAGATAGGGATTTTTTTTAAAGGGGGCCACTTATATTTGTAATTTTAAAAATTTTAATTATATAAGTAATTTTTTAAAAATATATATTTGAAAGGGAGGGCCATGGCTCCCTCCCCTATAACATGGCTCCGTCCCTGTTAATTGGACATTTAAGATATTAATTATAGTGGGATTCAAAAAGATATGGTTGTAAAAGAATCATACACTATATTGAAGTCTATTATCATGCTGCTAATTGAATTGTTTTATTGCCGGATATGTTGGTAATTTAATGATGTTAGTGCTAGATTTTGTGGACAGAAGAAAATAAAAGGATACGATTGTTGCGTGATTGAAGTAGGATTCTTTTTGCTTGAGTGTATCGAGCACGTCTCCAATCAATAGCTGAAGTGAATCTTATGTCAGCATGAAATAACGACTGTGCAATGTGAGTTAATTTTGCATTGAAAAAATACAGTTGCATTGTGCATGTCTTGATCTATGACTGAATAAAAAAATCTTTTGTTGTTGTGAGAAAAGAAATGGTGCAGTGGGTGTTAGCTTGTGATTTTTCCAGACTTGTTAATCCGGGGTTGTGCATGTGTTTCTTGCGAGAAAAATACCATGGGTTAGATTCAAAATTCTGAGAGTTGTTCTTATGTGGTGTGTGTGTTCTGAGTTATAAACACCTAGGGTTAACTTCTATATTCCAGACTTGGTCTTTTGGATTTGTGCGTGAAATATATATAGTGTGTGGAGTATCCCTTATGGTTTAATTGGAGTTGTTGAAGCTGAGATGTATCAATTCAACTAGTGGACAAATTTTCATATGTATTTCAAGAAGTTGAAACCATAGGAAAGTCTTTCTTTTTATCTCAAGTATACCATTATTTTGTTCTTAGTTGATTGAGTACTTAAATTATTTTTATTAACTATTGTTTAAGTAACAATAATTTAGAGAAATCCTCTAACGAGGTTAACACGAGTCATTTGTGATATTGGGTGCGAAAAATCTTTCACGAGAAATGAGGTTGAGAGATAGTTACGAGGATTGAGCAGTGATGTTTCAGTATGACCTTGTATAAATCTATTGCACTTTTTTTAAAGTATTAATCTGGGTGAGGGCCCCATAAATATAGACAAGGTGTGTCGAACTGCGTTACCAAATTTTTGGGGTTTTTATTATTTCATTTTGATTACTTTTATTTTTGTTTGTGTTAGAGACGCCTACAAAAAATTGGAAAGTTTGTGAAACAATAATCACCTTCAATTTTTCAATTTACATTAGAATAAGTAGCTACTATAATACGTAACATGAGCTTTAGTTACATGCCCAGGATGCAACGTGAAAGGAAAAAACGGAGATAAACACGATTCGTACCTAATTTTAGAACCATAATTTTGAATGAGCTTTTCGAAGTTGAAATGATCTTCACAATTGATCACTGGAATGTCATTAACGTCTTTTTACAATTTTCTTAAAACGTGAGCGTTCTTAACGGGTCAAAGAATTCAGATGCTCACAAATTACTTTAACAACTTCAAGAGACCTTAACCTTCTATGTATAGTATCTATATTGAGCTTCCTCATCACAAGCTTAATACAAGTCCCATCCACACTGATTAGGATTCATTTTCTTCGTTAGACTTCAGCTCATTAATTCAGATCCTTTATTAGACTTCTTTATTATCTTTATTTAGATCAAATTCTATTAGCTTAACTGATACATTATTAAAACTGTTAAAATGTAATTATTTATGGTCCACCTTATAGGAAAATATCTAACATTCTCCCTTTAGACCGTAATTAATTGTGGCAATTATAACAAGTATAAAATCAGTAATAAAATGGCTACGCCAAGCACTGTATAGGTAGACCAAGTATAAAAATATCATTCGATCCAAAGATAATGAAAGTCCATTATTCTATCTCACAAGGTTTTCGATACAGAAAATATCAAATACATGTATTATGTGTGACATAGATCTAATATAATCACGCATATCTAATATCTCACTAACATGAATAAGAAAATAGAGTGTGGCAAACTAAGATGGAACCAGTACGATTTGAACTGTAACATCTGCTCGTTTGTAGGTTTCAATTTATCTAAACTTTATGCGAAATTGCATCAGAGAAATCCTATTTTCTCTCATCGAGTGCTAAATTGCATTAAAGAAAACCTTTATAATCTTTACTGAATGTTAAACTGTATTAAAGAATACCTTTATGCTCTCTTATTGAATGTTAAACTGCAGTAGAAAACACCTTTATGGGATCAAACACTTATATCCCCTGTCTCATCTTAAAATCCATAGATATACTTATTCCTATATATGTTTGTATTACATAAGCTCAAGGTCAAGCTATATATATATCCAATGACTTGTAACGGTGCTTAAGATCGACACAGATCTCAAGACTTACACTTATATTATGACTATATATATAGCATGTATGACTAAGAACAAAATGATAATCATCTATGAATCTCACAAATAGTCATAATACATGAAAAATGTACAAATGTACAAGTATATATGGAGCAAACATAGTGATCCTTTATTAACAATGTCTAAGGACTTCAACGCACTCATATTGTATACATGCATATTAACCACTTGCGGGTGAAGTCCTAGTCAAGGGATCCACTAACATGATCTCAGTCCCCAAATCCTTCATCTCAATGTCACATTTTTTGTATCAACTTCTTTATGGTCAAATTATTGACTTCCAAATGCTTAGAACTTTATGATATTCTTATTACTGTTATTAAACAACACAGAAAAAGATTATCAAAATTCAAGTGAATGGGTTAGCCACTAAATCAATCAGGGACAATTCATCATTAAATTCTGAGTCAAACCGCCTATGTAGTAGCCTCATAGCATGCATAGTCTATGAAGTGACCTGTGTCTACTTGACACTCTTCCACGACATTGTACCATCTGCAAACTTAAAACTTTATCCTGATATGGACTGCCTATCTTCTAGAAATATAGCTAAAATTCGAACCTGGATCCCCTGTGAGGTATGGACTGTTGACTTTTTTATATGTCAACATATAATCCTTGGTTCCCTTTAAGTATCTTGACACTCATTTGACTACGTATCAATGGTCCATACATGGATCAGTTAGATACCTACTCAGTCAAATGCAATATCTAGTCTAGTACACACCTGGGAGTACATCAGGTGACCAACCACACTAGCATGTGTGACATTCCTCATAGCCTCTCTCTCTCAACCAAATTCTTTGGACACTGTGCTAAAGATAATCTCTCTCCATATAATCTCTCTCTGTGAGAGATAGGAGCTACAACAAGTTTACTATCAGGCATATTAAACCTTTGTAGTACTTGCTCAATGTATGTCACCATGTGAGAGGCTTAATGAGTGTTGAGATCTATCATGGTGAATCTGCATACCTAAAACAAAAGATGCTACACCAAGGTCCTTCATGTCAAATGCTTGGCCAAAAGTTGCTTAACCTTATACAACATGTTCAAGTCATTTGATGCAAGCAAGTTATCATCACATACAATAATAGGAAGATAACTTTGCTCCCTCTGACTTTGTAATATAAGCACCTTTCAATTTTATTTTCCATAAAGTCAAAAGAGGTCACAACCTTATCAAATATAAGGTACCACTTCTGGGAGGTTTGATGTAAACCATATATTGATTTTCTCAATGTACAAACCATGTCAGTTCTATCTAGATCCAAAACTCCTTCAGCTTATACCATATAGGCCTATTCATTAAGGTCATTATTTAGGAAAGTGGTTTAGCCAGCCATCTGATGTAACTTTATATCATCATGAGTTACAATTGTCTTAATCACTTAAAGTGTATCCTTAGAGGATACGGGGGAGAAGGTAACATTAAGGTCAAAACCTTCTCTCTGAGCGAACCCTCTAGCAACTAAGCGAGCCTTTAAACCGCTAAACTTTATCCTAAGTCCTTTTTTGTCTTAAATAGTCATTTACAACTAACGGGTTTGCAATATTGAGGCAAATCAACCAACTTTAATACCTTATTGTGCTTCATGGATTGCATCTTATCCTTCATCACATCCTACCACAAATCTGCATAAGGTTCATAAACAACTTCTGCAAAAGTAAGTGGATCCACAATATGTCTAATATTATAGTCTTGTTCACCCAAATAGACTATATAATCAGATGGGACAGTAGGTCGTTTCACTCTAGTGGATCTACACAACTACATTGCTTCTTGTACCCCAGGAACCTTTGTTTGTACAGGCATGGGTTCCTATTCCTGCACAGGTATGATATTAAGACCATGATCCACTAAACCTGACTGTATGAGTGACAGATGCTTAATAATTGTAGTATCCGTCTTGCTATCATTTGAGGGCTAATAGGGCCCACACTTATCATAGACATTATATTACAGAAACTTAGTCGTTTGTGATTCCACTATTCTAGTCCTTCCTTTTCTACAACAAAATCTATAGCCTTTAGAGTGATTGGGATATCCAACTAAATAGCAATGAATGGAACGAGCTTACAATTTACTTTCATAAGGATTATACTAACGCACTTCGACAGGGCAACCCTATATACTAATGTATTCAAAGCTGGGTTTTTACTCTTTCCAGATAATCAGGTAGGTTAGTTCTGCTCTACGTTGACTTCATCATGTCCTTTAGGGTGCGCTTACGCCTTTTAGCAATTCACAATTTTGCTCAGGACTTCCCGACATAGTGAACTAAGTTACTATTCCAACTAATTTCACATATCTAGCAAACGGACCTTTTCCTTGTCCTAAATTGATATGTTTGCTATTATATTATCCTCCACAATCAGATATGACAACCTCTATTAACTTTTTCAGTTGGTTCTCAACTTCAATCTTAAAGATCTTAAACTTATCAATAACTTCTGACTTTTCTTTATGTAAGAACACATAATTGTAACAGGAATTATCATTAATAAATGGTAGAAAATATCTTAAATTACACAATGCAACTGTATAAGGTCCACTGATCTCCGTATGTATCATAACAATCAAGCCAGAAGCATGAGTTGACCCCTTTTCTTTCTTATTTTAGTCAACTTACCCTTACAACAGTCAATGCATGTTTCCGAATCATTAAAATAAGGAGTTATAAGAATATTATCCTTAATCAATCTCTCAACCCTAGCTCTAGAAATGTGGCCTAACCTTTTATGGCATAACATGTATGACTTGTCCTTTATCAGGGCTTTCCTTTTTTCATGACTTGTTCGACAAGATATGAAGAATCATATATCTAATTTGGGATAAAACACACTCTATATAAACCATATGATAACAATGTTACACCAATATGTTTTGTATTAAACAACAACTATACAACAAAAGCATTAATTACAAAACTTTAACCTTCTTTTTTCAAAGTTGATACAAAGATCAAATTCTACCTAAAAGATGGTATATAAAATGTGTTTGAAACATATGTCCCCTATAGAATTTTGCCAACCATTAGTTTCTCCTCCACTTTAGTTGGTTTTCTCCTAGATATGAATCCATACATCATGGAGGCAACTTGATTAAATACTCCACTATCTAACCACCAAGAACTGGATATGGCTGTAGCAAAATTATAATCATAAATTCATAAGTTAATGTGTTACCTGACAGTTTCTATTTTTTTCAGGCCTTATATCGCTAGCTTCTTTATGTCTACAAGACCTTTACTAGCACAAGATTAACCAACATTAGCATATGGAGAAGATTTAGACTTTTTACTTTTGAACTTAGCGGGCTTCACCGTTACCTTCCTTTTAGTTGTTTTGAGGGTTGTAAGAGCAGCATTCTTGAGTTTCTCCTCCTCAGCAGCACAATGGGCAATCAAAATATTTAAGTGCATTCCTCATGCTGCAAGTAATATGTCATCACTAGATTACTAAACTCTAGAGGGAGTGTGCTCAAAGCCTGGTGAACTATGCAGACATCAGGAAAAGGAATATTCAGTGCCTTCAATTTACTGTGGAGATAGATCATTATTGATATGTACTGTTGGGTCCGGGATTTTGTACCGAGGCAAAAAGGCCCCCC